>OU015462.1:35362535-35755035 GCA_907164805.1 Brachyptera putata
ACGACGAGTATATTAGAGGTCTATGCGAATGTGTGACACACTCGGATAGACCTCTAACATACCACGACCAGTGATTATTTTGCTCGTATAAATAATATCTGATATTTTAAATTTTGAACTATTATATTACAAAAGCTAATACTTTTCTAGTGACGGTATATATTTCAAAGATATATCACAAATGAATAATATTCGAATTTGTTTTCTCAGATGCACATGTTACCTTCTGATTACGCTGAACGCGAACCAACACCATATGCAAATAATGATTTACCTCTTACAAACACCTACAGCAAATATTCTGATCATTTATTTTCATAATCATATAATTGACTATGATTGTATGTGCAACCATCTGAAAACTATGGATCACAAGGTGCCCAGAATCCGGAAACAATACTCAAGCCTCGATTCGAGCTCAAAATTAGTCAATTTGGGCCCCATAACTATAACTCTATAACTCTCTATAACTATAACTGTAATTTTCTATAACTGTGTATTTTTCTATAAAAGGAATTCTTTCTATAAATTGGGTATATATCTTTAATGAATAAAAGTCTGTCTTATAAGATTGCTTGGAAAACACAGAATGAACATCAATTAATTCAAATATAAAAAGGACCCATGATAAAATATTTGTAAGAGTAATAAAATAACAATAGAATGAGAAACAACGAAACCTAAGTTAATTAAATCTAGGAGTAGTTGTAATAAAAAATGGAAAAATAATGATGATAACTTGAGAAAAAGAATTCTATATTATTATACGAAATTGAAGCCCAACGTTATTGGGTTATTAATGTTATGGGGATCGTCGGAACCAGAGGAAGAAGTGTGACCTTTTCATTTAATTTCAGAGCTATAGAATGATGGACCAGTTGACACAATGCAAGTTGAAGAATTTGCAAGCTAGTTGTGAATTGCAGTATCGCGACGTGAGAAGACAGTAATTTTGTTTGATAACCATATTTACAGATGCAGAGTAAGTACAGCAGAAGTTTCTAAAACAGGATTATTTTGTTCCCGGTCTGTCGTTTTATGTGTCTAGAGCTGAAGAGTCGTTTTATTATTCCTTCTAGTTTGTTGTTGAAGATGCTTTTTATTGCAGACGATCATAATATATGAGAAGCATCGCATATAAAACACTCCAAATGCTATGTTGAATAACATTTAAATTCCAAGCTAGAAAATTGGAATATATACATATTTTTATTATACTCAATATAGTGAGTCACAAATATTTAAGTAATGTTTATTTTATATAATTTTTCCCTGAATTGTAGAAACTAACCTTCTGCTATTTGAGACAAAACGCTATCAGCGGTTCTTCGATATGTAATTTATGTAATATGGATAACGAATATATGGTAGAGAGTATCTTTGGTAAAATGGTATGGATGAAGAAGAATGCACCGATTATTGACAATATATGAGTTCATGCAAGTATGAGTTTTTGGATAATGTGTAAGAAATGATTGCAAATAATGTGAAAACACTTCTTAAATGTTTATAGAATGTTTATACTTCAAATTGATCTCAAGATATCACAATGTAATACAAATTCGGTACATGTGGAAAAAAGAGCTATAAAATGACATTAGATTTTGAAAAATATTGAAACGTATGTTGATATCACCATGAAGTTAGTATTAGATGTAGTGACATAAGTATATCAGATTCGGTAGTACTTTCCTTACTGAAATTCATAATGAACGCTTCGCAGCTAGTGGTGCATAAGAGCTTCATATATTCCAACAGCTACTAAAATATTTGTTATAACGCTAAAAACGGATAACTGTTTTTTTAATAGTCGCACTATGAGCAACATATATTCAATATATTCAGAAAGAAATGTTTGAAAAATGTGTAAGGTCTCCCGTATTTTAATACAAAAGTTTTTATTAATTCACATGAAAAAGATATTTGTGAATAAGAGAGAATTTCATGTCAATAACAATTTGAATTTCTTTCGTGTACAGTTGAGAGTCAAAAATAGCCAAAAGCCAAAAATAGTGAATTTAAAATTTCTCCATCTGAATTAAAACTGCACTCTTTCTATAGTCCCATTGGGTTTCACATTTTTGATTTTTTGAACTGAGATTTCCACTCCTCTAGCAACTATGTTTGCAATATAAATATTCAATCGACAAGCAAAAAGATAGGCATATTCCTGGAAAGTCTCTAAAAGTCCTGAAGTCAGTGAAAAATAAACGTGCTTTGAGGTTGTTCTGGTTTGCTTCAGAAATACATAGCAAAACTGAACCATGTTTTCTAATGAATTTTATAGAAGGCAGAACACTGTATTAAAAAAAAGTGAACCAATGTGTGGAATAAAATGGCTTCGATAGCGCGTCTGAGGGCACCCCAGACGATTATGACCAGAATCTTCTTTATAATGTGGTTTGGTCATATCTCGACCACCTTGGTTGAGCATATTATCTTATTATTCGTCCCAAAGTAAAGCGACCAATTAATTCACGATGTCATTGATGATTACTCAAAGACGGCTTGACAACATTGACCTACTTAGATATAACGGACATGTTTCACATTTTACTCTACAATGAACATAATGAACGAAAATAAATATTTCCGAAGAATGATTTCCCTCAGTATAGTTGAGTTGTGAGCTTAAAATCCATGCAAAGATACTTCAAAGATTTCATCAACTTCAAATTCATATAGCTGTTTCTTGGAAAGGAAATGCATCAAGTCGACTCTGAATTAGATTGTAGAAAATTCTCAAAGAAGTTCGATAGAGGCTTGTGTAAGGAAGGTCAGCTGTCTCGAAAAAAATAAAACTTTCAATATCTAGCTCCATTCATCCTGCTTTACATGAAGGATGGAGTGCCAGGGTGAATTTCATGTGCGTTTGTTTGTGTCTCTGATAATGTAAGATCTGGAATCATGAATTTGGAAAAATGATACACCACGCACCACCTACTCACATCAATCAACACCTGCGCTTTCTGCCTACATTCAAAGATTACCTCCAAAATACCCTTGATAAAGTCTGATTGAACATACATATCATATAACATGTCCACTCAAGAGGCACCGTAGTGAAATATCATCTTCAACCATCATCCTTCATCTTTACATTAATACCTCCAGCCCATCCCATATCTAACTTTTCCTCCACACACCTATGCATCAACATCTTTGGTCATGATAACTGTATTTGCTGCGTTCATTGGTGTCCAGGGTAAGTTTCTGGTTGAGATAAGATGGTGGTAAATGGTACAGTCGGTGAGTGGAGGAAGGAAATGTTTTTGTTAAGAGATACGTTTTTGCACGGATGAATATGGCAGGCGAGAAAGAGATTAAGGAGGGGTTTTACAGGAGGAAAGCAGTTGTAACATGACCCGTAATTATGGGTTATAAACTTTGTGTTCACAGGCATGTAGCATATGATGTAAGAAAATGATGAATAAATAACATCAGATTCAAACCGGGCCATTGTATGGTGTATTGTGTCTTCGACTATCTCTATTACGTCCACGAGTTCACATTTTACCGTTCAATATAACAAATAAGATGGAGTGATGTCATCTCTGAGTCTGCGGGAACTGAAAGAGATTATCAATAATCATATAAATATGCTATATATTATACTGTAACTGTAAGTACCGTATTATTGCTTAGAGAAGGTTTGACGAATGAACAAATGCATCCTCTTTGAAGCGATCGTCATACATAGCATCCGATAACATTGTCATGCGCATTTACAGACTATAAGAGAGACTGCTGAATAAGTGAATTAGTTAGCTTAAATACACATAAGAACAAAACTTTCATCATTATATCAAATCGCTTGGTTGATCATAAAGCAAGCCAGTACGAGTCATTCGTATATCGACTTATTCTATACACACACGAATTTCTTGAAAAAGTGACACTATTGCGCATGCGTCGATACCAGGAAATAAAATGAAAAACTAAAATAACCTGAATTAATTCAATTTTGACAACCCAATCGACGTAACCTAACCACGACGAGCTAACCTGAACTTCTCACGAAAAACTGTGTGTTTATAGTGTATATTTTCAATCAAGATTCACGATATTTTAGCCTCGAAATCTCTTGTTTATAGACACTTCGCTTATTCTCGAGTTTATCACACTCTATAATTGGGTTAAATCTTTTTTTCACATCCAGCGATTAGCTTTTAAGAGTAGAGAGCTTACTTGGTAAGAGCTTACTCTATCTATATCGGATGGGAAAATAGTTCATATCACACTTACTATTCGCCTCCGTGAAGTCGAAATTCCAATTAAAAAAAAATGCCATTCTTTAGTGGCTTCATAAGTGCAGGTTAGTATCGCAAATGAAGTCAAAATTTCAATTAAAAAAAATGCCATTCTTTAGTGGCTTCGTTAGTGCAGGTTAGTATCGCAAATGAAGTCGTAGGTGTTATTGTAGTGCTGGCACTAGTTTACCGAATCCATGTGCTGGGCCACCTTTACGCTGGCCCCGCACAGGATCGAAAATTGAATATATTTTTGCATCATCGACTTAAATACGTTGGTACTCGCTAGTGCCATCCATCTTGGTTAGTGCTGCAATAGTTTAGATCAAAAACGACAAAACGACTTCAGCTCATTTGTACACTCAGTCTATACGCATCTAGGTATAGGCGATCACATAAAGTGGTCGATCAAGTTATGTGTAAGTACATCATGAAGATAAGTACTCACGCTGTAAAATGGGAAAATATTAGGGATACTTATAATCAAATACGGCACAACGCTGATATGTTTGTACAACAATTCATACACATATGTGGGACGTACTATTGACTTCTCAAAGTGAATAGTCAATATCTAATGTGACAGTTACAGTGCTTCATAGTCTATTGAACATGCTGTATGCATCTTACTGAGACGGGTGGGTCATTGGCTATCACGTTGAATCGTCTTTCAGGAGACCGGGGGTCCCCATGGTCCCCACTCTCGCCATGTTCGACCATACTTGAAAAGGTTTTCCATGACTTCCGTCTGCCGATCAGATTATAATAGAATGGTTTCTATGAAATGAAATAATGAATAAATCATTCTGACATATTCGTAGGTCAAGTGCAAGACGAACTAGATTACTGTGTATACATGAATTATAAAAAATATACTCAATTAATATGAAAATAGGTATACTTGCGGTCACATGAAATGTTTCATCTTCTTTCCGAAATTAAAATTGAATTTTACATAGAATCTCAGCATTATTTCATATGTGTTTTACATATTGTACTTGCATTGTCTGACAGGTGTGGTGTAGTGCGTCTCCTGAAAGACGATTTAACGTGATAGCCAATGACCCACCCGTCTCAGTAAGATGCATACAGCATGTTCAATAGACTATGAAGCACTGTAACTGTCACATTAGATATTGACTCTTCACTTTGAGAAGTCAATAGTACGTCCCACATATGTGTATGAATTGTTGCACAAACATATCAGCGTTGTGCCGAATTTGATTATAAGTATCCCTAATATTTTCCCATTTTATACCTCAAAGTGTGCTGTGAAACTTTTAATCACTACAACCTTGGTTTTGATTAAAATATTATATTCATCTCATATGTATATGTTTTTGGTTTATATTAACACAAATTGATGTTTTTGTTATTATTTATTTATAGTAAACACATATATTGCAGCACCAGGTATGGAAACATGACAGTTTGTTTTTCAAATGTTGAATATTCAATTGTTCGTTTATTATATATATATACTCTATAGAGTGGATGCACATTATTTTTTAATTAAATAAATAAGCTTCCATAATCTCGTGAATGACCAGAGAGAGAATATATTGTACATTCACTCGGTCGTGTTATAGTCAGTGTTATATACATAATATATTATACAAGAGAACATTTTTACTTATGAAAAATCTGATTGTATATACTATATATCTTTCACTATGAAGTTATTATAATTATAGTCTCATGATCAAAGAAAAGTTCTAATATGATTCCGTACCGTCAAGTCCGAACAACAATTGCTATCATAACATATCGATGATTATTGATCGCTTCAACCCCAACAGCCAGATTATTTGCGGGTACGAATGAGCAAGTAACATTAAAATAATGAAGAAACGATAATTAAAGTGAAACGACGTTTCCAAAAACCCATGCCTTATAGAGAAATTGAACCCACGACCAACGTTGACTTCAGTTTCTAAAGCAGTATCTTAACCAACTGAGCTACAAAGTGAACTAATATAGTGATACTGACAAGTACACCATCAGTTGAATCGAACCCACGACCAACGTTGACTTCAGTTTCTAAAGCAGTATCTTAACCAACTGAGCTACAAAGTGAGCTAATATAGTGATACTGACAAGTACATCATCAGTTAATAGTGCATGAAATGTCATCAAACCACTATTAACGGTTTCAAGTATTAATGGTTTCAAAATGTCAATGTCCCCCTATTATTATCCGCATCATTAGCTTATAATAATCACATTACACTGCAATCCACGAGGGGTTTCCAGTTGATACATTAAAGTTGTACAGATTTATCAACATGAGACGGTATAACAATTACTCCACACTCACGGAAATTATACCAATGGTATAAGTACCAACTAACAAAATCATATCTTCAATAAGAAGACGACATAGACTTATACTAGAATTGAAATGATCATTTTTTTGTGTTAGTAGACAACCGTCAACACTCGTGAATTACAGTGTGTTCATGACTAATGGTAAATAGTAGAGTGACAGACTTGAATGATTTGATGAATTATATGGAGCTAGATATTAAAATATTCCAAATACCATTGATATTAATTTGAGTTAATCTTGTTAGCAAATACCAAGGGAGAACGACTGCATGTGGTTGTAGCATATTTTAATCAAAAATTTATATTATTTTTCAAATCACAATATATATTCAGAGTAATAACATGCATATGATACGTAGTTAATTGTGTTAGCGAGTTGTGCTCCACTCATGACTAATGAGTTCAGTCGATAGCTATACTTTTTTCCACCTTTTTTCCGATCGACCGTATCTCCTATCGCACACCACCAAAGAACTGTGAGGTTCACGGCTTTATCTCGTGTGAGTTGTGAAATAGAGTATAGATGAATATGTTCGTCAATGAATGACAAATAAATTATTACAGATTAGCTGTACTCTGTGAGATACTTGCAATAGTTTTTCAATATAAATAATTATAATAATAATTCTTAATTCAAGTGATTAAAATAGGAATGTCTCGTCCAGTGGCAAGCACGAGACCTCGTGAAACATCGTCAGGAGACTGGGATTCGATCCACATGAAAGTTTCGTGGTTCCCCTCTTCAGTTGAAGGTGAAAATGGTATGTCTCCTCAACAACAGTCCGTAATATTTACATTCCCACTATTCAAAATATATGATGAAATCATTACTCATATTTCATCCTCATCATCAAGCTTTTCTCAAAGAGGAAACACATGTTCCATGTTATTCCGTTAGTATAAAGATCGTTTGACAATTAGTGGCACCAACGCCGATGCATATTTATTTATATAAATATAAATATTTGAAAATATTATATATATTGATGGAGATGAAAGTAATACAAATAATAGTAAGAGCAAATATGAATAAAATATATATATGATTGTGATATAGATTAATGCATATACTCATCGAACAGCTATGTATCTGGAATGTATTCGCAATTAATAATTTAACATCATTCCATTTGTTTCATACATGGTATATTTATTAACAACGTTCAACCAAGTTCGCTGAGTGAAATAATTCAAAATAGCTATGTAAAAATAATTATTAATACATATACCATGTACGAAACAATTGGAATAATGTGAAATTATTTATTGCAAATACATTCCAGATACACCACTGTTCGATGAGTGTATGCATTGATTTATATCACAATCATGTTAATATTCATGTTCATTTATATTTTATTCATATTTGCTCTTACTTTTTATTTCTATTACTTTTATTTTCATTAATATATAATTTTTTGTCAATATTTGACTTATTTTTGTCTGTGGAAATCTATTTATCATTGTTGCATATATCAAGAATTTTGGCTCAAGAAAGCATTTCAAATGTTGATTGGTTATGTTATCGGTGGTGGAGCCGTTCCTGTTAGTGCTTGCGCGACATCCTCTGTTACGGGTACATTGCTGTCGCGACCACTGCTCTGCGGGCTGCGTTCGGGAGTAATGTAACTCTTCCTATAACTACCGTTATTTGAATGCAACTGTGGTCTGGTGGTTCACGTTGTGCACTATGTGTACTATTGATATTATTGAGCCATGAAATTGTTTTGACTTGTGGCAATTAAATTGGTATTATAAATAATATATGAGAATATATATACACATATTTTCATATGAATAAAATAAATATATCTTTTTATATTGGCTAGTATGAATATCTTTTTATAGTCCTATGTAGTGCTATGACAATTGAACGAGAGGGGAAAAACTTTCTTGATTGAATCGTAATCACTAATAAATAAGCGAAATAAAGAATATATAAAAAAGTGCCCTAGTTTAATAAGGGACTTGCATATTTGCAATATGTATAGTCAACATTAGATCTCATATTTTTAAGGTCATATTGTTCTTTCATCAGTTATTCTAATGTTCAGTAATTCAATATTTCAATTAGATTCAATAAAAATATAAATATGATGTATTTCACTGAAAATAGTTGAACTGTTCCATTTTTGAATGTTTATTATTAATTTTCCATAATTAATTTTTGAACAATGATTTCAGTTGTAGCAAGTGCATTTTATTGTTTTATATGGTTCATTTATCCATTCATTTATTCATCAGCTAATAACACTCTTCCATTCATCTTATAGCTTTATCCTAATGCATAATTGAATCCACATTATTGAAACAATCGGACATAGGCACTATATAACTACTTAATTTGAAGTTAATTGGTTTTAAATTATTAAAATGGGGTGGTAAGATCGCCATTGTGGTGGCAGTTTAAACGTTCGACCTATCATCCATAGCCTTAATTGGAGAACAATGATTTTTTACCAAGTTTCGATGTTAATACTTAATATAAAACTACAAATATGATATAATATAATACACATCGCCAACAATAAATACACAATACACATCAACAATTACGGAAAAATCATATACCTGGTCGCGCGTTATTCTCGAAGTAGAATTGCTTTATTCACTCGACGATAATCTTGGGTGTGACATTTGATTCTTTTACTTGGTATTTTTGAACTCACACACTGAATTATTTCGAGCGTATTTTGTCAGTTGTGGTCGTACGGTTACGCAAATGAATATCTATTTAATTATGTAAAACTTTCACATGACTACAAACGCTTCTTCTACAAATTCTCCTAGCTCCCACACGCATGATGTACACACTTCCACGAAGTTTTCTGTGCAAATTGGTACTTGTGTAAACTTTTTCTATAGACGACTATCTTGCCTTTAAGTAATTTATGCTAATTTATGGAAAAAAATTCTTCGTGGATTTAATTTACTTCAATTTGGTTCATTATTTTAATTTATATTTCATACAGTCAACTTAATCTTGGTAACTAATTCAATGAAACCAATTAACAGTTTAAAAACTTTTAATCTTGCGTTTATTTCATGTTTAGCTCCACAAATTCAGAATGATTCAATTTAATTTAATTTCCAATTTAAATATTTATAAATGTTGTTCACAGTTTTTCATTAAGTTAGTAGCGTTATGGTATTTGATTTTGTGTGTAAATTATAATTTATGATTCGTAGTTTGAGATGCCTTTATCTTACGTGTAAACTCGAGGGACGTGTCCCTAGACGACGTTGCAATCAGTCGTTAGGGAGTAGAGAACCGCGTCGTCGTGAGGCGGCGTCGCTACTGCTTGATGGTCAGGCGTCGCTTTCACCAGGAGCGTCGCGTAAAGCTGTTATGCGCGCACAGCTTGCTGCGCTCCATGAGAATAGTTATGACAACTCTGGTATGTAGATCATGGCATCATGATCATGCTATATAGATGATTATGTCAATTTGGTAAAATAAATGATAAGAATATGGTCTGAGAATAGAAAGTGAATTTTGTAATGAAGTAAATTAAAAATATCGAGTGTTTATATTGTGTGGTCTCCTATTGCATAGTCTGCGAATATCTAATTGACATATTTGGAGTTGGAATTATTCAATCAATATAGCACGTATATTCTCTACATTCTGTACCAAATATTCAGTAGAACGATTTAAGCACTAATGACATCTATAATCTTGAAATTCATTCGAATATAATTAATAAGAATGAGTTCCCGGTTTATAAATAAAAAGAGATGAATCAATGTTTAAATATTCATTGTATTATTCTATTCATCTTTTCTCTTCATCTTGTCAGGTATGCGTGCCAATGCAATAGTAGTTGTAAACCAAAAAAATATAGTTCTATTACTAAATTATTTCCAGTGAACACAATAATTTAAACTTAAATATTCATGATTTGTAGAGTTCCAAATAATTCATATTATAGATCAGAGTGTATTGAGCTGAATGTTCTATGTGAATTGTAAATGTTCATTATGATGTTGTATAGGTCTATAATGTATATTAGTCGGCAGATCAGTTTATATAAGAGCTCTGAAACGTCACTAAGAAGATCGGGGTTCTATTCCCGTCGGTAGCACCCATTCTGAAAAGTATATTTTGAGTTTCCCTCAGACGTTGAAGTGATTACTGAAACGTTACACTAACATCAGGTCACGACAATTACATATCATGTCTGCACGATATGTTAACAATGAATTTGTGCATCCTTTACCAAGAAGTAAAAATGGCAGAGAAATTCCAATTTATTCTTGATGTATGAATAGTACTAGAACTATTTCATATTTGACTCATTCAGGTGATCTCGTTTTTACATGAATACGATGTAGACACGAGAGACAAAATGATTAAGTATGCCTACAGCAATCCCTGTAATAAAGTTTTGATAGTATTTTTACTTCAATCAACTACTCATTCATTGCGTGTTAACGCGTAATAGTTTCTTGAGTTTGACGTTGTTTGACATTCAGGACGTTTATTGAATCATTCATTAAATCTACTCTTGCTTAAAAACATATCAATAACATGCATGTTTTTGTAGTTGTAGGGTACATATACTTGGTATTTACAATCAGTCAATTACTGCCGTTTACTTCATGTCACTGAGATATTCTTTGTTTCACTATTGAACACATCTTTTAAGTTGAATGTCATCCCTCATATAGCAAAAACTTCAATACTCAAGAATAATAATCACTTGTTTATATGGTTACTTATGTGTGACAACTTGTTCGCGTGGAAAATTATTCGATGAGTTCTTTTAAATGATGAAATACTTATATTTTATAAGTGAAGATGTTTTAGTTATCACTGTTCAATTCACTCTTTGATTATATATTCGGAAAAATTCAAATATATTATATATGTTATGAATGTAATTCACATTCGTATCATTTCATGCCTTTGGCCAACTGACGCTGAATTTTCGTTCGATAAAGCACTTATATAAAAATAGATGATGGAAAAAAAGTAAAAAATAGAGGCAAGATATTGGAGAAGACAGAGAAAAAGGAGGTAAAAAAGAAATGTTTTAACCCTCCGGCTTTCTCACTACTATTATTGTTAGTAGTATATTACCAATGGTGAAATAATATTTGTCAAGAGAGTTAAAGCGTTGTGCCTTGAAGAACAATCTTTTTTTTGTCTTTCAGAACGTTTGTGAGATCTTTAGTACTCATTCCTAACAATCTATACACATACAATCGAAATAATTTACCTCATCAACTTGCAAACATACATCAGGTCATCTGGACAACAATTATAACATTGGATAGGATCTAAAATGATGTTGATTTTACACACTAAAATTTGAACATTCGAATACGAACATATGCAAGATCCAATAAAACAATTCCTCCTAATGTTAAATAGTATGAAACGTTTGGTTACTAGCAGGCTTGTATCTATTATAGTTGAATGATGGGACTGACAGGCTCATGAAACCCTATTTGTACATAATTAATAATCCTTCCATAGTCCAAGTTCTATGATTTGCTTCCCTTTGTCTTTCTAACTGTGAAGTATTCTTCTATTGTAGTGCAAATACATCAATGGAAAACATTTACATAATATTTTAATTACGGTAAAATTAATCTGTATATTGTTAATTTGATGAAAGCTAGCTTCGCAAATCGAGACAAAATTGTTGAGTGGTATGAATCACGAAATTGAAGAGAAAAATACCTGAGATTTATTCCCTTGAATTCCGTCAGAGACTTGACTCTTCACTAATGAAGAATTTGAACGATTTCTTTGAAGTCCACTAACGAAGTAACTCGGGTGTTTCGACCCTCTTCATTGAAGTAGCTTCAGTGTTTGGCTTCAAACATTAGGAACGTTAGGGAATTTTAAATTTCTCCGTCTTGTTATTACTATTGTCAGATAGATACAATTCACCATTTTTTGCGTTTACTGAAAAACAAATTCAGGTTGTCCTTGTTTTGAAAATAGAAAATATTGTGTGCATGAACAAGCTTTGTATGTTTATGGTAAATATTATTTTATGTTTCATTTCAAATTCAAGGATACAAAATACGGTGAATGAGATATTTTCAATGTTTACTTTGCCAGAATATAGGAAAATTATCATGTTTAATTTAATAAAATCTTAAAATTAATATATAAGAGAAATTTCATCATAATTACTCTTATTTCATTCAGTAATGCGACTAAATTCATTTTCTATAGTTTACACAAAAGCCAGCTGAAGGTGATCTTCAGTTGTCCAGTCTTTGTTTAGTCTACCGTCCACATGCGACATTAGCTCCTCGTGTAGTTTCAGTAGAATACTAACTAACATCTAGCAACTCTTGCCTGATGCCATATTAATTCAACCATTGTGTGACGTATGAAACTTTTTAATTGCCTGATTACCAAGCAAGTTGGCCCAGTGTTCCTTTTCAAACAGCTAGAGAATACAATAGTTTCAAAACAAGGGAGGGATATTACAAGTTGTTAAATATTTAAACTATGACATAATTTGAGTTAATTTTGTTGGCTTTAGATCCCACCAGCTTTAATCATCTGATATGGAGCATGTTTCCGGTCCCTCCACTCTCCCAATGCCACATATCCTCTTCACCCCCTGACACCAAATGTACCCCACTCGACTAGCTACCTTCATATGCATGAGCATAGAATTGTGTTGGAGGGTCTCCCTTTTAATAGACAGAACGTGTATTGTGTTTTTAAATAATCTGAATCACAGATTCAAAACTGATTAATTTACGGGTAATCGGTTTCATACCACAACAAACGTGGTCAATCCAACTAAAAAACATGCAATTTAAAGTTTTAGAATACATATTTACAGTTCAAATGTAATCCAAACAGATATGAAAAAGCGTGTACCCCAAAACGAGAACCACAAGTATTTTAAATACAGGTATATATAAACAATGCATATATGCATCGATGAACTATATTATAACAAGTCGTAATTGCTTTTTAAAATGCATGTACCACTATACCGTGGATAATTACAAACGCGATTAAAATCAAAATAGCATTGAGTACACATATCGGTATAAAAGACACAGTAATAGATATACAAACTCAGATTGTACAATAAACGAGAAATATAATGATTCCAATTCCAAATATATATTATACAATGACAGAAATGATATATATCTTCAATGGATTGAAGACAGATTACATTATCGATAATTCTGGTAATCATTCAATGTCATGTATTAACTATAGATAAATATGATTGAGCGCATGCGTGTAAGCTGAATTATTTCATAGAAATATTCATTCAAAAACCTCTGTCATTTGGCGGTATTTGTTGAAATTCGAAATTTTTATAAAACCAGCTACTAGGCTTATAGGGTCGATACATTCAACTGTCCTAGTGCAGTGAGAGCTAGTTGTCTTGTTTTGTTCTCTTGTTTTGGTGCTATAGCGCAGTCCATAGACAAAGTATATATATATATATATATATATATATATATATATATATATATATATATATATGTATGTATGGTATAAGGTTTCCCTCGTATTAGGAGTGTAATATCTACTACCGCATTCAAAAGTTATATCATCAAAATACTTATTTCGCTAAATCTACTCCCATGCGCTCTCAATTCAAGATAAAGTTATTAGTAATGGAATAGTAACCTTGGTAAATGGTAGTAAAAGGAGACATAACCAAGCTCTAACCATCCAGATTAACAAATAGGAATTGTGGACGTTTAGAGCTCATTCCAGTTTCAAACTCGTATCAACCTCGTAGATAAATAACTCGAGTGCTATACTAATGCGAGCATTAGTATCATGGATCTTTTCATGTTTGTCCATCAAGTATGCATGATACACTCCTTATCATAGGCTCAGCGCATTTAATTGAGAGATGTCGAACAAATTAGGTCCCACACGTAACCCGGTCCCACTAGATATGAAAAGTTGTTAATAACCATTCGTCATAATTTTAATAAGTCATGCCTGAACCTAAACATCATATTGTAACGCACGGTAAGACCACAGTCAGCCATGATACCATGAGGTTATTAATTGAGAAAACTACGTCAAAGAAAAAATTTGAAAAGCAATCATATTCCATATGAATATATTCCTTTTATCTTGTGCACGTATCTCCTATATAAAGCAGCGAACTTCCTTTCACATGTAAGCGATAATAGATTATTCAGATATTTGGTATTCAGTACTCGTAAGCAATCCCGGACTAGCAAATTACAAACTGCACAATATGTGGTATATACGAAGTCTGGAATAATAGATAGGTTGGCTTTGGTTACGTCTCTTGTGTATTTACCTTCAGAGCCCTTTATGACCACAGTTTCTATTCCACTTTCACAATTACTGGTAAACTTTGTGGAGTCTTGCCGTCCGTGCATGACCATAGCCGCCAGTAGATGAGACGTTATTCATTAGTCGTTCGGTTGAAACCCAAAGAGCAATTATTGTGGAACAGTGATGACAAATAGAGACATGCATAGTCTAAGGAAGGAAACCCATCCGTGGTAACTTGTAACTAGATTAGGTTACTTGAGTGTTCCCAAACAAATGGATATCTAATAAGATAATGCCGGCAGTGACTGTGAATGTGCATAGCATAAATGAAATTCTCGTTCATAATCAGGAATGTTATTGACCAACAGAATGTTCACGAAATTGTATTTAGTTGCAATGCTCGTGATATTATTCTTTCCAAGTACAAGTTACATGGCAAGTTGAAGTAAGGTAATATGTCAATGTCTCGAATATATAATAAAAAAGTCGACTAAAACGTAAAGTATTTTGCACAGCTTTTGAAAGAAAACATGTTGTGCGTCGTACTGCGATTAGTCCCGAAATGTTGCGTATCCGTACCTGCGTCTATTTTGCGTTTGTGTCAAGATGTTGAATGACATTATCAGAAGGCTAATGTATTATCGAAAAGAACGAAAATCAGGCCGATATATTTTTTTATATATCCGAGTATTTTGTGATAATTCCTTCCAAGAGTGTTGGTGTTTACAGTCACCCGATCAGTGATGAGAATGGAGAGAGGTAATCGACAGTTGAAGGACCGCCCTAACCTACTCGTGGCTTGATTGTGATTCTGAATCTCACGTTCTTAATGTGTGACCAAATTTGAATTGACTGTTGTTAAATCTTTGTTTAGGTCTCACACCACGCTGAACAAAAACTATATGTGTAGACATGTACCTTCATTGATTCATATTCATGGCTTATTTCACTAGAAAAATATTAATGTTTTCAATAATTTTTCAAAAACGGGATCATTAAGAATGGGTAACGTGAATTAATTGATTTTTGAAAACTATATATATCCACATGGACACATGAGTTCACATGATTTGGGCAAATTTATATTATGCTCCCTACAATTATTTCGTGTGACATGACTGCCGGGAGCTTGTAATAAAAATTTGCAAATTCTGTGATTCCTATTGAATATTTACGTTGTTCTACCAATGAATGTATAGGAACTGACCCTCAATAATTATAACAGCATAGTGCAACTTGAGAAATGTTAGTCAATTATCAATTATTAACCTTAACTCTAACCCCAATTATAAACCTAATTACCTTGACAGTAACCAATGAAACGTGGAGCGAATGTTGGAGGCGTGAATTGATCCATCACATGCAGAAACCATCAAACATATCCAATGCATACTTACGTGTCTAAAATAATTTTCCTCAAAACCGTTTCTATAAAAATTGCGTATGAAAAATGAAAATATTCAATCAAAAACGTTCATGGTTTCGCTATGATGTTCTCAAACTACTTCAGTTTAATAAGTAAAATCGTCACGTCCGGTCCAATTAATTAACTAATATTCCATGAATTATGTTTTGTTTGTATAACGACGCACTTTTAGAAAGTATATTTGTTGAGAGTTATATTATTACAACTTATACATTTAAATAAATGTAACTTTATAAAAACATCGCGTTGAATGAGAAATTAAATAGAATAAAGTTTGAAGAGAAAATAATAAAAATATGCACCATGGAAATTAGCTTTGCTTGTTTCATTCTCTCCCCTCCCCTCCCAACCCTACCTTCCTTCCAGCAACCCCTAACGCCACACTGCTTGTGACGACTGCAATGGTAACCGTAACTGCTGAAGCGTACTTCGGGAGAGTTTCAAAATAGAACATAAAATAACCTAAACAGACAAATGGGACCACAAAAACAGCTGAATCTGGAATAACAATATTTATAAAACTGTTTTTAGGTACGGGATTATGAAACACGGAAAAATTGATGTTTTATAATACGAAAAAAAACAGCCACGCGTGCAGTTTTATCTATATGTGTTTTGTACCGATAATAAAAACGAATTTGCTTCAGTTGCATTATACCAGTAGCGTATACAAGTTCATACTACGTGCTGGATTTCCATGAGATATATAAGGATGAAAGTGGATACAGTAGATAATAAATATTTGCTTTTGAAAAACAACATCACTAAATTATTTTCTCTATTTTAAAGTCATAATTAATATGTTTATGTTTTGTAAGAAATAATTAAATCGATTTCGAAGATGACAAATAACATGTAGGTAGAATGATTAGATAAGCGTAGCAGAGATTTCCATTTTACCTACCGAGAAAAATTGGACCCATTTCTTTCGTTTTGTTTTTCGTTTTGTTTTTGATTTGTCTTTTTGTAATTCTGTACGTGGTATACCGGTGAGGAAAAGTAACCAATCGACTTGAAACTTTTCTGCGCACATGGTGTCTTACCAGAATAGATTGGAATTGTTTTTCAGAAAAAATGATTCGATGGGGACACTTTGGGAAGTTTGGAAAATCCCAATAACAATAACCAGGGTGATATATATTTGAAAACATAATTTTCAAAAGCTCTGAAATTTCCACTGAATATATGAAAACAATTGTAGATATACACATTCTCAGTAAATTTTACAATAATCTGATGATGAATAACGAAAAATACGTATTAAAAACATGCATTTCACTGTATTGAATATAGGGCGCAAAATGACCTAGATGTCGACGCGCCGTAAAACCCAAAGATTCATTAATTCAATCATTGAATATTAGCCTGATGAGACCAAGAGGTTAGCAACAGTAGCAACAAATAGTAGGGGTTTTTAAACTTCTAAAGTAATCCAAGGTATATTGCTATCTAGCCTACCTATCTATAGGTTACAGAATATATTTCATTCTAGATTTCATACTTCTCAGCTCATCTCCCGATGCATATGCTACGTTTTCTTAGGATATCGGTATAATAGACAATTGGTTTGGTACCAGCCATTGGCAATGCACCAAACAAAGGTAGATTACTATACGATCAAGATGAATTAGATTTACATCCAGGTATAGCATCTGAATTCTTGAATCTGCATGGCTTGTATATTTGCAATAATGCTGCTGTAATGGGAACTGTGGAGATGGAAATTTGATATTCACCCAGAATCTATGAAAGGAAATAAATTGTTGCATGAGGGTATACAGACTCCCATTTCACTAACCAAACCATTTTTTTGATATTATTTTGTACGCGGCACTCGAATATTCATTTTGTTCGTCTATCATTCATAACAATATCGAAGTGTTTCTTCATACCGAAATACTTGAATTTCACAAGAAATAATCATTCAGCAAACTGTAAAACAGAGAAAAATATTATAGCACACATAGTATATTCGATGAACTTGTTGAAATTCAAATTATTGTAATAATAATTGCTATAATCGGATGAATATCACGACTCTCACTGGTCTTCATCTAGTCGGAATAACAAACCGTATACTAACATTTATATAGTTCAAAATACATATTTTACGGAAAAAATTCAAAGAGTGGGTTTTATTTCTGTGGGTCTTATATTCATGAAATTTTTAATTTTAGGTTTGATGTTCAACATAATTTGTTAAATGAAAAATATTGCCATTTAGGATGATCAAAAACTTTGGTAGTGAACTTCACCTAATTGAAGGTTGATAAAACCTAATATATATATTTTTCAAAATAGTCAATCTAAATGGTTTCATATTGTGAGTAAACTGCACCTTCAATAAAATATATAAATCATGGGTATCACAATAATTTCACTGAAAATTCTACTATTTCAAATATAGTTAATTCAAAGTTCACTATAGATTAAATATAATAGATTGTAATAGATGAAGTCGAAAAAATCATTGAGTGTCAGTGTTTGTGGGAATATCAAATTTTATTCATTCTCCCGAAACACCTAATACCGACTATACTAAAATTGCCAAATTGTTTGCATTCCATTTCATTCTGATTCGCATAAAATGTCTACTTGATGTAATGTAAAAACTTGATGGATGTAAAAACCACACCTTATTACTCGGTCTGCTTTTCAACTAACGTCCAAGTCTTCTAATCACATACAAATTTACGTACTGTACAATACAAAAGGCATACTATTAGAAAATTATGAGCCACTTCTATTTTCCACTCAATTCTATCTTGTGTTCATTTCACCCTAATGCCTATATAATGTAATTACAAGCAGCCGGCCGTATTTTCAGGACTTGCAATTGCCATCATTTTATTTTCTTTGTCAGTAATCGAGGTTATGTGAACAAAAAACAATTCAAATGCGTATTGTACGAGCAAAACACAATTTTGAACATTTTAAATTGCATTAGAAGTTTCGTAGTTAACTCCATTGCTATATCACAATGTTTTAATAAAGAAACCACTCAAATCCTTAGGCTCAATTCTGGGGAAAATGTGTAAAGTTGAATTGAAACATAGAAAAGAAATCATTGTCTTCTTAATAAAAAGAAGATGAGATGTTATTTTTCATATTCGTGAACATATTGTACTGAAATACACTAAATATGTAAGATAATATAAATAACAGTTTTCATTTTCTTAGATGTAAGATGCAATTTGTACAGGCAAATAGCTGTTGGTGGGGCCTTGAAGAAAATAAAAATCATCATGCAAATGGAAAATCTAAATAATGTTCCCGTTCCAACTTGTGCTTACTCTTATTCTGACTCAGTTCAAATAAAAATTGAATAATGAAATGAATATGTGTTTGAATACTGATATTAGTCTCTGGAACATTTATGCATTCTCGTAATTGAATACGTATCACTTGCTCATTCTAAACGCTTAGATAATCTATTGTCGTTGTTTGAATAGTTATACAATAAGTCATAACCGTCAACAATAAATCATCATTATTTAGAATAATATATGAACTTCCCTCAACATGTATCATTAACATATCAAACATACTATTTCAGTCCATAAATCCTGAACAAAAACGATGGAGAAATGAATCGAGGCAATTGCATTAAAACTAAGAAAACGTAGCACATGTTTTTTAAGTCGAGCGGGATAATGAATTTTACACGAAATGTATTCGAAATCAATATACGCAGGTTGATTTCGAAACTGTTGACCCAGATGAGCCCAGAGGTCCCAGTCAATGTTGGTCATTCAGCTTCCGTTCTTCTACTCGACTTGTTGATGATCATTTTTATTTTAAAAATTAGTTACATTTTTTTTTTAATTAATTATTTTCTTACACACTACACTTCCAAATTTTTCTTGAATGTTAGGAACGGATGAAATGGTATGAACAATATCAGCATTCTATGCATATTTGATTCCAGCTGAATGAATTTTCAAAATGCAACCATTTTAAATGTAGCATAGAACAGAATAATCGATCATGGGACTGAAGCGAGTAATATTTTCGTTGCGTCTCGCCACGGTCTCGCTATAGAAACGATTTTTTATATAGAAAGTAGAAACTAATCTTAGTCTGATCGAATTCTGATCCCTTGAACCAATACGTGTCTACATTGCTGGGTCATTAGGCTCAGAACAACTTTTTCTATGGGCGAGAGAAAATATCATCAAGAAATTGAATCAACTAAAATTGAATACAATGATGTTCATCGTTGAACTCATATAGTCAAATATAGTCTGCACCACCTTAATTAGATGAATGTAAGAAATATCACTTTGGTACTGTATTTTTTCTTTCAATTTTTGTTCGGTCTCCACAACTCAAAGCAGAAACAAATTCTGAAGACAATTGGCATGCGCTGGCATTACTGAGACGGTTGGACAAGTGGCTAGTACGCTGAACCGTCATTCAGGGATTACAGCCATCCTAGACAATTCTCACAGCCGTTTATCGTTTTTTTTTATCGTAAGCAAAAATGACCTAGATGTTGACGTGCCATAAAACCCAAACAATAATTCATTCATTCAGTAGTTCAGGTGAATACGGAGAGGTTTCCTTTGAAATTTGACGTCTACCGTCTCCTGCATGTTATCACTACTCTACATTTCAATCCATACAGCTGTTTTTAAGAAACATTCTAGATTGAATTAAATATACGAAAACGAAAACAAGAATATCTTAAACGCCTGCGTCTAAACCAGAGAACAGCCGAAAAGCCAGAACGTGTCAAGTTGGTATACAACTGAATGTATATTCTATTTTATCTCCATTTTCAGCCTTCTAGATACAAAAATATTTACACTTTCAGTCTGTATATTGAAAGTCTTATCATAATGAGTGCAGTCGATTCAGTCGTGTACTGCTTCTTGAGATCATCATGCACGCTCTGTCGGCAGGTAAGAGCGTCACACATTCTAAAAGCTTATTCCCAAAGATCTTATTATCTATAACCTCTTTTATGAATTCGTTATTTCATGATTATGAACTGGCTCAAGATTATCAACTAACTAGCTACTTAATAGACTTTCAGACTTTATCAACGTACTAGCTTACGTACTTCTTCATAAAACCTCTGTCAGGATGGTGAGAAACGAACTCCGGTCTACTGAATGACATCGACCTGATTTATTATCACAAATATTTCAATTATCATTTGTACAATGAATTATAAATTAGTGCTATGAATTACTATACTATATTACTATACTATACCTACTCGAACTGAATTTTAGTTTTTCAAAAAGTGAAATATCATTGGAAAGTGGGAACAAAGTGTAAAGTTGATCTGCTAATTATCACAGAATCTCAAATGATCACAAAATCATACACAAATTTACCATCCATAAAACCGGAGCTTACTGTCGTCACAGATGTGGATCTGTTAATTATGTAGTCATTCTAGAAGCTAGTTTTCAGTGCCTTGGAGGAGAGTATAATTTACAAAGAAACGAAATCTATCTGCTTTGGGAACTTCGAATGTCGCAATAATTGCATGATACGTCTTATTTGGCGTGGGAGTTATGGAGAGGGGAGGGGAGGGGAGGGGGAGGAAGAGGGAACATGCCGATAAATATACACTTGCATTTTGGAGACCGGCTTGGAAGATTGGCTCTCATGTCACCCTACTCAGCTCGATGGAGGCAGTGAGACCAGGATGAAAATTGTGTACGTGGTCACACGGTTGAGTGAGGAATCATATGGCAGTGGCTGTGGTGTAGAGCCGAATGAAAAGTGAAAGTTAGTTTTCTCTTCGCTCGATACCTGTGTGTATAATAACACAGGGGTTGTTTGATTACTCAGTTAGCAAAATAATTTTTCGTCTCGTACAAGCTGCATTCGATAGATTATTGCGAAGATGCCACTATTCATCTCATAGCATTCCACGTTGAAGTTGACATCCATGAATATATATATATATTCATCTATAATTTATTACATTTTTTATATTCAATTATTATGTATAAAGGTCTTCTTATACATCAGAAAAAATTATATAAATATATATATATAAATATATATATATATATATATATATATATATATATATATATATATATATATATATATATATATATATATATATATATGCTGAAATTATTTTCAAGATTAGACCGCCTGGCTTGACTCTTGACAATGGGGAGTGCGATCTACCCGAAACGTCGCGGAAATATGACAAAGTGTATATAGACAACCTTCTACTCTGCCTGTTTTTTCTGGTGAGCGGTCTAATCCTGAAAATAATTTTAGCATCATCTATATCCGCGAAAACTTGAGAAATAATATATATATATATATATATATATATATATATATATATATATATATATATATATATATATATATATATATATATATACTTCATTCGCTGGGTGAATAAAATTCAGAGTGATAATAGAACGAAACACTACGCTGTTTGAGGAGTATGCCTAAAACTGATTCGCTGAAATAGATTATTAGGACAAAAATATATAGTAATTGTGAAACTTGGAGTTTCGTAAACACAATAGTATACAGTGATGGACAAATTATCACATTCACGCACACACCCTCACACCTATACATAGGCCTATATATGTGACTGGTTATTCATCATAAAATAAGGATTCGCATTGACAAATATATCATTTAATCCTTTCCAATGTTCTATGCCAATCCAATTAGTGAGAACCATGCACCAATTGCAAATTCTTGTGTACGCTAATAAATTCAAAGCTTATACAAAAGTCCAATAAATGTGTCTATGTGTCAAACATGGAAAGCAGACGACAGGGTATCCATTAACCGAAACGTGTCGGTTCTGTGATGACAAATGTAAGGTTTAAATGGATGTAACATCACGCAAACCGAAACTTAATTAAGTAGAAAAAAGCGTATACGGCGAAGACTTATCAAGTAGTTGTTTTAGTTGTATTCGTTAGTTTTATTCTATTTGATTTGATGAAATATATATTATATGGATGTGTCAACTGACTATTTCACTACTTCACAAATGTCGAATTGTGAAAATATACAAAATTGTACTTCCAGATTATTAAAAGGAGATTAAAAATATGAATGATTAGTCTCTCGTTCGAATCACGGGTAATGATTGAAAGGGCAATCGTTGTCTGTATAGTAACTAATTAGACTTTTCCTTCAATAATGGGTTATTGACAGTTGACGATTGACGATTAATTGACGATTAGAAAATCTTGGACTCCGATTCATATTTTACGCATCAAAACGACATGTATAATAGCCTACTAGCACTACGTAACATTACGCGAACAAAAACTTGAATAATTGAGAAAAATGCGTATAAAGTAGACCTAATTAAGTATTGTAGGCTTACAGTTTAACTTCTATTCTATTTGATGACAGATGATATCGATGTGTCAACTGACTTATTCAGTATTTCATGAATTTTACATCGTGAAAATATACAAAATCGTACTTCCAGATCATAAAAAAAGAATAAAAAGTACAAATAATTATCGACTCTATCGAATCAGGTATAGTAATTGAAATGACAATCGTTATGTAACTAATTAGACTTCTCCCATATATGATGAGTTATTGACTATTGACGATTAATTGACAATTAGAATATCTTGGATTCAAACGTATTCTCCTCATTTGTTTGGTCAGGTAAATAACATAACTAGTAAAACGCCTTATATGCGTTGTGAGATGAGCTTAGAAGTATGGAAATGTAGAATTAAGAACATTTTGTCAGCTCAATGTACATATACAGGCCATAGATCACTTCAAAGGTTTAAGAACCGCGGCTGTCTGTTGGTATATAAACCTTGGTTTCCAAACAATTATACCAGTGCCTTCTTCATATCCATCACAGATTTTAAACGTTTTAATTTATTGGTGACACGTGTTGCTCACGTTTAATAGTTTCTTAATTGCTTTCTTAATTGCTTTTATTGATGTGTGAAAAAGTACATTAAAAATGCGTTTTCTTCGTTATTTCACATCCGATTGTTCCATAAATCGCTTGAAATAGGTATGATAGATCTTTCCACACTCAGTATAAATTTGAGAGCTTTTGAAAAAAAAAAATTCCAAGTATTTCTCCCCTGGCCTATTCTTATGGGGAATTTCCATACTTTCCAATTTTTTTCCGGAAAAACCGTCCGACCGATTTTTCTGAAAAACAATCCAAACCTATTCTGGTATAACACCAATTTGTAAAAAAAGTTTCGAGTTGATTGAAACTTTTTCCTGACCTGTATGCCACGTACAAAATTACACACAAAAAAAAAACATAAAAACCAAGCCCAAAATGTTTTGGTATATGGAATGAAAATCTTCGCTACGCTCATCTGACTAGGAAAACGCCTTATATGCGTTGTGAGATGAGCTTAGAAGTATGGAAATGTAGAATTAAGAACATTTTGTCAGCTCAATGTACATATACAGGCCATAGATCACTTCAAAGGTTTAAGAACCGCGGCTGTCTGTTGGTATATAAACCTTGGTTTCCAAACAATTATACCAGTGCCTTCTTCATATCCATCACAGATTTTAAACGTTTTAATTTATTGGTGACACTTGTTGCTCAGATTTAATAGTTCCTTAATTGCTTTCTTAATTGCTTTTATTGATGTGTAAAAAAGTACATTAAAAATGCGTTTTCTTCGTTATTTCACATCCGATTGTTCCATAAATCGCTTAAAATAGGTATGATAGATCTTTCCACACTCAGTATAAATTTGAGAGCTTGAAAAAAATAAAATTCCAAGTATTTCTCCCCTGGCCTATTCTTATGGGGAATTTCCATACTTTCCGATTTTTTCCGGAAAATCCGTTAGACCGATTTTTCTGAAAAACAATCTCAACCTATTCTGGTATAACACCAATTCGTAAAAAAAGTTTCGAGTTGATTGAAACTTTTTCCTGACCTGTATGCCGCGTACAAAATTACACACAAAAAAACAAAAGAAAAAAAACAACATAAAAACCAAGCCCAAAATTTTTCGGTATATGGAATGAAAATCTTCGCTACGCTCATCCAATTATCTCTACCTTGATCATCAGGCTTACCATCAGACATAAGCTTGCATACACCTCCAATCAGTCCAGGCCTCGATGAAAGTTACGCGTTGCTACGTCCTTACTTATATGTTCATCAAATAACTTCATTGACATGGGAAACATGAAATATGTTCAAATCAAAGCACAAGAGATACGTATCGATTGAATATGAGGGGATGTCAAAGAAGAACAGAAGTAAACATACATAGGCATTACGTTCAAAGACTCGTAGAACGCCGTGGGCTGAATATTTCCACTCAAGTTTTCGCCAGAGTAAATCCACTTAAAATGAGTGTATAGAGTGTATAAAGTGATCCTTCAGGACATGGTAGGACGGAATTCAAGGCTCGCACTGCCTCCAGCTTTCACGCTGCACTCTTTCAAAACTCACTAGCAGATTTTATGGAAATAGAAAACCGAGAATAGATGGAAAGTTTGCAAGGTACTCTCATTTAAAAAGTTCTTTCCACGTTCTAATTTTCCAGTACCGTAGTTGCAAGTCGTGATTAAGTTTTAGTAATCCCCAACTCGACACTATCGTAAAGAAATATAATATTTCTCTCGTGTGTAGAATAATACTGCGTAATTTCTAGCACTAGCAGGAAGAGGCACTATCAAGTCCCTATTATACGGATGTAACTGGTGGAGTGAAATTTAATTCCTTCATAAATAATACAATCCTATAATAGTGCATGCAGAATGCAACTGCCGAATGTTCAGTGTCTCTCAGTTGCGTTCAATGAAAAGCAATCCCTTCAAAATTATAAACATCAATTTTCATACATTTAAGAAATGATGGAAGAGGCGAAGTCAAGAATTGTATTCAATTTTAGTTCAATAAAACCCATTTTTTCTCAGATTTATAGTGCACTTACACTGTAGTTGCATATATATGAGTGACAGACTTATGATGATATTCATTTTGATATGCATTTCATGTATGAAAATATGCATTTTTTATGGTATCATAAAAAAGAAATATGATCAACTGGGTAAATTGGGAAGTAACATATATATTAACATAACATATTTTACGATACTATAGTAGTATTACATAATAGTATTACATAATAATATTACATAATAGTATTACATAATAGTAAACATAATACTATAGATATTATAAAAGATTATATCAAGTATTACATAATACGTATTACATAATATTTCATCTCTTTCTTTTCTTCCACCAGATTTTTTAGAAGCTGGAGGTGAAGTTGTTCCTGTTATAATGAATGATTAATATTGTTCAACGACCCCACTAACAGCTAGGTTATAGGGGGGTGCGAACGAGCAGGTGATTATGAAACTATGAAAGGATATGAACTATGAAAGGATAAGTGAAAGGATATTTTACAAAAACCTATGCCTTATACCGTACTCGAATCCACGCCCAACGGTGACTTTAGTTTCTGAAGCGGTGCCTTAACTCACCGAGCTACCAAGAGCGGCCGTTTCTGTTATACAATTTAGCAGAAGAGATCTCTGTTCTACGTAACACGAGGAGAATTATCAATTTAATATTGACAACAAGTCTATACCTGCGTGATGTAATCATTTGTCGCCCTATATTACGACTTATGATTAAGAATAATATTTTGCTGATAAATTATTATATAGACTAGTATAATAATTAATAACCGAAAGTAACTCCAAACCAAAAGTTGGGAGGAGATGATAATAATTCGATAATCATCGTCCTTACTTATTAAACATTATTAATCAATCACGTTTATTCTCGAATCACGTATAGTACGCTCCCAGGAGTGATCACTTTTCAAATACAGAGTTTGTTAAAAATTTAAAATACATCTCAGATGTTCATGACTTTATATTGGATTTATCTAAACTATAAATAGGGTGGGTGAGGTTGGAATGGGATTTTATCGATCGAATTATCTTTTGTTTAAAATTCAAACGATTTCAATTAACATTTTCTGTGAGCCCACTCTAAAACAATACAAATTAAAAACGCTCCACTGCAAAATATGTTTTGTATTCTGAACACATTTTGATTAGAGCAGAAATGAGAGCAGCGTTTGGTTAATACAACGCGGTTTATACGGCGTTGGGCAACAACCCTAGAAGAAGAGAAATTTCATAAACTCTGACTTTCACACGTAAAAACATACAATGAAATTTATCTTTCCTCTTGATTTTATAATGAAGAAAGTTGGATCATGGTGAGTTATAATCGAGCACCATTAACAGACATTTTGTACTGAATTCAGAATACTAGGAAAACGCCATATATGCGTTGTTGGTCGAGCGGATAGTAATAGTATGGGTAAAAATGGGTAAAAACTGCTTCGAGTGGTACCAATTTAGCACATTTTATGTTTTTTCTTCAAAATGGCTGACCCGATCAAGTTGAAAGTTTCCATAAATGTGTATCAAAATGTAATTCAACTTCAATTTTTTTGGAGAGTAAAAATATTTCATTTTTTTTCCGCTGTGTAAATTCTAATGGGTATTTTTGAAATTTCTAAAATTCATAAAAAAAAAGGTTACCTCCCGATAATGCCACAAAACTTTACAGATCTAAGTTAGATAAGGAACCATATTGGAAAAAAGTTTGAAGTTGATAGCTGTAGCCGTTTGACCTGTGGAGAACCGACAAAAAAAACATAAAAACAAACAAACAATCAAACAAAAAAAAAAAAAAAAACGAACACCAATTTTTTTCAGTATGTCAAATTGAATCCTCGCTAAAGCTCGTCTAATAAAATCTAGATTTTCAACATTTTCAACGGCATTATGCAGTGTTGATGGCTTGTTGATGGGTAAATGCTTATCACTCTGTTCATTTTTTCAACTTTATTTTTGTTTAAAAATGGCTAATAACGATGATGACTCTGTTCACTTCAATAGCATCCCAACTTCTACCTGTTCAGATGTCATTGAGGTAAATGACCTCTACTCAGACAAAAATAGTATTAAGATATTCCACATCAACGTCAGAGGTGTGAATGAACATTTCGATGAAATAATCACTTATTGAGTGCGCTTAGCTTCCGTTTAGACACATATTCAGACTGCCGGTAATTCTAATAACTATTATGATTTGGATGGCTACAAAGCTCATTATTTTAATTCGAAACTTAATGAATCAGATGGTGTTTTAGTTTATACTAATGAAAATACAGTGGAAAATGTGCATAGCAATATAATAACAACCATAAATGAGGCGAACGTAGCTCTCATCAGTTTTATGTATAAATTTGAAAGCTATGAAATAGTAGCATTATATAGGTCACCTTCAGCAAATGTTCATATATTTATTCAGGAACTTGACTTTTTTCTTTAGACTTCAAGTGAGTCGCACAGATTTGTGATTGGTGATACTAGGAAAACGCCATATATGCGTTGTTAGACGAGCGAATAGTAATAGTATGGGTAAAAATGGGTAAAACCTGCTTCGAGTGGTACCAATTTACAATAATATAAATACCTTGGTGTAACCATTGCCGATTATCTCAGTTGGAAAAAGCCCATAATTTCAACTTCACAAAAATTAAGAACAATCAGTTATAAATGTTATAGACTCAGGCCAATATTGAATCTGACCACTCTGAAAATAATATATCATGCATTTACCCGAACATATATTCATTATGCAATACTAGTTTGGGGTGGGAGCCTCAAGACTCACCTCAATCCACTCGAAAAGGTTTAGAAATCAATATTAAAAACAATACTGAAACGTCCTAGAAGCTACCCGACTGATGAAGTTTTTGAAGAAATTAAAGTATACAGTGTTAGGAAACTATATCTTAAATCTTAACTACTTCACACTTTTAAAAACAAAAATAGCTTCACCATTTCCAATCAAGTGCAGCACACTAGGTCGGTGAAATATAGTCAATTAAAAATTCCTGGAATGTTAACGTTACTAGGGCAAAGGCAAAGTGCATATCTTGGTCCGAAAATGTTTAACAATTCACTTAAAATCATAACTTCATCAATAAACTATAATTCATTCAAGCACAAATTGATTCGCTGGCTTCACGACATTATAGATGACTTTTGGAATTTTCTTTTGGATAATAACGTCACTGTCTTGATCACTAAAAGACAATATTAGACTTCAGCAGTCAATTTGAACTAAACCTCAAAAACATTTAGTTTTAACCATCCACAATTTTCACTATAAATCATAATTTACAATCGAATTCAACTTTTCTCTTTCTAAATCCATGAAATTTACTCAGCTTATTCACATCTATGCACCAATATTATATAACGAACCTTCTCTCTTGGCAATATTTTATTCAAATGTATCAACTTTTTCTCCTCTCCCACAAACAGGCTTCGGCTTATGTGGGTTCTGTTTTTCAATACTTAAAATGTATTCCATTTCCATTATTCCATTATTCCATTTTTAGGCATTTAGCTCTTTACATTAATATTGTGAACTATTCAGACCATCCAATGTGCTATATATGTATGTATATATAATTATCTATGATTACCAAAATGTTATAATGATATTTATGTGTCAATATGTATCCATGAAAAACATTATATAATAAGAAATGAAAAATGGAAATGAAATGTATCATCTTACTACCCCTAGAAAGAACATCCCCAAGAAGGCCTCGTACCGGGCAATTTGTATTCATCAGCTGATTCTAGTGTTTTGACTTATCGAGTTATAATTATCTAGATCTGTAGGCCTATGTAATTTTCAGGATATATTTTATTATATTTTATATTATCATTATATTTATTTTATTGTCTCTCAAATTATCTTCATATTCTCATGTTATTTTTATATTTATATGGATAATACTTTCTTTGTGAATGACACTTCCCTAGATAATATTATCTCCATAAATTTCAATCAATATATGATAAATTTCAATAAATTATTCCACCGGCGAATTCTTCGATAGCCCAAATTATCAAGTATTTAGTTGGATTTAAGAAAACATTTAGCCTGTGCAACGGCATGTTCTGAGTGCATGCTAATTCTTCACTGCGCAGGTGCCAACCTGAGTTTGAGATAATTCTTTAAAGGCCATCACAACCCTGAAACTAGATTTTAATGAATAATGACGATGTTTATTTCCCTCCAGAAATCATCATCAAAATTTCATAAATTATGATTAGTTCATTTGTAGACCTACTCCAGGATGTTTCTATATGTTCATTTGTAGACCTACTCCAGGATGTTTCTTTATGTTTCTATACAGCTTCAGGTAATGCCTACTTCACGACTCATGGTATATGGAGGACAAATACATCAATTATAATTCCTGAAATAAGATAATGATTTCTACTTTTCTACAAAATTGGATTGATAAATATTGTCACTATTCATTAAAATCTATTTTCAGGGTTGCGATGTCTTAAAAAAAAATATCGTTCATATTATCTGGATGAAAAACTCAATTATCTCCGCCTTATTCTAGACATAAAATCTGGTTGGAAATACTTGCTACTTCCAATTATCTTGAAAGTATATATTTGTAATCACAAACTGTCTTAGGAATGTTGTCAAATGATTTTGAGAACAAATGAAACTTGTAGATTTTGTATCTCACCGCTTGTGTAATAACGCGCGCACGATGATTTGGGTAACCGTGACGTGCGATATTTGTTTGTAAAAATATAGCACATATACTCTATCAAACCCTATATTAAGAACAATAATTTTACTCATAATGTCTTACTTCTGTATCGACCCTCTGTTAACAATAGATGTAACTGTTAAATAGTGTTGAAAAAGTGTTGAAAAGATGAGTAAAATCTTTAGTATAAACATAGGGTTAAATAAAGTATAGGTTGAGTCGCATGAGACTAACATTATAAAAAATATTCACAAATTAAATTATGTACTACACATAGACAGTCAATGAATAGCTCGAATTTTAATCTGCAATGAAGTGAATGATTGATACATTTTTATCATCAGCATACAACGTGTCAAAACTATTTCAACTATGTTGTATAGGTCTACTCTTTGAGAGGAATTGATTTTGGTTGGTTATTGGGTATTTAATATATATGATGATTGAATGATTGATGCTCAGTGTGACCGGGAGAGGAGGGTGGATCGGGTCTCGATTCGATCCCTGTCACAGTTTCTTTTTACATGAGTTTTTCGTGGTAATTCCCTCTCTAGCCCATGGAAATTATCGGAATGATACCTACAGCATTGGCTTTGACCTATAGACAATGCCGTCTTACTATCCTATCCATTACCTAAGGAAACTTCTCATCATCTAATCACTCACTCATTCGACACCAATAGATCTTAGCTATCTTTGCAGTACGTTAAACCATATATATATATATATATATATATATATATATATATATATATATATATATATATATATATATATATATATATATATATATATAAATAAATATATATGGTGAACTAATTTCTACGGTGAAACCACGTACTTGAGTATTTGCGTCTCGACGTTTCGACGGAGTTTTATCGTTTTCACCATATTAGAAACCTGACGAAGGCTGTTCATTGGATAGCCCGAAATTCCGACAGATCGACATAACGAAGCATCAGTGGCACTTTGTGTCATTAGTCAGCTGAACTTCCACCGCTCAAGACTCCTGAGGATGACGGATAAAACTCCGTCGAAACGTCGAGACGCAAATACTCAAGTACGTGGTTTCACCGTAGAAATTGGTTCTCCATTTAATATTGGCCACGAGAATCTACGCAAACATAAATATATATATATATATATATATATATATATATATATATATATATATATATATATATATATATATATATATATATATATATATATATATATATATATATATATATATATATATATATATATATATATATATATATATATATATAAATAAAGCAATTGAATGAATGAATGAGGACGAAATTTTTTGGCGAATGGGAAATAAAGTAATGTCAATTGATAAATGTATAGACGAATACATGGATAAAATCGAATCAAAATGAAATTGACACTAAAAGAAAGTACGAAAAATAGACATTTGCATTCGTATCGAGTTTATCGTAACGTTTCATAAGCTAAGTACTGCAGTAAAAATTGTTCAATGCTCCTATTGATTTCTGTCTATGTATGTACACGATTTTACTGGTCGTTACTGACTGCGTGGTGATTTATGCATTAGTGTTGGTTTTATATTTTATCTCTGAATTACGAAATACACGCTTCTTTTTGCTGTGAATAATCCAACGTAATTTGTTTTTCATGATTTGTTCTAAGCAAAATAGGATCAGCATGTGTTCAAGTCAAATATGGGGGTGGCGTAGAAGTGACTAATGCTCATTTGAAACGTTGCTGTGTTTTCACTGTAAATCGCTTTGACGAGGAGATTAATAATTCAAGAGAAGCTCAATAAATCTTATTCGCACAAGAGTTTTCAATCCTCGCATCGGTTGTATACTTCAAACAAAGAGCAGCATATGAAACATAATGACTAATTAGTAATTTGTATTGGGTCTGAAATCTACGTATCTCAAGTGAAAGTATTATATCTTCTATATATCTTAATTTCTTTTACAATTTATTCTCTTTTCATTCATTGGTGCGTCCGGAGCTGTGAGCTTTTTTGAAGCTATAGCATATTTTTATTTTTTCATACCAAATTTGTATGGTGTACACTTCTTTAAGAAATTTTTCCCTACCATACTGATTAAACAGTTCTATTTAGAACTTAATGTAGAAATAAGAGTAATATCTTTTCACTGTATATTAGAAAGGTAGGAGTAAAAAGGTGAGAAAAAAGAGGAATTTTAAAGAGGTGAGAGTACGTTTAAACACATTCTATCATCATAACAATTTTATGTTTCTTACATTTTTGTGAATACATGTTTTCATTCATTTCAAATCATGAGAGAACGATTAGTAAGATTCGTGTTGTTTTAAACAAGTGAATGGGAGTAAGGTACTCAATATATAATTGCAATATTTCCTCATTCGAACCTGCATCATGAAAAAAGGTCAATATTCACAAAAAATAATGACATTCTTCAACAAATATGTTTTCTGAAATGACATTATACTCTCCAATAATATTTAAAATTGAATCAATTTTTAATACAATAGAACATTTCAGTGTGTTTATTGAAGACTTGTCTAGTAATTGGTAACCGGAGTAACGAATATTGAAAATAATATTAAACATTTGTTCAATTTTCTTATCTTGTTATTGGAATGATGGCAGGGAGAGAATTCGGTGTGGCGGTGGGATGAGGAAGGGATGTTCGATTGGGAGAGTTGTTGTATCTGAGAAGACTTCATCTAATTACATTCGTTTCCTACACTTGTTTTCACGTTTGTCATCTTTTATTGCCAGTGGTATGATGTAGTGTTAACAACAGATTTTATTATAATATAAAGAATTCCCATTTGCTTCTTCAAAGTGAAGTATTTTCGGGGTCAGTATCTGACTCCAAAGTTCCATTTGTCTCTAGCGGAACTATCGCTTTTATATCGAACTATATACAACAACAATGCTATGCATGACTCAGTAGAATTATTATGTTAGAGAAAGCATTTGTTTTTCCCGAAAAGTATAGATTTTGTAAGCTCAAAAATGTCAGCGGTACCGAAGTCACTCTTATCTATATCAACTTCACAAGGGAATCCGCTAATCGTGACAGGCAAATGGGACCGTTGGCTCTGATATGACCGCAGGAAAACACAAATGCCTGCCAGGTTATTGGATTATAGTCGACCTTCTTTATATTATGATGAAGTCTGTTGGTATCACTACATCGTGCCAGTGGTAAAGATTAAACATTGAGCTGTTATCATGCGACTGTTTAGATAAGTCTATATTCTACATACCGTGAGATTTTCACAGCTGATTAATATTCTTCTTCGTACAAGACGTTACACTAATTGAGTCGTGACGTCATGTCGTGTCAAGTCGTCGTTACTATGACTTCATTTAGGAGTGATGGCGGTTTCGAGCGACCGTCTCGACCATAGAATCTAATAACGATCTGGATTGTCGACCCGTGAATCGACTCTCGGATTGAGGTGTTCCATACGATAATGCGTATTTAACAGGCTTTTTCACAGGCGTATTTAACTTACATTCTACCGGCACATGCAGCGCAGTAGTTAACGCGCTCGCTTCATGTGATCCGGGAGGAGAGGGGAATTTCGAACCTAGTTCGATCCCCGCCGCCGACCATCTTTACATGGGTTTTTCATGGTTTCCCTCTGTAGTCTAGGCTAATGCCGGTGTAACGGAATATTTGTACTGCTAGATTATTTTTACCCCCGTAATAAAATGCTGGCTGATGATTACTGTACGGTAATCATCAGCCAGGCATTTTATTACTGATCAGTGCAAATATGCTGGCAGATGATTACTCCCTCTGATTCCTTATTACTGATATATTATGTGACCAGAATGATAATAATCCAGCGGATCTTTACTGAATTCCATACAACAGTAGTAATAAGAATCCAGCATTTGTTTACTCCCTCGGGTGTGAAACATGAATACATGTGAAACATGTGAAACATGAATACTACTGAATACTCAACGATACTTGAGGTAATAATGATCTGGCAGATCTTCACTGTCTTCTTTCTGAATACCGTTTTCAACGATACTTGAGGTAATAATAATCTGGCAGATCTTTACTGTCTTTTTTCTGAATACTGTTTTCAACGATACTTGAGGTAATAATAATCTGGCAGATCTTTACTGTCTTGTTTATGAATACTTTTTTCAACGATACTTGAGGTAATAATGATCTGGCAGATCTTTACTGTCTTGTTTCTGAAACTTTTTTCAACGATACTTGAGGTAATAATAATCTGGCAGATCTTTACTGTCTTGTCTCTGAATACTGTTTTCAACGATACTTGAGGTAATAATAACCTGGCAGATCTTTACTGTCTTGTTTCTGAATACCGTTTTCAACGATACTTGAGGTAATAATAATCTGGCAGATCTTTACTGTCTTGTCTCTGAATACTGTTTTCAACGATACTTGAGGTAATAATAACCTGGCAGATTATTACTGTCCTGTTTCAAAATACTGTTTGCAACGATACTTGAGGTAATAATGATCTGGCAGATCTTTACTGTCTTCTTTCTGAATACCGTTTTCAACGATACTTGAGGTAATAATGATCTGGCAGATCTTTACTGTCTTCTTTCTGAATACCGTTTTCAACGATACTTGAGGTAATGATAATCTGGCAGATCTTTACTGTCTTTTTTCTGAATACTGTTTTCAACGATACTTGAGGTAATAATAATCTGGCAGATCTTTACTGTCTTGTTTCTGAATACTGTTTTCAACGATACTCGAGGTAATAATAATCTGGCAGATCTTTACTGTCTTGTTTCAAAATACTGTTTTCAACGATACTTGAGGTAATAATGATCTGGCAGATCTTTACTGTCTTCTTTCTGAATACCGTTTTCAACGATACTTGAGGTAATGATAATCTGGCAGATCTTTACTGTCTTTTTTCTGAATACTGTTTTCAACGATACTTGAGGTAATAATAATCTGGCAGATCTTTACTGTCTTGTTTCTGAATACTGTTTTCAACGATACTCGAGGTAATAATAATCTGGCAGATCTTTACTGTCTTGTTTCAAAATACTGTTTTCAACGATACTTGAGGTAATAATAATCTGGCAGATCTTTACTGTCTTGTTTCTGAATACCTTTCTCAACGATACTTGAGGTAATAATGATCTGGCAGATATTTACTGTCATGTTCCTGAATACTGTTTTCAACGATACTTGAGGTAATAATAATCCGGCAGATTTTTACTGTCTTGCTTCTAAATACTGTTTTCAACGATACTTGAAGTAATAATGATCTGGCAGATCTTTACTGTCTTGTTTCTGAATACTTTTTTCAATGATACTTGAGGTAATAATAATCTGGCAGATCTTTACTTCCTTTTTTCTGAATACTGTCTTCAACTATACTTGAGGTAATAATCTGGAAGATCTCTACTGTCTACTGAACATTGTAATACTGATATACAGTACAAATACACCGGCATATGATTACTCCCTCTCATTCCTTCCAACTGATATATGAAGTGACCAGAATAATGAGAATCCAGCATCTGTTTTCTCCCTCGAATGTGAAACATGGATATTGATCTCAATATTGAGGTAGAAATAATCCGGCGGAACTTTACTGTCATTTAACGGATAGGTAAAAATAATCTGGCAGATCTTCACTGTCTACTGAATATTGTAATACTGATCAGTACAATATACTGGCATATGATTACTCCCTCTTATTCCTTTCAGCTGATATATAAGGTGACCGGATTGATAATAATCCAGGGGATATTTACTGAATTCCATACAACAGTAGTGATGAGAATCCAGCATTTGTTTACTCCTTCGGATGTTGAACATGGATATTCATCGTACTATTGAGGTAAAAATAATCTGGCGGAACTTCACTGTCCTCTTTCACGGAAAGGTGAGATACCATAACCATAGAAAAATACCATAGAAAAAGTAAAGAAAAAACGGCAGATCTTTACTGTCCGAATAGTGTTTCAACGATACTTGAGGTGAAAATAATCTGACTGATCTTCACTGTCTGAATACTGTTTTCAACGATACTTGAGTTAAAAATAATCTGGCTGATCTTCACTGTCTGAGTACTGTTTCCAACGATCGTTGAAATACGAAAATATCGTTGAAAACAGTATTCAGAAACAAGATGGAAGCTAGATTCTTATCACTTCCCCCATAGAGGACAGTAAAGTTCGGCTAGATTATTTTTACCTCAATAGTACGATGAATATCCATGTTTAACATCCGAGCAAGTAAACAAATGCTGGATTCTCATCACTACTGTTGTATGGAATTCAGTGAAGATCCGCTGGATCATTATTGATCTGGTCATTCCATATATCAGTTGAGACTTGAGAGGAATGAGAGGGAGTAATCATATGCTGGTATATTTGTACCGATCAGTATCACAATGTCCAGTAGACAGTAAAGATCTGCCAGACTATTTTTACCTATCTGAAAAATGACAGTAAAGTTCCGCCGAATTATTTTTACCTCAATATTGAGATCAATATCCATGTTTCACATCCGAGAAAGTGAACAAATGCTGAATTCTTATTACCACCATTGTATAGAATTCAGTGAAGATCTACTGGAATATTATTGATCTGGTCACTTCATATATCAGTTGAAACGAATAAGAGGGAGTAATCATATGCTGGAACATTTGAACCTCGGTAGACAGTAAAGATCTGCCAGATTATCATTACCTCGAGTATTGTTGAAAACAGTATTCAGAAACAAGACAGTAAAGATCTGCCAGATTATTATTACCTCAAGTATCGTTGAAAACGGTATTCAGAAACAAGACAGTAATGATCTGCCAGGTTATTATTACCTCAAGTATCGTTGAAAACAGTATTCAGAGACAAGACAGTAAAGATCTGCCAGATTATTATTACCTCAAGTATCGTTGAAAACAGTATTCAGAAACAAGACAGTAAAGATCTGCCAGATCATTATTACCTCAAGTATCGTTGAAAAAAGTATTCAGAAACAAGACAGTAAAGATCTGCCAGATTATTATTACCTCAAGTATCGTTGAAAACGGTATTCAGAAAGAAGACAGTAAAGATCTGCCAGATCATTTTTACCTCAAGTATCGTTGAAAACAATATTTTGAAACAAGAGAGTGAAGATCTGCCAGATTATTATTACCTCAAGTATAATTGGAAACAGTATCCAGAAACAAGACAGTAAAGATCTGCCAGATTATTATTACCTCAAGTATCGTTGAAAACAGTATTCAGAAACAAGACAGTAAAGATCTGACAGATCATTATTACCTCAAGTATCGTTGAAAAAAGTATTCAGAAACAAGACAGTAAAGATCTGCCAGATTATTATTACCTCAAGTATCGTTGAAAAAAGTATCCAGAAACAAGACAGTAATGATCTGCCAGATTATTATCACCTCAAGTATCGTTGAAAACAGTATTTTGAAACAAGACAGTAAAGATCTGCCAGATTATTATCACCTATCTGATAAATGACAGTAAAGTTCCGCCGGATTAATTTTACCTCAGTATTTCGATTCACATTCATGTTTCACACCCGAGGGAGTAAACAAATGCTGGATTCTTATTACTACTGTTGTATGGAATTCAGTAAAGATCCGCTGGATTATTATTAATCTGGTCACATAATATATCAGTAATAAGAAATCAGAGGGAGTAATCATCTGCCAGCATATTTGCACTGATCAGTATTAAAATGCCTGGCTGATGATTACCGTACAGTAATCATCAGCCAGCATTTCATTACTGGGGTGTAATAATCAGCTACAGTATAGAAATACCACCACACCGGGATGGTTCCTATAATAAGTCGGCCATGACCGCTTCCTTCCCAATATCCTTCCCATTACCAAAGTACCTTCATCTCATCATCCCATCATCTCATTAATCATCCATCCGAAGCCATTAGATCTGCGCTATCATAACAGTGCGTCGTTAATCCGAATATATATAAAACTTACATTCTCACCTCCAGAACTCCACCCAACAACCTATGACTCAATTGACTCTGAGACTGACTTTGGATGATCATTTTTCATGCGAATTCGCTGCCGTATGCGGGAACAAATTCGGAGGTTTACACCTATTTTAAATGATAAGCCAATCAGCGACGACTGCTGGATGACGCGAACTTATTCCGCAAAAGTTCAGCTCGAATGTACTCAATCTGCATCGCAGCATTCCGCATGCGAAACAGCTGGCTGTAGTTTGCATTCAAGAGTTTGGATTAATGTCGATGTAATACATGAATCATTTTTGACAGTCGAGTAAACATATGTGCCATTTACAATAGACCATTATACTGATATCGATTGAGTTTTACATATTTTTAGTTTTAGGTTATAATAAATTTGTGTAGGTTAGTTTGGCTAGTTTGTGTCCGATTAGGTTGGTTGGGTTAGTTAGATCATGTAATCTTTGATCAGTTTAGGTTACTCGCAACAACAACAACAACAACAACAACAACAACAACAACAACAACAACAACGCCTGCCACGGGTTACGACATACCCAATTGTCTATCTGCGCATAGACCTTGCCTATGAAAAAGGAAAATATGTTCGAATACAAAATAATTGTAAGAAACAAACGTTAGCGTACGAAGATTGGTAGACCTGGAGAGTTGAGTGAAAAGATTCGAAAGAGAATTCTATATGCTATATTTCATGATATCGAAATTCAATATTATCTCAACACCATAAACTCGGAATGATTTCAAGACTTATATACATTCTGGGTAAAATCACTTTCACCACTTGAAAATCGAGAAGAATGTCGAACAATTCGGAAATATTTTTAATCAACGTTATTGACAGTTGTACTGAATTCGAAGATTGCAGTTCTCATTCAATCAGTTCAGATATTTCCGAGAAATGAAAATAAACTCGGTAATTCAAGTGGAGCGTAAGCATGCTGGTAAAAACGATCTCTTCTCAATTTCATTGTTATTCATTTTCTACGACGCCTACATGTTAATCATTTTTTCATATGAAATTTAATATTTAAAGGACATCAAAACCCTGAATCCAGATTTGAACGAATGACGACGATATTCATTTCCCTGATTTTAGAGAGAACTACAAAACCATTATCTCAATTTTAGAAATTATAATTAAATTTCTAGTACTCCACAGAGACCAAGAGTCATGACGCAGGCATTACCGTTTCTGTATAGAAACATAAACAGAATCGAGTAATGTCCACTGAAAAAGCGGTTTGTCGTGAAGAACGAATAAATTAATCATAATTTCTCAAACAAAGATGATGATAATTAGTTCTCTCTGAAATTAGGGAAATGAATATCTTAATTATTCGGTAGATTCTGGTTTCGGTTTTGTGATGTCCTTTAACCTTTCATCTACAAAATATTTATATTTCATTCACATAAAAACTTATGGCGTTATTCTTGATTCAGACTATATGTTCAGATGATTGTTTGTGCGCGTTCCTTTTTCGTGTAATTTTAGCAACATATTAAAATATTAAGAAGAGAATATTTAAAAACGAAATTAATTAGAAGTTCTTTTGTTGAAATGAACCTCCAGGGACCTAAATAGGAACAATAATGCTTCCTACCTTAGGTTTGACATGAATGGACAAAAGCATATAATTAAAAACGAGCGAAAAGAGCTATACTTTAAGTCATGAAAGTTGTACGAGTCGATATAAGATTCTCTCGTATCGATTAGCACTGAAACTTACGGAATAATTGTACGTTCGTTTACCGTTCTTCTTTGTAAGTGCTTCTGTTACCACGTGTCAATACTCTTGCAATGTGCAATACTCTTCAGAGGAAAGTAGTGTTGCTATATAATAATTCATCTGAAAGTGAACTAGATTATATTATTAAAGGTACGTATAGTCCTAAATAAATTCATGGCATTTATTTTGTATTTTTGAGACATTACAGGTTGGGGTGACAAGGGGTGGGATATTGAGGGAGGAAGAGACTTCTAACTCGCCCAACAAACTTAGTCATCGAGGTTTATTCATATTAAGTGTCATTTATTTGTGGTACATTTCACGTTGAGATGTCGAGGAGAAAAATTAATTCATATTCTAATCTTATATTCATTAGTTACGATACGATGATTATTATTGCTTACTGATATTCTGTGCATAGCCCACCAATTTGAGGTAGACGCCTTCGAACCACGCAATAATGACAATGCAGGGATAAATAATTATAGTCTTGAAGAAAGTGATGCAGCCGCTGATAAAAATTGTTGCACGGTTGTGTTCCAGATTACTAAACGTTACTTTGTTCTATTTGCAAAACGGATATTTTATATTCAATATATATATATATATATATATATATATATATATATATATATATATATATATATATATATATGTGGTAAATAAAGACATCTTTTGGGTTTATTTCATGGATATTAATATTCAAAAAGACCAACGTTTTAACTTTTAAATAATAATAATAAACCCAAAAATAAACCCATGAAATAAACCCAAAAGATGTCTTTATTTACAAATATGCATCATGGAAAAGAGAGTTTCAAATCACACATATATATATATATATATATATATATATATATATATATATATATATATATATATATATATATATACAACGCATGCAGCCTTACGGATTACTGTCCTCAGGCTGAACGCTAACTTCTAAAACCGAGATGTTGAACGGTCCCAGCTCGGCTCACTTGCTGCCCCGACTTCTGTTATGATATTCTATGTACACTGCCTTTCAGTTTTAGAGGTGACTGCTTCAACCCTCTCTTGGAAATACAAGTATTTTTCAATGTTTCTCAATAGTAAATGTAGATTATAGCTGGGAAACGCTATGGTTTATTTTTGAGAGATAAGTTTATCCTTCGTAATTCCCGGAATCCAATTGCCGTTGTTTTAATTATCTCTGTTCACTCTTTGATGATTTCCAGTATCAATGTTGTGACCACATCGCCCACTTTGAATAAATCCAATATGTCTCAGCCAACTATATGTTACAGTAGGCCTATATAATTATATATAGCACTGTACAGCTTCCATCATTATTCATATTTCTCACATATTTCGAAGTTCCTAATCAAGTCCCTCGTTTCCCTTTATAATCACATTTTATTTCTGCAATATTGAATTTTTACAATCATTGTTGATTATTCATCTTCAGTATTGATTCTGTAGTTTGTTATTTCAAAATTATGATCGATTTCATCAATATATATAGGTAATTGACACCATTTATAATATTTGAAATACGGTTAATCATGGATAACCATAGATGGGCAGAAACTATAATAACAGATGTGCTTAATTATTGTACCCTTGAATATCGCCATTTTGATTGCAATTAACAAAAATTCAAAAAATCATGTGTTTTCACAGTTCATATAACTTTATTGCAGAGAATAAATGTTATTTTTCATTTCACGAACATTTCGTACTGGTCTACTTTAAGTACCACAGTCGATAAGTGGTTTGGAGTTACATCTGTCTTATGAAGGCACATCACGGATGAGAAAAGCACAGAGACGTAAATCCTACGCACTTCTAAACATTTAATGATTGTTTCTTTGAGTTCAACAATCCTCGAAAGATTCATTTCAATCAAAACGTGACGGCCATTTTTTAGTACTTTGGCACCGACTATTCTTACGTACACTTTTCCACCAGAATGAGTGTTTTCCTTATCCATACAATCAAAAGTGTCGAACCAGCACTCTCCAGTGACCGTATGAGTTATATGTCAAAGGCGATTTTCTTTAATTACGTCGAAATTTGATTGAGCGAGGGTATAGCGAGTGACTCATTTTTTCATTCGCCTTTTTTGCCTCAAGGTTTATATTGCAGAGATCACCATACGATAACGATAATCCACCAACAATCAGTTGGTAAAACTGGACCTAAGTGCAGCTGAAGACAGGGTCTGCAGGTGAAGGCACACTTCTTAAAATGACGAAGACTAGACCAAACAATTCGATACAAATAAAGAAAATTGTATTTTTTCTCTTTTAACTCGTCTAGAAAACACATTTTTGTGTAACGTTTTCTACAATGACGCAAAATTAATTCAAGAAAATAACATTACAAAATCAAATGAGATATCATCTCCCGTTGCTACAATAAATTATTCTAGAATGTGTCTCCAGATATACAATCACATTACCATTTTCTATCGTCGTTATTTTGCTAAAAATACATTCTATAGACGAGGCTCTTATGCCTTGTTGCCATCTCAGTAGCATCTATATCAATATCAACTGAGGCAACTCCAAACGTATTGTTGAGTAAATATGGAAATGTTGCAACTCCAAGGATGAATATTCAGCTATCAATTACTCTGAACTGATAAAACTCGTTGAATAAGGAATATTTCACAAATAATGATGCTATGCTATGCAATTGTTGGACAGTTAGACTCAACGAAGCACGTAGCTGTCACGTTTTTTCTACTGTACTTGAATATACACTCGAAACTATATTCAAACTAGTAGGATTACTAACTCAATTGCAGTTCTAGTCGTGCTGATGCTCGGGGATTTTCCGACTTGCTGACAGATAATCGTTTTTTGAAAATAATCTGCAACAAACAATCAGCAATATGACCTATATTATAATGGGGGTTATACATACTGTCATTTACTGAATACTCCACAGTTCATATACCTATATATACCTATACCTTCATATACATATACAGTTCCAGTTTACATACTGAACCTATCTTTTATTGAACGAGTGAACTAGAAGAGTATCATAGTAAATTCCAATAACACATGAGTCAAAAATGGGTTCTGCTTTTTAGATGTTACCAATGGGACGCTTATTATGCTTCTATCTAATAAAATACTTCATGAATATGTATTGGATTTGGTCGCTCATTGACAGTAGCCGGTCTCCAGAATTATCGTCTAAATTATATAACTTCGGCTTGCATGAAAACTAAACCATATCCTCTCGTGTTGTCTTAATCAATCATTGTTTGCGTATTCAAATTACCGGGTGCACAATGACTGCAATAAGTGGATCTTTTGAACATAAAATTACTAGTTGACCAATTATTGAGACAAAGACATAGATAGTGGACTTGATTTTCCGTGTAATCTTAGGAATATCGATTTATCAGCTTGGCTCATGCATGTATTTATAATAAACTGTGATTCAAATTCGTAAGAAATATGTAAAATATATATATAAATATATATATATATATATATATATATATATATATATATATGTGTGTGTGTATATATATATATATATATATATATATATATATATATATATATATATATATATATATATATACATATATATATATATATATATATATATATATATATATATATATATATATATATATATATATATATATATATATATATATAGGGCTATAATTGTATTTTTGTATATTGTAAATCTTGTTATCACCCCGGTTACAGCCCATACTATTTGTTATCGGGAACTACAAGAATGAGTTCAAGTTATATAGTGACACAATGTGCATGCCAAATTTCATCCCAATTCGTTTTTCTGCTTGACCTGTAGAGCGCCAGAAATTATTTTTTGGTGCCCCCTGTACTATGAAATTGACTTTTCGCTTACGCACATCTAAAATGTGTATACACATATATATATATATATATATATATATATATATATATATATGGTTAACCACCAGTAAGTTATCATCTTGGTATGATTTTAAATCTATCAAGATTGTACAACAATTGCGAACTCCACCGGGGGTCAAATCTGGATTTCCAGATTGCCGGTCTGACGAGCTATTAATTATACGCATTTACAGTCTGTATACAGCTATATTGTCTAGTGTCTATATTCTTTGCTGTTTTCAGACGCGTATGGGAATATCACATGAGATACCCAGGAAAATGTGTTGAAGTGGTCACAAGTACATTCTACTCTTCTGGTGTATACTAAAAATACACAGTTCTCTAGTTGCTGAGATATTTGTATTTTATCAAAATAATGATATGAAATAAAGCATATAAAGATATCTGTGATGTCGAATGTAGCTCGCTTCGTATTCGTATAAAGTGAGAATGGAATGCAGAGGTGACTGTATCTGTATCTGTAAAATGTATCTGCCAGATTAGTTCAAAAATGTTTAAGGAGAATAATCGAACTATTCTAATAATATATCAACGTGATTCAACATATTCAAAATATATAATACCGTGAATATTATATTAGATATTTGCAAATCGAAAACAATTTGTGATACATTTGACATTTCCTTTGAATTTAATATGTCATTTACAATGCGTTGGCAGCGCTATAGGAACTGCAGTATATACATTTTCTAAGAGTATATTACACGAACGAAATAGGAATAACAAAAAACATAACTAACGTAAGCTTAACGATTGGCAACACTGCATATTGCGATTAGAGGGTCACGAAGCTAAACTACGGCTTTTCTTCAAGTTTCTACAGAGGTCTTTACGACAAGCGAAAAGCTTTCGTTCTAATTGGAGTTTGCTCAATACGTACGTGTGTCATTTCGGGGGAGACTGGTGCGTGGACTGGAGCCATATGAAACCCTCAATGCCAAATGGGCAACGTACGAGCTAGGCCTAGGTATGTACGTTTATGTAAGGGTGGGCGTAGGCCATGAAGGGTTGGCTGCCAACACCGGAGTTTAAAATTGAAATACATTTTGTCAATTTCGTGAAATAATATTTTCACCGTGATATTTATAAATTCAGTGATATTTATAAATTCAGTGATATTTACTGTACATAAATTCTATATTCAATTTAGATTTTCTGCTCTTCTTACGAAGGAAGTTGGCCGTAGACAGTGAAATAAAGTACAATACTAGATATAGCAACTATAATAAAGATTTACCAACCCTCGATTGCATTATAGACATAGCTCCGCAATACGATTAACGCTAACTAAAGCATTTCTTTGCACAACTTTCTCTACCAAAGTTGATATTCGGAGAAAGTTATGCGTACGTCTTAACAAGTTGTAAAACTTGATGAAGATTTAATTGATCTATGTTTACTTGAGTGGAGATATTTTAGAGACAAACCACAGTAAATAGATTAATTGAGACGTCTGAATAAATCCTTCTTCAGAAGATCTGACAATGCTTGATTTAATCCATTGATAATTTGAAGACGAATAATGACTAAATTCGCTTCAGTTTAGCTGTATCAATTTACTATGATGTCTCAATGATTCACGATGATGTTTCTATAATACTTTTAGCATATAACTGTAGAAATTGCATCTATTGTCATGAAAGTAATATAATGAGATTGAGACTTGCCTTGCTCTGATTGCAGGTGAAAGTCACCATTATTGAGTTCACCTTATATAGTCACCTATAACCTGATACGTAAGTTAATCTTCTATTCGATATGTTTATAAGACATATATGTGTCTATTTGTGTGTGGTGATTTTATGCATTTAAAGTCACTATTTGTAATATAGGTCTACAATAATTGTTTTCGGGTAAATCATGTATACATGGATGATAAGAACTATTTATGGTACAATATTTTTATTTCCAACTGAAATAGTTATTCTGATTGATCAATAATTCATGCGTATAGTTCATCTGAAAACAATAGTACGTTAAGCAATAATAAATTACTGAAGACCGAACAACACAAAGTTCAACTGCTAAACTGTTCTATGAACGTTCTGGTTAAACTGGCTATAAGAGGTGTACATCAGGCTGGTCCAATGGTCCCTCGACCTCCTTCTAGCTCTTGGATCAATCATGTTACCATTTCGTGTAACTGATGACATAACGCTCTAACCATTAAAAGTTAAAACCATTAAAAACCATTATCAAATTAAATTAGAACCATTAAAAAATCATCAAAAGTATTTAGGTAAATATGATTGGAGTTTTAAAACAAGACTTTCGATTTGCGCGTGCAGCAAAGGATCACACTCTTCATCAACTACTTCTCAGTATCATTATTCATTCGACTTTATTTTATGATACTTCAGTGAAGTTTATGGGTTAATGTTTTGTTAATCGGGTAAATTTGGATATTCAGGTGAAGATAAACAGTCAATAATTATCTCATTTTCCTATAGCATTATAGTTTCTATCAAACTGAAGAGCAAGCTAGACCTTTTCAATTTCCACTCGTACATTTTCTCACTATATTCTATACTACATATTCACTCGTATATATATATATATATATATATATATATATATATATATATATATATATATATATATATATAGTATAATCCTGACAACGGTCTGATATGAAGTACTAGGGATATTCACTAGTACGTAATGTTGTATTACGCATGCATCCTCGTTACTCACGTGTTTGAATGGCGTATTTACAAGCCACAACAAGCACAGCAAGAGATATAAATTGCAAGCATATTAATACACGTCAACGCGACGAGTGTTGATGGCTTTGTTCAACAACACTGGCATTGTGTTAATTATGTGTAGTACCGAAACACCCAGGGACTGTGTTTACCACTGTATTTAGTATTTGACAAATGACCAACGCTGTACGAAAAACAACTTGGCCATTTGTGTCGATAAAGTGCAGGATATAATAAGTGGTGAAACTCTCATTTCGCGTTGACCATTATATCTATGGTACGAACAAGAGACGATGGGATGATTAGATGAAAGGTTGTTTCATTTTGTGTTTTTGGATCGTGGGAAGGAGTCGATTGTGACCTTGTTAAGGAACCATCCCAGTATTGACCTGAACGACAGAGGGAAAATTTGAGTGATACTTGAAATTTGAAATTACACATGACGTGATTTACGTCATTGACGCACTTATTCAATCTTCCTTCATGCATCAACATAAGGTTCCACTCTGTCATTGTTGAACAAACCTTCTGGACTAATATCTTTCATGAAGTTGTTTATAAGGCTAGGACTAGAGCATCTACGATAGATACGCAACTTGACTTCTCTCATGTTCTCTCAGCTGACGATCATTTCCAGTGCTAAGAAACCTTCGACGCCATCTAGATCGTCTGTACAACCCAGCTTCAGGGCTCTGATGACCCGAGTAGTCGATCTCAGTGGCTTGGATAAGTTTTAATGATTAAGAACAACGTCGCTCTCAGTTGCGTATCCATCGTATAGCTAAAATCCTAGATACAAGCAACACGATACTACTGGAAGTACAGAGCCTATAATCATGAGAACAGTCATGGGGAATGTGACAGCCATGTTTTGCGAATAAAGTCTTCTTATTTCCAATCAAGCCATCACTTACGCTAATAGACCATTCTTTGTTTAAAACTAAATAAACTGAAAATGCATTATCACTTGAGTGTGAGTAACACTTTTCATGCCTATTATGATAGAGAGATGGCCATTAAAGAAGCGGCGATTATGTTTTTGTAAAAACTTTCACTGTATGGGCACTCTCTGTCACAATATAGGCCCTCTAACTGAAAGTAGTGTCGCTTTCCGAAATACAGCTGATGATATGTCACTGATGTCAGCTTCTGCTTGTCTGAGTAGACCGACAATATTCTTGCTAGAGGGTTCTTCCATTGGAACAAGATCAACCGTATGAAAATCCAGACATAAACAAAATCTTTCTGTTACAACTTTAATATAATGGATTGTCGATTCTCATTAGTCATTTATTTCAAAAAAGTAGTTCAGTTTGAAAAGACAAAAGACATACAAATATGCGTGTACATTTTTAATGTAGAGTAGTTATGTTCGAAACTGGAAATGTCGACGTAGTCACCAAGAAATTGGTCCGTGAAGTAAATTAATTACCATTTCGACAAAGAGTATCTGAATTGAAAAAACTCAGATCGATCATACAGAGTTTAATAATAGAATCGTGAATTAAATATACGCCCTGATATATCTTTATTTACTGGTGTGACAATGATATGTTACCTCCCCGATATTATAGGCCTACCTCCCGAGAAACCAACACTAGGGACCTCTCGGCACTCAATCACTAGGGCTAGTTTAACCTCCCCCCCACACCCCACCCGGTTATCAATCCTTAGTGGACAAGTACCTTCTCAGTGATCTAACACCCCCTATGATGAATATTGTTAGCAAAAATGGGTATCACAGCCCTAGGTTATGGTATGGTTATGGTTGGTAGGTATGGTTCTCCCTCTCCCCATGAATCATGAATTCAGTTAAAGGGTGGTATCACGACCGTAGTGATAGTAACTCCTACCTATAAATCATGATTTCAGTCAAAAGGGGGCATCATAGCCCTAGGAATGGTTTACACTTCAACTATAAATAATGTTTTCGATCCCTGCAACCCTGTGTATATTCTTGTTTGATTTTTAATCCAGTCAAAAATATCAAACTTTTCATAAAATTCATATTTCTGATATCGGATTGGCGTTTGTGGAATGATGAAATAGCAATAGGTGAGGGACAGAGAAAAGGGGCGGAAGGAGGTAAGGGGGAGAGGAGTGCGAGTGGTTGATGACAGCAGAGATTATTGAATAGTGTTTGTCAACAAAATCTATAAAACTCGAAACCAATTTCCTCCAAGTGGAGGCTATTTTTCCTGTTATCACGATGGATGCGTACGGTTTGTGGTCTTGTTGATGTGACCAATGTAGTGGTTGGTGGAATGGGAGATCGACAGGGGAAGGAAGGAGGGGGGAGGGGACTTGTCAGTTCTGAGTGACAGACACCGAGACTGCTGTAACATATAGCATGATATGTTTAACAGGTTACATTTCATCGTTTCGTTTATTGATTCGATATACAAGAGACATAATTTCACGTTGTATAGTACAAACTTGAAAAAACATAATGGGTTTATTTTATTAGTAGAATAATGTTGAAATCGGATCTTCGATACCGAGTATGCTTCCATCGATGAAAATTTGACTTCAAAATGATCACAGGAAAGGTTTCTGAGGTTTAGATACACTATAAAACGGTTTCTGCTAACAGGTTAGCTCCGCTTAGATCACTAATTATATTTTTGTGTACCAAAAACGTTCGAATTATCCGTGTGTTGAATAAATTTTATAGAAATACACTTTTGCACAGTGTCAGAGATGGAGAGTCTACCTATAACTTAGTGTTGCTAAATCAGATTGACTAGATAACTAAATCTACAAATCCCTTTGAAATGTGACCAAAAATTACAAGATTAACTTCAATTGAAGAATATTAATACTGCACCCCATAATAGTTTGAATAATTTGATGTTTCAATTGTTATGGAAGTTACCGCACTCCATGCACTCCACCAAAATCAGAAATATTTATGCAGTGTATTTTGCTATAAGACGATGAGCTGATAATGAAAATTATGTACATCCCCCCCTCCTGCGGAAGGTTGGAGAATGGATTGTGATGGATTTTCTCACGCGTTATCCATTTGTGCTTGTTGGATGTTGGAAAGACGGTGGGTATGGTTTCCAGGGGTATCCAAATTTTGGTCAACATTTTGATTTGGTGAAAAAAACATGAGAGTACAAAGTTGGTTCATTTGGAATTGGAAACCATCATCAGTCATTGCTTATTTGGTTATGAACATATTTCACCGAAGGAAGTGGAACAATGTCCATAATTACGAAAATATGTTACAAAAAGTTATAAATTTAACGTGAGGTGATTTTGAGCCAATATTATTTCCACAAGACGCATATACACAAATATCATATATGTAGCTTAATGTGTACAAAGTTATTCCATTTTTAGCCAATGAGTACATTCAATTTTCCAAAAAAAGAATATAGTCACTTTTTTGAAAAATGCTATAGGGACAAAGTTTGAGGAGAATTCTTCTTGGAGTTGTAGTCTATCTGCTCGTTTCTACTTGTACCACGAAAATTCTGGAAGTGCCTTTTCAAAAGTTCCGTACGATTATTTCATGTCTGATTACTGTTAGATATAAACGTGATGAGTGTATATATCCCAGTACTGTCCAAAGATCTGTGATTTTTTACAGAAGTACTTGTTAATACCACAGATTGCCATGCACGCGCTCTTATCAAAGCTTGAACACGTTTCATATAGAAGTAACTCTGAATATACACAGTATTACTGTATAGGTTATGCCCTGCAGGGCTGCATATTAAATTCGAATTATGAGGACAGAAGACAATCCCCGAGTATCTGAAATGATATTCAAAATGATATCTTGAAGACATTGATGTTATTTCGATTTGAGAGTTATTCAACCAAAATAATGCTATGTAGTTTTTTTACCGCTATATTTTAAAAATATGCTGCAGTACGTATAAGTTCTAGCTTCGTTCCAGAAGAAGAAAATGCAGATAAATTATCTTAATAGCAGAAACACGTATTGCGGAACGCAACTTTTAGAGACATTCAGAAAATCTGGCGAACTTTTCGAACAAGTTAAGCAATTAGGTCTAGATGTTTTTAATAAACATAATTTGAGCGACTTAGAACGTGGGAGGGGTGCGGTTCGCGAAACAATTTATCATTTATATTTTTCAATTCCTTTGTTTCTTTTTCCTAACGCAGCCTCTTCTTTTGAATCACTTTTTGTTCCCAGCTTTGTGAGAAGCAATAATAACATTAATAACATTTGTTGGGTTGAAGTTCGACAAGAAAGCTTAGCGCTCTTCTTCAAAGACTTTGGTTCCAGCTATATAACAACAGCCAACAAGCAAGTTCATAATAGACTTAGATTACACTTGGTTCAACTTTCACATCATATTATCACAGTTGAGTGACTTCACGAAGATCGTTAAGAATATATTATTCAATATAATATATATAAAATTAAGAAATTTATTTTCAAACATCGCTGAAATAGAGCTTTGTATTATTAATATATGTTTACACATATATATATATATATATATATATATATATATATCATCAAGAATTACTCATCAAATCGATTGATCATTCAGATGATAAATCACTGAAACAGCGTTTGTTACTCATTCCACTTATTGAAAATAGGTCATTAAGAGTCCATGCGAGTCGATTTAGCGGAATAAAAGTTTTATGTTGATAACTTCTGAATGGTATCAGATATCGTAATTCTAAAATCGAGGAAATACAGATATTGTCAATACCTTCAAGATGGTGTAAGTAATAGCTTTTTATCTCATATCATCCAATTGTCAGGCGTATACGCTTAAAAATACATCATTTTTAACCTATACGCCTGACAGCTATACGATGTGAGATAAATAGTTACTATTTGTACCATTTTGAAGGTATTGACAATATCTGTGTTTCCTCGTTTCCAGAATTTTGATATCGCATACCGTTCAAAAGCTATCACCAAAAACATGATACTACGCATGGACTCTTAAAATAGTTCATTATTACGTTCGTCCATTTGAAAAAGAAAGACTCTGAGAAATCTGATAAAAATAAAACTTGTTTTCTACCTGAATGAAATATGTTTATATTGAAGTGAAAGGAAACGGCCGGTACTTCCTGTATTTTATTTTGAGAGAATTCATTTAGATGTAGCTGGCCTATATGCCTATTTTAATTTAAATCTGTTTGCTCAAATGCTTAACCCTAACAGCAGGTTAATAAGGCACGTAACCAAAATATAATGTTGTTAAGCAAGTTCTAAAAGTAGGGATTTCCGGGTGCCTTTTCCTCTCTTTCCACTTTCCACCCCTTCACCATCCCAACTAACAACCCCTTACACTTACTCCGCGCTTCAGCAGTGTTCATAGTTTTCATTTCTTATCAGGGATTTCTAACAGGCTAGTAAATACCATGGAACTTCGTTAAGGCGTAGGAAATGTGAATTACAGGGCAAGTAAATATATATCTTGATGCCAACTTCAGCTGGCTGCAGGCCTAAACCAAATACGCTTATACCAATGAACTAGAACTCAATATTACTTCTAGCCTTCTGAGGAAAAAGAAATAGAAGCAAACATAATTGAGAGGGAAAATTGCATTATTTATTTAGCTCAGCATGTTCCAAAGCACTGATCAAAGTGAGAGATACTTTCTCTGATTTTTACTATAGGTACATCAACGACCACAAAAGACAGGCAGTATATAGTTAATGTGTCTATAAGATGCTGTCTTACATTAATTTTCTTCGGATGATATATTTAGATAAGATACTTATCATTTATCATAGGTTGATTGACGAGTATTCAACTTCAATGTGAAAAATTATGAAAATATGATTGAAATATAGCATGTATGTCACGTTTACTTATATCCATATGTGGAAACGTAGAAATATTTTCTACATTAAATATTCATCGAAATGACGAACCTGTACAACTTTTCAGAGCTGCAATTTATAGATGCAACGAGTGCTTGGGCTTGATTATTTCAAAACCTAGCTGAGAACTTATTTTCCATTATATTTCATTCAAATATATCGTTTATCTCAGGGGTGGTTTTACAGGAACGGCCCTGGCGGGCACGAGACTTTAGACTTGTACGTTTTTATTAAAACCCATTTTTACCACAACTATGTATGAACTTAAGTTCCCCGGAATACAATGGCAGAACTAGTTATCAAATTTCCATATTAATAATTACTTTTATCACTCGTCACTTTCGGCACTTATAATTCCAAATCTCAAAAATATCTGTTTAATAAACAGCCAATTCAAAAACAAATTGATTTTTTTCTTCGAGTGAATTTGGATAATTCGTTTCATTCCACAAGATATCCATATACCCATGCCCAAATAAGGTCGGGATCGGCATTTAATTGAACCTACAGATTAAATGGCATCGGCCATCTAGAATGTCTAGATACTGGGGTTCCCAAGTACCTATAGCTATCTACGGCTATCGAGGGAGGGGGAAGTGTAGGTGCACTTGGGTGGTGTGTGTGTGCGTAAGACTGTGTGGTCACGTCACAAAATCATGTATACACTCAAAACACTCACGGTTACATATTTTATTGACTCGTTTAATCCCATGAATATTCCATTGCTGACGTGCATTCCGGATTGAAATGTGAAAATAAGTGATATGCGAACAGATAGAAACCGTCCTATTTCGAGTCTAGACGGATTCGATCATACACAAACTAGTTAAATATAGAATATGGGTCCGGATTCATCTCTCAACGTACACGGTGCGTTTCCCTGGTTTGTTCTCTCTGAACCTCCATTAACCTAGCTGTTGATGAGGCTATGAAGCAAACAATACCCATCAATTATCTTCACCTAATCAAAAGCCAAAGTCCCTAGAATTGCAAATACCATAAAAAAGGTACAACTTCTACGTAGAGTAGGCCCCATAGTCGTCCACTCCACTCATTCTGATAGAATGATTACATCTTATTTATAGCAACGAATCTAGTTCCAATATGAAAGTAAAATACCAATAAACATTACGTCCAAAGACATTAATGTCGTTTATTCAGCTGCTGCATGCTGTAGAAGTTACCCACCTCAGAAGAGTTATGTTGATTACTGTGCTCTTGGCGAGCAAGACACTCTTTTGGTTAATAAACGAACCAAATAGCGTATTTATGGTTCATGATGGGAGACACGGGAGATCGTATGAAGGAAAACCTATCCACAAATATGTATTAATTTTGTGTTATCTATTGATGTAGAGGATATTGATGTTGATGTAACGGTTATTGTTGAAAAAAAATGTATATATAAATATATATATATATATATATATATATATAAAAATGATGTAGCAATGTCAAAATGGTAAAAATTGAAAAGAAAGAAAAGAAAAGAATGAGAAAATTTTGGAAAAACTAGCTGAAAAATACTGTAAATCAGTAACAAAATCACTAGATAGTCAGCATGAAGGTGACAATCCATACATCGGTTAAGTAAACCTTCCTCTAACTGCACATAAACTAGATTTCATCAGCATACTCACAGCCGTTTAGAAACAAATGCATAATTTATGTACCTTGATTTACAACCAAAAATGACATGACTTTCCCTGGTATTGTATGCCAAGCGCATACTGTTGAATTGTTTATTTTTAATTCAGCTTAAATTCGGTTGTTTTACGAACACATTGATACCATACACGATACAATACCTCAATAAGTAATCAAATTATATAATATGTGAAGCAAGATGCATGTTCTGTGACCCTCAGCTTGCGTAACATTTTCAGTGTCAACACGAAACATAAACGATCTTAGTGACTTTAAGGATGAACGTATTATGGTGGTTGTGATTATCGTGATTACCTGCATTAGATAATCTATTTGTTAATTTCTAAGCAAGCACAGTTCAAGATCCATGATCATTTAAATCTTTGAAATCACACTGGTGGGAACTTTTTGCCCTATGGAGACTGTCTTCTGCAAATGTGCAAATGATATAAATGTAGCATTGACACGATGTTTGTTCTTGATGGATCTAGTCTGAAGTTCAACTCCTTCTATCATTCAAAAGAATATAAAACACATATGGGTACGATACCTACTTCAATTAATCTCATGAACATAGGAAATTAGAGACTTGTTTCCTAAATGGTGTTGACGAGGTTTCTGTCACAACACATTCTGTCTACCTGTTGAAATCATGGGTCTTGTAAGTTTTCAAATGTCAACATTCATGGAGATTTTTTATCCTGTAATAGCCTGTCCAATGCAAGTGAGTTAGGAGGAGCTCGAACCAGGAATCGGACATCAGTGCTGGCTATGGCACACACAATATATCTCCCACATCTCCCACTCATTCTTCATCCATCTCTTCTCTCAACGCCCTCTCCAAAAGTTCTCGCCATTTCTGTTGTCTCATCTCCTTTTCGTATCACTCCGTCCCAAATCATTCTGCTTTCTTTTCTCCATACACTCTAAGAGAATTAGTCCTTCGATCTCTTTCTTGTTCTCCTCACTTTCTTTCTCCTTTCACACAAACAGATACTCTCTCTCTCTCTCTCTCTCTCTCTCTCTCTCTCTCTCTCTCTCTCTCTCTCTCTCTCTCTCTCTCTCTCTCTCTCTCTCTCCCTTTTCATTTATCTCTGTCTATTTATCTTATACCCCCTTTTCTTGGTGCTCTATCTCCTTCCACACCTCTCATCTTGCAATCCCTCTCAACAAGCTACTCGCATCTCCTTTCTTATTTTGTATAAACACATCCTAATGTATTGGTTATTATCACATCTAATTTCGTTGGTCTTAAAATGCTTCCTGAAATATGCATTTTCGTCGCTTCAATCTCGCTTGCATCTTCGCTTTAATCCTTCTTCGTGATTTAGATATTTAGACAAATAATTGTGAGGTGTATTTTACAAGTTCTGGAAGTATTTACGTATTGGTATCTAAAATTATAAAAGTTGAAACTATATCAATTTTTAACACTTCAAATGATAATTTTTAACGTGAGGAAAATGGAGCAAGAAATGACCGCTTTAAAAGTATCGGAATGGAAATCAAAATTGTTGTTATAGAACTTCTCCTATACTAATACATCCAATTGGACTCTTCAAAGGATCAAACATTCAATCGTTTGTATCTATATTGTAAAGACTGAACAAAAGTACTATTAATTACGTTATGTGTTGATTCCTGTACGGCACCATGAAATTCAAAATGTTATAAGACTATCCTATCCAAGCAATATAACTTACTATTGAGTATTAACCTGCAACACATGTTGGTAATATGGTATGATATGACGAAGTGACAGAATTATATTAACAATGTCTGCAGAACAATGTTCAATTATTTTAACATAATTATTCCCATATGTCTCAGTCTCATTTGGTGTGTAAATCCCAGTTGTTATGATATCCAAGTATTTACCCTTATTCACAATGATGTATTTGTGATTTCCCTTCACTGAATATTAGTGAGATGTACGTTATTAATTATGATAACTTACCTCATTCATTACTCCAACTCTAGAATATATTATCATTAGTTCTAAGAGTAGATATAGGGGGAGAGTATTATATCCCAACCTGCTAATTCTCTTACCGCGTTGGCCTTATCTTGTCTCTGAATCTATATCCATTAACAAAATTTATAGATAACCAATACTTGCTAAATGATCACCTGAATCAATATAACCAGCGGAAGGAATGTGAACTCTATATATTGGCAAGGATATTAACTATTATTGTATTCGATTAGTTCCAACAATTTGCACCTCACATAGCTCCTAATTACAATACCACAAAATGCTCTCAAATACCTTGAAATCCAGTATGTGTTTTCCTTCGAGATAAATTAAACCCACATTTCAGTAATTTTGATTTATTGAATCCAGATTTGAGAAGAAAACCATTAAGCTAAAGCACACAATTCAAATGCACATCCTGGTGAGTATAGCCATATAGGTTGAATAACATGGGATGAGCCGACGCAATCTCAGTTCTAAATCCATGGTTTCCGTGGTATTCTTGATAGCTTGAAATGCTTTTATATTATTAACAACGATTAAACTATAGCCGTAAAGAAGAAAGTAGGCCTAACGAATTGATCCTCTATGTTCAATAATTAGCAGGTATAAAACTACTCTCTTGACGCAATGATCTAAAAATCACAACCAATTGAAAAAAAAACAGTGATATTATTTAGTATAACGGTTTAATGAGAGTATTTTCATATGGATAACCCTCCCAGTCCATGAAAGCATTCTGGTTAGAATAATCATCATTATATTTCCACGATTCCACTATTAATGAAGTTATCAAAGTAAGCCGGACTGACATGATTGGAATTATTTCGAGGTTCGTTCCAAGTTCCAAGTCATCTCTTCATTGAAACTTCCCTAATACCAATTTAATCCTAGCTGCAAGCGTTGTAGGAATCGATTTATAATTCAGGCACGATTTAATTTAATAACACTCAATGGTAGGATGAAAGATATAAGTTTAATTTAAACGTCTTTCATGACTGTCTGCATGCGTTTAATTGCACTCATTGTTAAGTTATCTCACATCCTTCTCTGAATGCTACAATTATTCTATTATCTAGACCTAAGCGTTAATATTGTACTCATAGATATCGGGAGAAACATTTTCGTCTTCGTCTGCGTCCACACGACACGTACTTGGGAAACGGTGATTCTGTTTGTATACGCACATTCGTTGGTCTATGGTATACAGACGGACTCATTTGATTTACTCTCAAAATTGACATATATCTTCAGGAAATTCGCTAACTTAGTGACATGAGTATGCAAATAGGAACGCAACTTATTATTTCGTAAGTGTAAGAGCAGCATCTTTTGTTTCTTGAAAAAATATGTATTTTATCAAATCCTTTGGAAACTTAATTTACTATTATTAAATAATTTGATTCGCACCTGTATCATGAAATATAATAACTTCTGTAGATAACTTATGTTGTATTATACAGATCATGGTTCTATTATTTTCACATTCAACTGACTGAAATATAGAGGACTATGAATTTTAATATGTATATATTTATTTATATTTGCTCCAACGATGCAGTGTTATAATGACTAGGCATATAGAAGCCATATTGGCGTCATATAGTAATATATTTCTTCCATTCTATTGCGACTTGGATAACCCTAATAAGTTGACAGTCGATTAAGAGATCAATAAAATTGCCATTATTATCGACTAGTTGAAAGCAGACATTGACTCAGGAGTGAGGAACACGCCATTCTTTGCGTGACAGAAAGCAAGAACTCACACACAAGGCGAAGACCGGAAAGAAGAAAAGCGCGCTGGAATTTCCTTCGAAGATTGGTTTTCTTTTACACTTGGCTGATTTCTCGTTTCAATGGGCCATTTATCTCAGGTCAACCCATATTACCTGAACTTGGCATCGAACCTCGTACCGCTGAGGCGAGTTGATTCCTTCGGTTGATCGAACAGTTTCTCTTCTTTTGAACAAACATACAGATGACGATAGTTATAGCTTGAAAGCTTTTACGCATGATTGTATAATCGTGTCTGAATATTTTCAATGCGTTTCAAAGAAATAAACTAGAAATGTAGTGTAAGAAAACACGGTGGACAGAGGAAGAATTTCATTGTTGAATAGTTAGGAATACACTTGGAAAGATTTTACCTTTTTCTCACTAGAAATAGTATCCTCTCATTTGATATGAACAATTGAACAAATGAATACTTATTTATTTCATATTAGTATACAAAATGTATAGGCATTATTATTTTAGTTCAATGGGAAAAATTCAAGGGTGACATGTTGTGAAACATTGTTCAGTTATACGCGTTTACATGAGCATGAAAGAAAAAATCAAGAACGAAGTGGACGGAGTGAAAAAGTTAATGCAATCTAGCTTCAAAATTTAATTTAATTGCAAAGAAGTTGCATAGCGATTTGTGAAACTGTATATATTTATATATATATATATATATATATATATATATATATATATATATATATATATATATATATATATATATATATATATATATATATATCGATTTCGATCTCCCCATCCAACGATGTCGGGTTTGTTTTACACAAAAATAATATGGTTTATGAGTGACATCTTACATCGCATTGTCACTTCCATATTTTGTTTGCCATTTTCATCGTAAATCAAAAACTTGATATTACATTTTTTGACGTTATTACATTCTTGATCTAAGTTGAACTTGAATCATCAGCTGTACCGAGACATTTCAACTTATTGTTCCATTTTTACTTGTCAAATAGAAACAAATTGAAAATTGAAGAATGACAGATAAAAATTGACCATTAGAAATTGAAAATATAACCGGAACAAGTTCAGGTTAATAAGGATAGTGACATTATTACAAATACTCAATTACTCATTATTATCTTTCCATTGCTATAATTATTATAATAGTTCACAGAAGTGATTACATTTTTCAAAGAAGTTGTTCAATAACAAGAACAAAATAATGAAAAAACTATACCAAAAGTGCGTTGTAAAGATGGACGAATGCCTGCTTCTGTTTGCTAACTGGAACTTTTCTTATTATTGATCCAAAGTCAGATCAGATGATGATGAATTGAACCCAAGGTACAGAAAGGTCTTGATTCCCGGAAATTGGAATTATGATTAGTTGTCTTGAGGTACAGTTCTCTGTAGGCATTTGTTATACTCGTAGAGAAATAAGAATGTGTTAATGAAGCTAATTATTGATTAAGGTATAAATATAGTATTGGTAACCTAATTATAGATTGAAATCGATAATTATCATTCAATCAACACATTTACTATCCGTAAGACTAGAGCTAAGTATATATATTTGTATTTTGTTCATGAAATAAAAAGAATCGATATTTGCTTGCACTGGAGTGAATATTTTCTTGTAATACATCGAAGAATATTTTAAATATATATATATATAGGGCCTTTTTTATAGGGCCTATATATATATATATATATATATATATATATACACACTGGCGTCGGAACCAGGGGGGGCAGGGGGTGCAGGGGGTGCAATGCCCCCCAACTTTTGGCCAAGGGAGGGCAAGGGGGGCAAGAAAAAGGTCTTGCAAGACACAATTTGAAAAGACGAGAAATAGAAAAGACGAAAAAAAGAAGGAAGAGAGAAGGAAAGAAAGAAAAAAAGGAAGAGAAGGGAGGAAAAATGTAGGCCTGTATAGATAGATAAAATCGTACATAGGTTCATATTTCACATTGCATAGAAAATCAAATATCAGATGGGCACCTTCAGTTTTAGTAGAAAATTGATTTTTGCATCTAAATCTCATCTGAAATACGTTGATCCATATTAAAAAAGGTGTGATAGAGGAATTTGATGTTCTGTTTCGAAATGACAGCTCTGGTAAGTAGTTCATGAGTTGGAAGAAATCAACAAACAACCCTATGCTCTTTCCAGACGTAAATTATTCATTACAATTTTTGTAAATTTTGTAAATTTCAAAAATTCCAACAGTCGTAGCAATGACAATAAAGTGAAATGGAGAAAGGGAACTCCCAATAAGGATTGTTTCTAGGGGTGAGCAAAGAGCGTGACTGCCAGGGGCGTCAAATTTAAGAGGCGCTATCGGCGCACATTTGTAACATTCTATTAATAATAATATTCAATAAATCATATTCTATTTTACTTGTGCATTATTGGGTGGAGTAAATGTTATTATTCGAACATCATTGTTATTGAATGATTTACAGAAAAATTTAGCGTTTTATTTTCTTGGATCAACCATTCAGCAAAACTAGCTCTTACCACACTAAAGAATTCATGAATTCCAGAAATTTCGTGTAGTTCCCAAACCCGTAGAATCGTAATTAAATAGATACATATTCGAAAATTTCCCTGCGGGGCTTGATTCCTACCTCATTCACTTCCACTATGAGCATGCAGTTTTAGGGGCTCATAATTGAGTCCTTGCCCGTGGCGCGAAAATGACCCAGAACGACCCTGCAGTTACAATAACTATGATTGGCAAATATCAGTTGGGCACCTCTAGTTCCCCGAAACAATACATTTTGTCATTTAAATCTTATCTGAAACACGTTAAATCGTGTTAAAAAAGGGTTAATTTGAACAAATTCCCTGCGGGGCCAGAAGGGGTCCTTCCCCCCTTGCCCCCCGCGGGTCGCAGGCTTCGTTTTAACTGGCCTTCGTACAACTGTTCTTATATGGCGAGATCCCCACCCCTCATCTTGGTATTTTCAGTATTTTTTCCTTCTGTCCTGAAAAATACCCAAATGGTATTAAATATGTGGCACCCATACTTCCTTCCTCCACGGGTCGCAATTGTTGAGCTTGCCCCCCCCCCCCAACTTTGAAAACGTTCCGACGCCCCTGTATATATATATATATATATATATATATATATATATATATATATATATATATATATATATATATATATATATATATATATATATATATATATATATAAATACTTGGCAGAAACAGAACAGAAATCGAACAGAACGTATTTTTTTTATCACTTTGAATATAATTTATCACAACAATATCAATATAGCCAGTATAAAAACGCATATTTGTTACTATAAATTAAACGATGAATTAAATAAAAAATACATTGCTGGCAGCGAAATAGCCTCGCTCATTATACCATTTATGATTTGTATGGATATGAATGAAATATAATATGATCAGCAACGCAAATCTCAATTGTCCCATCACTACTACTCAGTTTAACGTCTGATTGTTGTAAGTGGGCGTCGCGGTGCCCCAGACCCTCTCATTCCTCCGTCAGACATCTTAAAAACGGCGCTGCTCTACTAAACCTTCCCCCTCCCTCACATCACAGTGTTGACTGACTGCATGACTTATAGGCGCCACCGACTCAGGTGCGGGAATTATTAACACGTTCACATAAGGCAACGCGTAAACAAATACTCATTACGAGACTTTATGGAGGTAGCCGGGTTTTATAAAAGTGCACAAACTTCAAGTATAGCAATATATAACATGAATAAATTTATGTGTTCATTTTGCACACCATAAAGAAAAGTTTATTTTGATATTTATTACTCCTTGGTTTTCTATACACATTTCACAGATTTACTTAGATTTTAATAGTGTAATTTTTACACATCAGTGAAGTATAAATTATTCTACAAGATGCTATTTTCAGTTCTAGTTCATAGCAGAACTTTGTACAAATCAATATTTTCTAAGCAAGAAGAACTTTTTCTGAAATAAATATGTAGTGTACGGTACTTGATTTGTTTGAGATTGAACCAATTTCGAATGTGAAATGGCAATGGGAATGGAAATGGCGAATGGGAAGATAAAATATGGTAACTACTATAATTACATCATTTTAGTTTTCATATTGGTCTTTTCGAACTTGTGTACATATAATATACTGAACTACTACAAATGTGCAGAGAAAATGTATGTATACATATATTATATACATATTATATATATATATATATATATATATATATATATATATATATATTTGAGTTGTCACGAGTTGTCACCCATTAAAGATAATAGATATAGCGTCTCCTGAAGTTTAAAATTGACTCTGTTCTTTGCTAGAACCGTTCTATAATATTCAGTTTCATACAGATTCATAATTTTCATCAATTTTTTCAGATGATCAAATGAAATCCTGAAGTTTGCAAATGACAACGTGGTAACTGAACGATTTTTTTTAAATCGACAAGACAAAACGAATACACCTATGGCCCGTTCCTGTTACATAATATGTTGCATTTCAACATATGTTTATTGCTACAACTTGGAATTACTAATAGGGTGATACAGATTTATAATTTTCACCCATTTTTTCATAAAATTGAATCCTAAAGTTTGTAAATAGCAACCTGGTAACTGGACGATTTTGTTTTAAATAGTGGAGCAAGACATAACGAATACACCCATGGCCCGTTCCTGTTACAACGTAATAAGATTACAATATCAGACTTGCATGCCCTAAGAAAACCGTCCAGCCAGCACATTTGATTCCCATGAGGTTCACTTTTCCTCGCATTGCAGAGGAAACCGATCTTCACCCAGAGATTTGAATAATGAGCGACAGCCGACAATACATCACTCGGCAAATTGCACTTCGAGTAAAAAGCTGAACGGTGTGAAAGTTTTCCAGGCGCTAGAACCTGTCCGCTGTGGTTTGGAATATAGGAGAGAATGCTAAACTGCCCCTTCGGGACATTATACAGTGCCCTAATTCACACACACACACATACACACCAACACACACATTCACACCCACACACATGCAAACAGTAGCGTATATAAGCCTTATAGCCAAGGTGTGCACAAAGGTCATATTCGGAATACCCCCTGTTCTTTAGAGGGCTTTATATATTTTCACGAGTAGGTGATTCCAGAGATAACTACTGAATAAGATATAGTATATGCTCTAAAGCACTTATCATTTTGCAAGTCTCGGGTTCGATCCATAACGGCTGAATGACCCATCCGAGGTTTCCTTGCTTTTGTGTAATGTGCAACATAACTCTCGATCACATGATCACGGTACGGTGGTACACGGCGATACTAGGGACGTTTACAACTGCAGTCGGGCTATCAGTCTTCTCTATACGGTGTACGATGCACGTTTGAGGAGGTTTTTTATGACAAGGGAAATTTACTTTCTTTATGTCACATGGGTGAATGGTTAATGGGCAATTTTAAGTCTCGTATTGTTTAATTAAACCATAATGGTCAACGGCGGAAGGGTTAATTAAGATGAGGTAATTTTATTTATTTGTGGTACTCGATTAGGTGGCTACTACCAGAGATGTATGTATCTAGTATGTATATGAGTAATAAATTCAGTCAAAAGTGAGAGGTGACGAATTTTCCATTTTTTTTCATCTATATTTCTGATTAAAAATTGTAGAACGATATAAAATGTGTGTCTTCACATAATATATGGAAGCTGTGATTGCACACAAATTTAATGGGTTTCTGTTTGTTTATTTACAATGTATGGTAATTCTTACGTAATTACACGTTCGTGAAGTTAATATGAACTTATAAATATGAACTTATTCTATAACGTGTGCTTGAGGACCCTATCCCACCCCGTGGCTCAGTCAACTAAGGCACTACTTTAGAAACTGAGTTCGAGTTCCACATATAGAATTATTAGAATATATTATAGAATATAGAATATATAGAATTATTATTCTAAATATCATTTATCGGTCATCCGCTCATCCGTACCCACAAATAACCCACATGCTGGCGGGGTCGTTACTAAAGCAATAATCATCAATCGTAGTGCATTCCTGATTAGTTTATTTAATATATAAAAAAAAGTAATAATCTATGAATTGTTATTCTCATAATAGTTTGAATCAGGGACTGAGACCTTGATGTATGTGTAGGTCCTTCACTCAAAAGATAATAGATGCGGTTATGAAATACATTTTATAAATATCCTGTCATACAGTTACGATAACCGGTAAGATTTTTTTTCAGGTTATAAAATATAGATAATATCATTCATTTCAATTAGTCTTTGGAACCTGAATTAAAGTCTGATATTTTAATTGTGGAATGAGTATTATACTACCAATTTCAAGAGACAACAACTAAATTTGAGTATAACTTATGAATACCTACAAAACGTAAATAAAACAAATGTCCAACAAGTATGTATGTTGAAAAGTATGCAAGTAGCAATTGAACAATAGTTTCAGATATAAGGTACATAGCCGCAATATATATACAGATTACATATATTAATATGTAAAGTAAATGTATCAAGTAATTAATTTACAGACAAAATGTTTTTCATTTCTAACCATTATAAGTTTTTTACGACTTTTAAAATCACCTCAACGGTCATATATTCTGCAATTGTGTTAGTAAGTACGGGACATAATTTAAAAAATGAGAAAGTATTTTAAAAACTTATGAACAATTCAAATGTGTTACTCGTACAATAATTCTATCAGATGTTTCAATTAAAATAATTCTATTTCATTTTACCTCTATCATAATTACAAAGAATATGAAAATGTTAACATTTCCAAATTTGAATAACTTCTCATTAATTTGAATTGAAAGCGGACCAATCATTAACGAAACTATATCGAAGTCAAGTCCACGAATGCCGTGAACAGTTCTAATGGTTTCAAGACGCAAGGAACAAAGATACTGCATTTATAAAGATAGTGATAATAATGGAGTATGTTCCGTGCGTAATGGAGTACTTTAGTGTGTTTGTATAAAATGATTGCTTCAATACCTTCAAGAACTTGCATTCATCTTGAATTGTTTAATTATTGAAATCCAATTTGAAGAACATGCATTATTAACTAGGCCTATATTCTTGAATTGTCGCCAAACTAGGAAAGTGAACTAGGGCAGTGTGGTTAAACGGGGTTAAAGAATGTGACATTTCATATCATATTCTAGTTGGTATTGGAAATATTTTCGATGGAAATGAATGCGAGAAATTCAATACGACGTACTCCCATCCATATGCAAACCACTTTACTAGGTCAAACGAGAGTATATCATTCAATAGCTGGATATTTATACCACCTCTAAAAAAGTCACAACAATGCTACTACTTAATGGAATAATATATCTCCATTAGAAAGAGTTCCAACTTTGATGGAAAAATAATTGAATAAATTATATCAAATGACAATACAAATATTTAGTGTTTGGTGTTTTCATTCGATTTCATTTCATTTTAGTAACCGCTAATGGGATACTTTTAAGAAAAATGAACCAAAATTCGTTCAGATCCAATTGCTGTTAGATATTGAAAGTAATTTATAACGGGAATTTAATAGATTCAATATCGTTGCAAAAATGTTAAGTAATTATGTCGGGTTCATATAATAGTGACACATGGTACGAATTTGACAGAGTTGTAAAGTCACAAGACAAGACACTCATCCCACCTGTAGACGAAACGTTAATATTTAGTACATAATTAAAATATAATTTATCATTAAAATTAAGTTTTATGAAGTAGCCGGATGTATTTTGTATTGAACAAAAGTTACATACAGAGTTTAGTATGTGACTTATACAAACTCGTCTTACGTAGTCTTCCAATTACCACGTTCTCATCGATATTTTTTAAGAATTTACCTTAGTTTTCCACTAGTGTTTTATTGTTGTTTTGATAAGGAAGATAAGTGTGTGTTTTTTTTATCAATTTTGATGACAAAACATTCGAGTTCAAAATGAATTAATCTTCACGTATATTAAAACTGACCTTTATTTTGGCCATCTTCAGTTACGAGAATCTAGTTTTCTTGATTCTAGAGTCAGTTTCTCATCACGGCACCTCCACTAATACTGAATCTATACATGAAGCATTAGGCTGAAAATGGGTATAAACTATAAGGGTATGAAGCTTTAGAAACATATTTTTAATTCCGTTTACTTGAATCAACGTATTCCCAACACTAGCTTAGCTACAACCCAGAACAGCGTGGTTCAAATAGTTATATCTAGAAAGCCATGGAGGGGATTTCCGCTCCCAAGACACCCTTTCCCTTCAACTCCTCATCAACGCGTCACATGATAATAAGCCTAGTGATAATAACGAGTTTTTACCTGCCACATCCCCCAGATCCCTCTCCCCGTTCTCACCCTACTTATCAGCTAATCCACAAAGCCAACCAAATATTCTTCACTGTATGAACAGAATTAAATTCCACGTTGACCACCTTCACCACCAAAAATTGTTTATTCGAAAACGAAATTCGTTTCTAATCAGCTTTAAATATAAGTACGTCCTTTACACTGCTTATTGACTCTGGTTTATATGTTTTTTTGAAACATATTCCAACGGTCCTATTTATAAATATACCAACGGATTATTACAGAATTAGCATTTTTTTTCATACAAGTTGATGTACTAAGAAACCTATCACTCAGTGCAGACTTCTGACAGTTGTAGGTATACCGTATTCAAGCGATTAATTTGATTCACCGTAGGCCTATATTGGTAATAATACCCCCAACTGATACATATACGATGGAAAATATAAGTATTCTGTGAATTCATATAATCTAAACTGAGTGAATAGAAAAGTAGAGTATTGTATTTTGATAATTTAAACAACATTCATAAAAGAGAAATCTGAGGAAATTCTGAGACGTGATGATTGAATGAACGAATGTAACATAAACTATACCTATATAATTGAAAGTATGTCATTTTATTTTCAAATCCACATGTAGAATACATATTCAAAATTGTATATAATATATGTAACTTTTGATTCGTTCAATTTGAATCATATGCTAGACACGATAAGAAACATTTGTAATACATCGAATCAACCATTCACAGGGCTTTGAGTTTTGAGCATTGGTTTGAGCAGGTAAACAGTGCTTTTTGTAACAGGGCCTTTTTTAGATAGCGCTATCGGGCTGTCACCACCTACAATCATCTAGGAAAATAAAGTAAGGAATTTAGATTTTAGTTGTAAGATTTTTTATAAAGTAGACGAGTCAGGTATGAGAATATTTAACGCGTGAGATTTTTCATTACAATTGCTGAAGAAAATATTGTGGCTCTTCACACTTGCCATGAAATATGAAGTACGATGCGACATGTGATGAACAGAGATCTTGTAATATCAGTAAATTACAGATTCTTTGGGAAAAAAATACCGTTATATACGTTGCTACACATCACATTGGATTGTACATACTTACATTGCATAGAAACTCTGTTTAACTTCCAATTTGTTTATGTTTTAGAATTCAGAATTTAATTTGAGAATGAATTACTAATACCTATAATGATATATGATTATATTTTGTATAACGCGTATAGAAGAAGAAAAAACAGGGAGGTTATGGGAATTTGTAAATGAAGGGAAGGATGCGGTCGTATTCCTTCAATAAATAAATTGACGGATTGGCGTTCTTTATCGATTACCCGAATGCGTTCGAGTCCATCGAAGTAGGAATGCTTCTTTACCGACCATAGTGTGAGCTGATAGTTCAATCGTACTCTAAGTGACATCTCTCGGTCATGCTTCCAACAAAATAATCGAGAGGTTGTGAATGTCTTGGCTAAACTTGATCGAGATCACTTAAATAGTGAATTTTGCACTCTTGAATCATGAAATAATTTCAATATTTCTTTATAAAATATCGATCAGCATCTAATACAATTCATTAGCCTATTTTTTGCCTCCATATCATCGAGGTATAAGCTTTTTTTTACAAATATTTATCTTATCTCTCATAAATTGCTAAACCGATGCCGACAACAGCATTTAGGTCCAAACACTGATGAGAATTAATGATAATTAAAGCAAGTCAGTTATTGAGTAAGTCGTTGTCAGATACTGGAGCTGGTTTTATCATTATTCACAATAAACACTATTTTGTTTACACCCAGCATATACACGTAAGTTGGTATAGTGTATTGAAAAGGCTCAGATAATCAAGCTGAGAGGGCATGATGACTGAAGCTGAATATAATTAATATATTATAAATTGAAATAGTACAATAGGATAATAATGATTGTCTGTACATATTATTGACATAGTTAAAAACATGTTTTTCGTTATAGTTGTTATAGGTCGTATAACAATTTACATAACATCAGAATAATAGGTAAACATGAAAATGTATATTCGTTCAGATCTTATTACTGTTACATTATATTGTAACATTTGAATTGAGTTCCTTTTGTCAATGCTATATAGCAGTCGATCATTGCAAAGAACTTCATCAATTTATCAATAGGCCTACATCATCATGGAAATAAAGTAATACAATGACGTGTGCTTTGAATATATTGCATCTTCATTGATCTTCCAGATATGGCAAAATCCTTCAGTCCAGCAGATATATTCTGTTAAAGGAAGAAGAAAAACGTTATATTATATAATCTTATATAATATGAATAATCTGGAACATTGAAGATGGGAATTTCTGGTAAATATTTACTATACCGGTATATATAGTTATATAGTAACACTTGCAAACTTGATTACTCACGTACACATTATTGGAGGATTCATTATATTAAAGATATTAATGAGAAATACCTCCAAAATAGAGTTTCGATAAAAATAGTGCTTTCAATATTCGAGAATAAAGATCTATATCCACATATGAAGTTGAACGTATAGAATACTATTGGAGTAATATTGACTATGTGTATTGTATAAAATGAGGAGAAGATAAAATATAAAAACTGGGGTAACAGCAATAATTTCGTGCTTCTAGGGTATTTTCTATTCTAGGAGAAAGGTGGCACTGGCACTATGAGTTAACAATATATTTTAAAATGCATGTTTTTCTCGCGAGAATGATGAAACACCTTATTACAATATATCTTTTACCAGGATAAGCTTTTCAAAAAATGTCCGGGACATAGTTCTTGTTAAATTTTTCAATATTTCGGCTATGGTCAACATTCCAGCAATGATCCAGGTGAGACATTGAAGAATATTTTTACAACATGTTCTCCACGTATCCCTAAATAATCGGTTGATATTATTTTTTTGATTAGCTAGACAGATATTCAGCTATAATTTTTATATTCATCCGTTGAATCTGATGAAAATGATGACATATGTATTTTATCATCTCTTCAACATCATTCAAATACTGTAACAAGAATGGCGGGATGAAAAAGGGGAAATGTATAACAAGCAATGTCTCAAGTTAATTTGGTGTTTGTAAGACATTTGATTTGAAAGCTTGTTATGATAATCATAATTCTCCATGAACGTAATGTTAAAATTGATGACCGCTACATGCGACACTGTGGGGAAAGTATGAACCGTTTGAAAAGTAGAACTGATTTTGATGATCGCCACAGACCATGTTCATTCAAGTTACAAGAAGTGTCGTTTGAGTCAATGACTAACAACTATTGTGTTACTCATGTAAAAATCAAGACACAATAAACCTCAATACTTCATTGTTACTTTTTGTTTTCTATTCTTATCATTCAAAACGAATAATAACATAATGGCCGCCCCGGTGGCTAAGTCAATTATCGCTAGCGGTAGTAACTGAAGTCACCGTTGGGCGTGGGTTCGAGTCCCGCATAAGGCATGGGTTTTTGTAAACGTCCTTTCATATATCATCACTTCATCGTTTCATTATCATCCGCTCATTCGTACTCCCGTATAACCTAGCTGTTGGTGGGGTCGTTAAGCAACATTAAAAAAAAAAAAAATATATATATATATAATGTTATACTATAATGTTAACTATTCAGATTAATTTTGAGTGGTCATTGTCCTGGTATACTCATGGTTAATCACAGGAAATCTCTGTGATCACAAGAAACGATTAGAAAATCCCGAAATCACAAAAATCATAGGAAATCATAAGAAATCCCTGAAACCATCTGAAATCGCAAAACTAAATACATCTCCCTGAAATAACGAGAAGATAGATAAAAGTCTCAAAATCAATCATGAGAAATCACAAGAAATCCCTGAAATCACCTTCAATCCCTTGAAATCCCTGAAACCACACGTAATCAACTATTCGTATTTAGTATATTCAAATTATTTACTCTATTTCATATTCCTCCTTGTATTACTTTGAAGGCGTCGAGTGTATCGGATGCTGCTTCTGCTACATAGGAAGCTGTTGCTGTGAAACAGAGAAGTCTTTTTGTGGAAGTGGACGAGACAAAAGTAAAAAAGAAAAAACCGCAAACGAGAGTGCAGATAAAAAAGGAGGAGAAGAAAAGAGTAGTGACAACGTAGAAAGTGCTGGTACTAACATGCGTACAAATGAACCAGCTTAAGCGACGGTAGGCCTACTTTCGAAATCTCACCCCATATAACATTTGATAAAAAGGATAAATTATTCAATAATATTCAAAACATGCATAGACCAAGTGTCCAAATTTTACCCCTCTCGATGTAATTGCTACGAGATTATTGGCCGCGGGCTAATGTCCAAGCTCATTTTGTTACGATATTTTTTCCGGTTGTACACACCTTCAGATGTACACCTTCTTTAATGAACATTATTCAATTTCTTTTAGCTTTAAATAATTTTATATGTGCACCTCATTGTTTTTGAATGTCTATATGAGTATAGGGTTGGGGTTGTCTTATTGTGACAATGTAAATATACATGTAAAAAAGAATAAACTAAGTAATAACATGTAATTTTATAGTTGAAGTCTTTAGCAAGGTGCGGGGGGGGGGGGGGGGACTGAAGAACCAATGGAATTGTAGTACCTGTGCAGTTGCCATCTTTCCTGTTCAAATTGATAAACCAACACGTTTGATCAAATTACTATATGTTTGGTTGATCAATTAGGTTTTAACGTTCAATGTTGTAATAATTAACAAAGGCAGTCGTTGGCTCTCAGCACTCTGACAAAATAGTGGAGATGTCTCTGATGATGGTAACAGTGAAGAAGATGACAGTGTGAATGGGGCAATGAAGAAAATAGTGGTGGCAACGACGACAGCGATTACAAAACCTGGAAAATCATTATATAAAATTCAAACCACTTTATATTCATGAAATGCATAAAAAGGGTGACATATTAGTGAAAATATAAGTATGTAATATAAGAAAATATAAGTATATATATTCATGGAAGAAATTTAGATGAGATATGAGGCTAGATTGATACATATGCGTCATGTATGAATTAAATACAATTGCACCATTCCCTCCGGTATATTTCTCCCACCTGAAACTTAATCTTATCATCTAATTCACGCTAAAAAAAATGATGGATTAGCTTCAAAATGAAATATCACTATACCTCATTCCTGGATCATTCTGGTACATTGCGTTACTATCAGCAATGAAGCATGCAACAACTAATGCCGTAGCGGTACTTGATTATTATCTATAGGCCTCTAAATGCAATTAGACATGTTTGTGAAGATAAGGCATTCAACTCAACACCGTCTTGTTTACACTTTATGTGTGGGTCAGTGTCTGTCCGTATGTGTAATCGAGGGGTGAGTGTTTGACGAGCTACGTCACTCGTTGGCAACTATTTTAGACGAAGTTCCAGCACAAAATATAAAAGTATTAATTAACGCTTGGATGAGTTGAACGAAGGTTCCATTCACATATCGGAAAATATCGGTATTGTATCCATGTTTCGAATATTTTAGAATATTTTCGTGAGCCTATATTTCTTACACGCGCAATTGGGGCCAGACATAGTGACAAAAGAATTGTGAATTTTTCGGACAGTGACGTCATACCAGAATAATAGAATGGGTTTTATTTTTAGCAAAATCGGTTGAGGAACTTTTTCGGAAAATAAAAATAATAACAATTTAAAAATCCTCGAAGATTAGCATGGGGCTGGAGGAGGGGTGTTTCAATTTTAACCTTTGATCCGATAGAACTGATATTTTCACAGAATTTGGTTCTAATACATATTTCTACCAGGGTCAGTGAAATTTGGTTCCTTCGTTTTTAAGAAAAAGTGTATCATGTTGCAAATATGATGAATACATTCTTATGAGACTATATTTCCAACACTTTATTTTAATACCATTAAGAGTTGTGAAGTAGTGAAGCATACGTACAATTACATTGTCACCATGGAAACTCAAGGGTAATATTTTCAAATATTTACTCATTCACTTGAAAGAAGTTCCTAATTAAATTAAAAGTGAGGTCTGTATATAAAACCTCGATTTTTTAAAGAATAACACTGAATCAATCAAGACGAGAAAGAAGAAAGAAGAACGAGAGTGAGGAAGTGTCAGATATGGAAGACAGGAAAATGCCGCCATAACTCCTGTTTAATAATATTATGACATTCCATTTGCAATAGGGACTTTTGCAATAGGGACAATAGGGACATTTAATGCGGGTTTCAGTCCATAAAGTAAACCATTCTCCAGCTCTATTGGGGATCTGATCCCATGTGAAAGTTACCTCATCCATGAATCCAAATTACACAAATTTACAATAGGGCACTTATAAATGACAGTGACGAATAAAATTGATGGAACTATCAAATTTAGAATGATAAATAATGACAAAAACTTTCTTCGTTCATAAAAGTAAAAGAATTTACTTGGAATTAAGTTGTCCCCACCCAAAAGGAACTCCACGATGACAGAACTATATTTTTGAAGAAATTATGCACAATTTGGCGCCGCTAATAACGATTGTTAAACCCCAATCCTCAACAAGGATGTTCGATTACTGTTAGTAATCTAACCTCCTTGGTGAGAACAAAACCAAATAAAATAAAAATACAAACGTAAGGTTCAGTACTCCCTCCATATACTCCGGTCACCAAAAGGCTTCCACTCAACCGAGACGGTCCGAACTTGGACTGGACCCTCACTCCAGACCTCACCGCAATGGGTGACCTTTTGGGAGCATATAAATTGCTCCCAGTGACAGCTTTGGAGATCACGGGGTCATGCAAACCCCCACACCACTTTTCAAGTTGTCCGGATCCTTCGAGGGTGGGCCACTTCCGCATAGGTATCCGAATCTTCCGAATCTTGCTTGCATCTTCTACACGAAAATTCACTTGTGTGTGAGAAAATATACATTTGATCTTTTCTCTCACGTTCATATTTATTTTCTTCAATTCGTCTTTGTCTACTTTAGAAGAATTCCTCTCTTCTTCATCCATCTCTCATTTATGTATACATGATGAATTTTTTTCTTTGTATGATCACTGAAACGTCCACATTTTTTATGAATAAAAACGATAACATTTGAAGAACGGTTCTATAAAGTGTACAGAAGATAAGATAAACAGAAATGATATGTAGGTATTCTACATTGCAATCTTGGTTCAGTTTATGTCATACATTATAGTCCTGCCGTCTTACCTCAATGGCACACATCAACTCGTAACCAAGGTATAATATACAACTGGGAATTTAACATTCGATTGCTTGTAGTATCGGTAGTATCGAATAAAAATATTGACATTTTGAGTAATTAATATTTAACAAAGCAATTTCAAAATAGTTTGTGTTCAGTTTTGGTTGATCATGGAATCTAGAAATATATTAGAATATCTTTTATTATCTCAGAATAAGTTGCTCTGATTTTGTTATATTTTTTGTTATTGGAAAACTGACATATTGGACATGTCAGAAGTCAGTAATCGAAATCAGTAAAGACAAATGTCAGCTATAAGATTGACCACACATACTCTTCGCGGTTAAGTTACAATTAATATTGTAACAATGACAGTGACAAAGTGCATTTTTTTAATATTTTTTTCAGAATCTTTTTTTTATAACAGCTTTTGAAACTGTGATTAATAAAATTATACTACTGTGTACTTTGTATTTTGTATTTTGTACGTACTATTTTGTTATATTTACCAACTAAATTATTGTAAAAACAGCAGTAATTACATAATCTCACTTCAACTTTGATGATTCAACGATTTTTTTCAAGCGCAGTTGTGTTTTCTATCGTAAACCTAGTGTTAGAAATCTTAATACCCCAAATATATCCCAGCTATACAATATAGCTATACAATATAAGAGCGGTGGTTGTGCTCTGTAAGCAACCTTCATCTTTCGTCCAGTTGGAGACGTTCCTGAAATGGGACTCTCCAATTAAACCCACAGTTTATTTTGAAATTGAATAAATGCGATGGTAAATATGTACCAGGAATAATTGAAAAAACATGATACAATAATTTAACCACCACAGAATACAAAACAACCAATTGAAAAACGTGTAAAACAAGAAAGTTCAATAAAAAGCCCGTAAGGATTTTCGGCGTACATGCTAATAAATATTTCTATATTCAGTACTTTTGTTCTAGGAATTGGTTAGTATTTCGGAAATTTACTGAACTCACTCTACCATACGTACCATGGCTTCCATCACAAATTGTAGAAATGGGTGGCGGTAGCTCTACCAGTCACGGTAGGCACAAACTAATTTATTGTATCAGTATAAATTTATTTCATCAGTAGGCCTATATTTAATCATAGGTGTAAGTAGGAAAAGAAAAGAAATTCAGGAAAGCACGAGACTATCTTAATTGCAGAAAAAATCTGACCATTGTAATTTTGGTAAACCTGATTAATCGTTGTTTTCGATTCAATTCTCATTCATAAATTGTATTATTCGAGCTCATATATATGTATCATAATACATAACTAATAATTCTAGTAGAAGTATATCTTATCATTTTTATCGGTGTATCCCTAGATAAAATGGGGGAGATGTTAACAGAAACTCCAGGGTGTCACACACGCTCACCTATAATATTTTTTTTTTCTATTCGTTTCATTTTTCTGCAGATAGAGAGACAGACAGTAGAGAACTATTGAGAAAATCAAAAAGGTATCGTGAATTGAAATATTAAATTATTCAACATAAACAAAATACTCTATTGACTGAAGACTTCACATCCTGAGCTCTCCTGTTACCACATCGACCATAATGTTTTTTAGCCATAAATAGGCCTATATGTATTATTATTTTATCGTTGCCTCTTTAAATTTGAGAAAATATGTATTGCCGTTTTTGTGAAGTATACATTGCCGTGTTTGTGGTGAAATATAATTATATTGCCGTGTTTATGAAACTGATACAGATTGTATAACTTGCGTGACTAAAATTTTGCTTCAATTTAGGTCAAAATATAGCAGGATATCCAAACGAACCTCCACCTCCGTACGATCAAAGCAATTATCACGGATCTCCATCCTCTGGATTAAACGATGGAAGAGCATATGAAAAACCCAGCCAACAATACGGAACGTTTGGGCAACACTTAGGAAACTTTGGACTTCAAGGACAAGCTGGGCAAGCTGGACAACATGGTCAACCAGGACATCCAGGACTATATGGGGAAACTGAAAAACCTGGTTTACCTGGACTACCAGGGAAGCCTGGAGAAGCTGGGCAAGATGGCCATGTTTGGTTCAATTCAGGACCACCTGTGCAATTTGGTTTGCCTGTAAAATCAGGGCAATTTGCACCTGATGGAACTTATGGACTCCCTGGACAGCCAGGACAAGCGTATGGCTCACTTTACGGGCAACCAACACAAAGTCATGCTGAGCTCAGTGGAGTGCATCATGGAACTGGACATTACGTACAAGAGAGTCGTAGAGGTGGTGAAAATTACTCCAGTAGTGAAACCTATCGGGAAGATGGTTCGGGTGGACGGGGTGGTAAAGGAGGTGACGTTGGAGGAGGAAGGGGTGGAGGAGGTGTGAGAGGTGGTGGTAGTGGAGTAGGAGGTAGAGGTGGCGGTGGATCGACTGGATTTCGGGGTTACAGTGGGAGGGATGGGATAAGTGGGGGTAGTGGGGGTAGTCGGGGTACTGGAGGTGGGGGAGGGAAAGGTGGAGGAGGTGGAGGTGGAGGTGGAGGTGGAGGTGGAGGTGGTGGTGGGGGGGGGGGGGGTAAATCGTGGTATAAAATTTGGTAAAAAAAGGAAATGGAAAAGAGATACAATAAGAGAGATAAACGTACCCGTTTTGTGAGACTGACATTTAGTCATTTATAATTATATGATATATATATATATATATATATATATATATATATATATATATATATATATATATATATATATATATTTAAAAATACGTATGCAATCATAATGATTCTAAAGCGTAGAGGTAGTGTTAGAAATTAGAATAGATCTCTTGATTGAAGATTGTCCTAATTGTTTTTCGTTGTGTCACATGAGCGTGATTACTGTTACCAAGGGTGACAAGCTAAGAAGTTTGTTGTATGTTTCAGAAAAAACAGAATAATTCGAAATTCATAACCCGAATAAAATATGTTGGAGATTTTAAACCAGGAATAAATTACTGTTTTATATTCGTCCGATAGATGTCAAATATTCAATGCAATATCACAAGACAGATGTTTAATTTTGGTTCAAACTGTACAGCACCATGGTTGTAGGCCTATGATAGTAATATGTTATTACACCGAATAATCTGTACTGACATGTGGTCCCCTATAGTGTGAAGAACTCACGTATTATTATTAATTGAATATATTTTTATGAATGACAAATCAATTTTAATTATTTAAAAAGCAGCTGACGTGACTGAACCCATATTCCATCCTTTTTCGTTTCGACCGTATTGATTTTGATATTTTATGAATAAACATGGATTTAGAATGTACGTACTGTAGCGGTCATATAAAGTGGGCGATCATGCTACACCAAAACACACCCTGAAGAAATTATACTGATTTTATACCCACTACACGTAGAAGAGAACGGTCACTTCATACATATTCTATTAATATAATAGCGTTCGAATGTGTGTAGATATGATTTTAATTACAACTATAGCAGGTACGCGGCATATTTCCGGGAGAATCATAATGTTCCAGGTTCGTCGTAATCGGAGAGAAGGGGGGAGGGGTCTCTTCCTCCTGATATCTGGAAGGAAGTCAGAATTATCTTTTTGCCCCTCCTATAATAGCCAGTTCTTAATGCGCCAACTCATGAAAATATATTTACTGTACATATATAACATACATCGACTGATTTTAATTCTCGTAGACATCTTTCAACAAATAACATATAAATAACACAAAAACCAAGTAATTGGAGTGTCATGACTTGACTTAATTCCTAATTCTTACGTCTTGTTAGAGTTGGTTATGGTAGTCAGGGCAGAATACTTGTAACACCATAGTATATTTCGTCATCCTTGCAAACAAAGACACTAGAGTGTCATGAATTGACTTAATTCCTAATTCTTACGTCATCGGTTTTCAATTTTGTCAACCATACCTTGTAGTTCTTGCTTCTTTCCCATGTCAAAACATCGTCGGTGGATATCTCATAATTCTAGAGTCTGAACCTTCTTTGTTGGTGAACACAAACGTCTGTGCCGAACTCCAGAATTCATCTCAAACCATGTCGTGCTTTCCCTACTTGTATTGTTTGAACAGAGGTTTCACAATTATTGTGGTAAGTAATTATAATTCTGAGCATAATTTCTTGCTCTTCTAAACTCGTTAGCTTGGCATTTGACAATATATATATATATATATATATATACTACCAAGATAGTTTACTTTCATGGCAGAACGAGATTCAATTCCTCATACACAACTTCAATCCTCTCGCCTAAGTCTGCAAATTAGTATGACTTTCCGTACGATAGAAAGCGCGACAAGCGTACCGATATTATGGATTGTTATTGGCTATCGCCAACCCGCTGATCGCGTTTCTAGCGCTTAGTACATCATACTAATTGGTGGTGTGTTTGGAAATTGCTTTTTTAATTGTTTTATAGATTTTCACATGAGACAAATATAGGAAATATCCTAATTTAATAATAAAAATAACAATGAGTAGACAGAATGACATAATTGATTTTTTTTCATCATTGTTGTAACATCGAAGCTTGATACAAAATGAATTGAGGTTATAAATGAAAGATTATATCGTTCAAACGGGCACCACGAGGGCGATCTTACGAAAGAATAATTAAAATATGATGACTCATTTAACAAACAAATCAAATCTTAATTAAGGTAGTAATTTTAGGGAATAAGAATAGTATGATAGAAATGTATGCATGATTGATAATACAATGATATAATAGTGGTAGTGGGCACGAAAAATTTTAGGCTGGAGTTTGAGGGATACACTTTTTGTAAGGTACAGTTTATGTGGGCAGATAGTTCATTGTAAATAGTTGTGTAAAGGTGGTGAGCGCTGTGTGTGGAGAAGGTGAGTGTGTAAGTGACTGTAAGAGAATTACTGCGTCTTGTGGGGTAGGATAGTTGTGTATAGAAGAGTTTTTAGGAACAAGTATGGTGTTGGAATGAAAATAGTAACTGGCCATTTTGATAGAAGTACATGTAAAGGTGAGGATTTGGAGGTTTGTGAAATATGATTTATATGAACAACGGCGATAAGTGCCAGCAATGATGCGGATTGCTTTTTTCTGAATAATGAATATCCGTTTAGCTGCTGGCAAGGAGCCTCAGAAGAGAAGTCCAAAAGAGAGGTGAGTGTGAAAGTGAGCATGAGAAATGAATGTGGCATTAGTGGGTAAGAGGATATGAGAATTGACTATACAGTCTCCAAATATCCCGAGGTTTGAAAAAGATTGAGTTTCAACTTTCATTATTTTATTAGGATTCTGTGTAACATATTTATTACTTTTATTTCACACTTCAGATTCCGGTTGACCAATACTAATTATGAACTTGATTATCCATGATTATAAATTTTAAATATTATATACAACTTGAATTATATGTATCACGATAGCAAGGTTACCACTAGATGTGATGAAATGAATAATTCGCATAGTGTCTTATACCCTGTTTGGGGTCGAAAGTATTCGAATTTCTAATTCTTCAATTGATAACTTTTTAGCAGCGAGCAGAGTTATGATTTATTATCACATTTTACACTAATTTGGCAATAGCAATAAGAGTCATATCGACCTAGTACCATTATTATTGTTTGTAATACTTTCCTTCATTGTCTCCTTTTATTTTTCTGTTACTTCTTCTCAATTGACTAGAAATCAACTCAGTTACACATACATTTTTTAACAATATTACATGGTCTTTTTCTTAGTACTGGCTATCGAAATTGATTACTTTCCAATCGAAGTAGATCTACCAGATGGTTAACTAGAAATTTCATATTAATGGATAGCAGGAATTATTTTTTAATAATACGTTCACCAGTTATATGTAATCGGTTGTATTGTATTGATTTTCCGTAACTTACAATTCATTATAGAAGCAATTCTAGGGAATGCTATTGGAGTTACCTATACAATTATTAAGTTAATCAACTATACCAAAATTCATCAAATATTCATTTGATAACTGATCAGTTTTGGTTGATAGAACGGGAAAATAATCAGATATTTTCACAACACAACACACACAAATATATAAATTCATAATATAAGACCTATGAGAAACATGAACATGGCTAGAAATTGTTTATTCAACGTGTCATGTTTCTACTTGTATAGAAGAAAAGATTATATATAGAGTGAACAGTTTGCTTGACTCTCCAGTCAGTTTCATACTTGGATCCAGTTCTACCGTACAATAGTTCTCCTGTTGCCTTACTATTAGACTCTGTGTTTGAGATAATCTATTTTCGTGTAGTCGATTAACCCAATAATGCAATAGCATTAGCTTAAATGAAGAACACCCATCGATAACTGCACTAGCACGTTTATAGTATACAATTGATTCGAGCTATTGACATCAATCCTCAGAAACAATGCAACTGATATTTTATTTGTTATCTCAAATATTATTTAAACTGACTTTACTTCCTGTTTTGAATGTCCTGTGTCACACTGTAAACGAAGAGATAGTGGGAAACTTTAGAAACGATTGTACAGCACTGAAAAACGATAAAATCATACAAAAGCAAACAAATTCAAATATAAATTTGAATAATACTTTATTACTTGAAGATTTTAGCACGAAAAATCCAATACTTTCGAAGGAAGATGAAAATCAAGAGATTGTTGACTTTATTGGTACAAATGAAACAATACGAGAATTCAATTTCGAATTTGATGGAGAAAAGAAATTTGTTTCAATCAATAACGGAAATAATTCATTTGGTACATCCCATATGAATGAATACGAGGATTTATACGAGGATGATTCAACTGTAAATTCAAGGAATGAAAGTTTCACTGAAGCAAAGAGTACACATGAGATGGATTATGATGAAAGAGAGAGAAGAGAAGAGAGATCAGTCGAACGAAAGACAAAACTCGAACCAGGATACTTCTTCACTAAATTAAATGTACCGTTTGAACTCGAGCTACAGAATAGTAAAAATCAACATGAAATTTATGGACTAATCGATTTTATAGCTCGACATTATTTGAGGGAATGCGTTAATATTATTTTATACGATGAATATTACGAAAAGAAGTTGACGTTTTTAAGAATGGTTTTAAAACATTATCCGACTTATTACATAAATGGAAAAATCTATGAAGATAGTGAAACTACAGGTAAGCTGGGCATGTGTGTATATTGAAATATTGAAATATTAAAATAATTATAATATGTAAAAATGTCATAATTTCCCTTATAAAAGATCCATAAATCGTCCAAACGATATCATCTTTCATCCATAGCCTTAACTGGGGAACGATGATTTTGTATCAAGTTTCGATGTTATTAAAAAAATTAAAAAATGATAGATGTACTCGAAATTGTGGAAAACGTAAGAGAATCAATAATTGGATGAGCGAGCGAAGACTCAATTTTCAAGGACGACCTACTTGAACAAATAGTGCTCCACCAGTCAAACAAAACAGAATATTCTGGTGAAACTTGGTGAGGGTATATTTCATCATCTGACTCGATACTGTGAGTTAGTTCTACGATGCAATCGGTGAACCACTTCTGAGAAAAATAATTTCGACATTTAAAATAGGTATAAGAAAATGGAAAATGGAAAATGGAATGGAGAAATGTAGGGGAGAATGTTCAGACATTTTTTCAAACAAATTCTTATGTATAAAGAATTCAAGTGCACGAATGATATACATCATTTCAGAATTCTACATAGATCGGATAAGCCGTTTCAAATTATTATTATTAGTTTTTTTTTTACGTCAGTTAAATCTATCAAGGGAAACTATTAAAACGATCAACAAGTGAAGCCAATTGGATCGTTAAACGATTTGAATAATTAGTAGGTAAATCAGGAATCAAGTCAAAAGATTCAAAATCAAGGTTTTGTATATAGATGTGGCGATTACATCTCATATGAATTCTCGAATGTGCTGCGTTTTTCCAGTGTAAGACAAAATAGTTTCGAACTGTTCCTAAAAGAAATTCATGTATTTATTATTTATAAATGAATATATTTATCTATAAATACGTGTTCACAATGATCATAGAATGAGTAAAACTGTACAATACCAATAATAATCAATAAGATAAGTTATTTTAAATTTGTATAGAGTACCGGTGTAACAAACTTAAATGAAATACGAAATAATAAACATGTATAATATATTTCAATGTAATATATATATATAGGCATATTTATACATATATATTTGGGATTTATAGTCATGTCATAAAAGACCTTAGTGAAGGATAATCGTCGATTGAGCTAAACCCGGCACCTCCACCTATGCATAAGAATGGCAGATCGCTTGTTGCTAAAACGCTAACAAACGTAAGTAGAAAAAGTATTTATGAAATTGATATTTGAATACAGTAAATTGAAAGTAGTGAATGCATTTGAACATTACCAGTGTATGACTCTCATTGATTATTTTTTTCATCCAAGAAGCTCAATAATATATATATATATATATATATATATATATATATATATATATATATATATATATATAAATAAATGATCGCTACATATACCTTGGGTCTACTCCCTACAATCAGAGAATTTGAATATTTCCTCTCAAGTGAAAATCATTACAAGTTTACAAGTATTCAATATGTTCAGTGTAAATGGGAGTGGATTCATCAAAGTAATGATAATAATAATATCCTTTATTGTCATTTTAAAATCCATTTTACATGTGTGTAAACACTCATGATGGGATGTCGTATGTTGTATGTTGAATATTTTTGAACGGATATCAAACTTCTATCATATGGAAAAACAGAATATGTTCAATACATTCAAGATGGTTTAGTAAAAACAATTTGACATATTTCGTATAGTTTTCACATTTATACAGCCGAGAAAAAATCCTTTTTTTCCAGCTGTAAATAATCTTGGATTCCAAGGTTTATTATTTTATTTCACAATATTTTCAAGATATTTGAGAGATGTGTTTCTCCCGTATGACGATGTTGATATCAAACATTTTTCGAAATTAAATCACAAAAAAAATATTTTGCCAATTCGACTCCCAAGCCAACTTTCTATCGACAGAGTGAAAAGAAGATGATTCATGAGGTATACCGCGCAATCATTATAGATTGCTTAATGGAAATTATATCTGCTCTGATTGACAATATCTAGTTGTTCCATCCATGTTTTACTCGTTGAGGCTGAATTGTCGTGATATTGTGACGTCATATTATTGTGTTCTCGAGTTGCTATCGTGGTATCGTGCTATCGTGCTAACGTGCTATCGTGCCATCGTGCTAACGTGCTATCGAGCTATCGCGCTATCGTGCTAACGTGCTATCGTGCTATCGTGCCATCGTGCTAACGTGCTATCGAGCCATCGTGATATCGTGATATCGTGATATCGTGATATCGTGATATCGTGCTATCGTGCTATCGTGCTATTGTGTTATCGTGTTATCGTGCTATCGAGCTATCGTGTTATCGTGCTATCCATCTATCGTGTTATCGTGCTATCGTGCTATCGTGTTATCGTGCTATCGTGCCATCGTGCTATCGTGCTATCGTGCTATCATGCTATCGTGCGATCATGCTTTCGTGTGTTAGTGATGTCCAGTGGCGAAGCGTGACAATCTGACAGGGGAGACACGAAAGAGTGTATTAGTAAATCTAGATAAGCCTTAAGATTAGTTTAAGCTTCAGTGAAGCCAGCTATTGTACGTGCTTGGAGTCAAATAGCTGGCTAATAGCTCATATGTCTATCCAGTCTATCCAGCTATTATGACATATCGTGCTTGGAGTACATGGAGTCAAAATGTATATATCACCAATTTTTCAGACTCTTGATTTGGATATCGGCTCATTTTCTAGGATATTGATTGGTTATAGGATCAGTACAATAAAGAAAAAAGCGAAAAGTGCAGGAATAACTGTAAAGCTAATTTAAAAACACTTCAAAAATAACAGTCATAAAAAAATGACCGGAGGATTTGGGTAGTTTAGAAATTCAAGAGCTGGATGCAAACTTTATGTACCTTTTGACTTGAATGATGGACATTTTTAAACTGACGAATTGTGTTTCCGATCTTCCAACCTTCTCGAAATGAAAATAAACTACCCAATATACATGTTAGGACAATAAATAAAATAACGATACATAGAGAAATAGATATACAATAGGCGAAGGGTTCATTTGGACCAATATTTCATCTGCGACTTGACGTAATAAATGAAAGCCCGCTCAGAAAACACGTGTGAGAGACGTGTCTCAAGCGCGCGGTTCAATTGTCATATGTGGCCTGAAATCCGAGCATGCTGACAACTCGATTACACGTATAACAGGGGCTCGGGAAGAGACGACTGTCCACAGCGTCTCACAAGCGAACAGCGAAAGCATAGGAGTCAGCCAGGGCACGGAAACATGCACACGCACCGCACACAGCGTGGCAAAATATCGTCTCCTGGAGAAACTTGAAATCAATTTAGAAATGAAAATAGAGGTATACAATTTTTTCCTTTCCCTTTTATTCGTTGGGTAGACATTGTCTCAATGTTTACCCCGACGCTTCGCTACTGGTGATGTCATATTTACGTGTCGTAGTATTGTCTCATTTCGCTTGTATAACATTTCATGTATGTTTGTTACATTTTTCTATCGTGTTTGTCCACATTCCAGGCTCACTTTTAATCCCGCAAGAAGGTAAATGCTCCAGCTTCATCGTCATGATTACTGACGTCATCAAAACAGGATTTCTACTCGGTAATCAGTCGATTTCCAAGGTTGTTGTAATGACGGATGCGTCGGTTTGGAAGATCAAAGAGTTTCTGTCGAATCCTAGATCTCAAGGTAACTTATTACGCATACTGCCGTTACACAAGGAAAAATCTACGTCACCAAGAGAAGAGAGAGATTGTTTTATTACTCTTCTGTGATCTATAGTATATATATATATATATATATATATATATATATATATATATATATATTATATATATATATTTTAGGTCAACACCAGTATAGGTTATAATGGTATGATTTAAAACTGTTGTAAAAATTGCAATTTCCCCAGGAGTCGAACCCGGATGTTGAACCTGAACTCCTCAGTCAGATCACCAGTCTGATGCGTTACCAATTCCATCAGAGAGGAAGATCTTAATCAGTTCTAATTTATGATATCCTCCGTACAGATATAACTTTCGAGATTTGGGATGTGACCGCAACTTGACAGGATATTGTACTGATCTTTAATCGACATGATCAACTTCACCCAGCTGTTATATGATTTCAATGACCACCTTCTTTCTGGTTATTCACCTTTCTACTATAATGGTACTAGGGGTATACCAGTATATTATCATGAGAGTTATTATAGTAGGTTGATTCTATATTCATATTATGAAGCGCATAATTCTTGTTTAGTGTGCATATTTCATTTTCAACTTATTTCATTTTCATTTCTATTTCAACTAATTAAACTAATCATCTTTTTGTTTTGAATAACACCTAGTAGTAGAAGATTTATTTTTGTATTTTAATACATTTGTCATCATTGCAATCGTCGTTATCCCAACTACTTTGTCCACTCGGTTACAGTCCTATATTGTTTCTGTTAAAAATGTAATATCCATTTGAAATATGTATCATTTGGTAGGCCTACTTCTTTTTCATAGAAATATAGAATATGGACCCAGCTCTGGTTTCGATTAGCAAACAATAAGCACATTGTATTTAAGCTAATGATAATCCTCCTCATAGGTCTGGTTAACTTGCTCGTAATCGCCAACAGTTATAGCGATGGGTATAAACGAGACATCAACTTGTATACGCACGGACTGTGGCTCGACGAACTAGGCTCGAGTGACTCCCAGATTGTATCTTCATGGCGCAACGGGAAACTTTCACGCTCCAATGTCAATCTCTTTCCCAAGAAAGTTATGACAGGATTTAATGGCTTCAAGTTTACAATATCTGTCAGGAATCAGCCACCATTTGTTATCAAACGGCAAGTATTTACTGCTTACGTGTCTTTATTATATTCTTAGAGTAGGCCAGCTTTTACGAACTTATAGTTAGTGGATTAAGCTATAGTGAGCGAATTGACTTGTGACCCACCAGTCTCGTACCTTGACTAATAGTTACCTTGTTAGTACCTAACCAAGGGCCTACATTAGCAGTGTGGGAGTAGCTATAACTGGCAGCTTAGAGTTGTTTTCAAGTTGATATCATCATGGTTTTTAATTCACCAACTCTCAGATAAAGACTAGCTGAACTTGGTGATATCGAGTCTAAAAGATCGTAAAACCGGCTTTAATTATGATTGTCTCAAGATTGTTTTACTTATGAATGATATTATTTCAGGTATTACCGATTATTTTGAGTAATTTTAGTTTTTATGTATTTCAAGTGGCAGTCGAGAAAAGGACCCTGAATATTGATTAGGATTTTGCACAACTGTTTATGTGAATATATACATGATTCTAGTTATATTTATTATTTGAGTCAGATACTAAGAATATGTTCTATTATTACCCTATTGGCTTTACTAATGTGCCCTGAGGAACTCCATAGGTGATTTGATATAAGCCTATTAGTCTTTTGGAATTCGGAATTTGTATGATGATAGCCGCCCCGGTGGCTAAGTCAATTATCGCTAGCGGTAGTAACTGAAGCCACCGTTGGGCGTGGGTTCGAGTCCCGCTTAAGGCATGGGTTTTTGTAAACGTCCTTTCACCTATCATCACTTCATCGTTTCATAATCACCCGCTCATTCGTACCCCCGTATAACCTAGCTGTTGGTGGGGTCGTTAAGCAACATAAAAAAAAAAAAAAAAAAAAAAAAATGTATGATTTGTTCTCTTTTGCTTGAATGAATTCAATTAACTGCAATAGTATTTCACGCTTTCCAGCATCAATATAATTGCTATTGGTATTTTGATTTCATCAACCAATTCTGAACGACAACTGCAGGATAAGAGTGGATGATTTCGGCATAGAAAGTGTGTATTGGGATGGCCTAGAGATACGATTACTTGGTTTGCTGGCAGAAAGGCTCAACTTCACGATACAAATTCAGGAACCACCTCTTGTTGATGAAGCAGGGTAAGTTTTAATTGAACATGATAATTGTTGAAACGTCTCAAAAATCTGATTTCATACCACCATGTAGTCTTTTCAATTTCATTCTTCACACTTTCCTTTATCATATTATCTCTGATTATTCAAGATCTTCTCGTGATATTGTCAACTGTTTTGGCATCTAACATATAGCATATAGTATAAATATGGCACGATGTAAAGTGTAAACGATTAAATTTAAACCTATGTACATACCAATAAGTGTAACCCTCGTTGACACAGGATTGAAGTAACTGGCGTGATACAGGAATTATTTGATGGTCGTGCTGATATCGGAGCGTCTGGAATGTACATCACTCCAGACAGGATTGAAGCCCTTGACATGTCGAAAGGTCACACAATAGACTGTGCGTCCTTTATCACGCTTACGTCAACCGCATTGCCCAGGTGAGCTTGATATTTCTATGCTCTTACGGGTGGGAACAACTACTATCTTTCTTAAAAATGACAGTACAGAATTTGGATCGTCAGTTATTTAATGATGTGCCCGTCAAAGTTGGTATCACTGATGTCATGCGTTGCTGATAACTCTTCACCAGTACACACTCAGCACTACAGCAACAAGGTCATTAATTTTTTAAATAATCTAAGGTCTGTAGATGTGGAGTGAGCTGACAGAATATATTTCAATCTATATTTTCATTCTTTTTTGAGCTAATTGCTCAGTGAATATATTGCGTTTTCCTTCAGTAACAACAAGATCATTATAGCATATATACAGTATATATATATATATATATATATATATATATATATATATATATATATATATATATATATATATATTACAGATATTCTACAGATTTTACAGGATTATTTTACAGATACCGTGCTATTATGGGCCCTTTCCATTGGACCGTGTGGCTCGCCCTCACCTTGGTCTACATATTTGCCATCTTTCCGCTTACCTTCTCTTACCGCCACACCTTACGACATTTATTAAGAGACCCATGGGAGATGGAGAATATGTTTTGGTACGTGTTCGGTACGTTCACCAACTGCTTCACATTTTCGGGGGTGAAATCTTGGAATGCATCTACCAAACACACTACTCGTCTTATTGTTGGTGAGTTGATTTCTTCACCCCCTCACACTTCACGATTTGCGTTCAGTGCAGGTGTAGAGACGTGCATCATATGGGGGAACCAAATTTCATTTTACAAAAGAAATAAAGATCTGAATAACTGCAAATTTTCTACGAATGAAGATTTGTTTGCATTCATTGTCTATGTAGACCTGATATAGATGTGAACATTGTCACATGAGCAAAGCGAAGACTTCCATTTGACTCGCCGAAAAAAAAACGGGCTTCGTTTTCATGATTTTTCGTTTTTCTTGTGGAATTTTGTTCGGGGCATTGTTGGTTTTGTCGGCATTATTATTGGTGAGGCAAAATGTCCAATTGACGTGAAACTTTTTCAGAGAATTGATGTCATAGGCCTACCAGAATAGGTTGGGATTGTTTTCGAGTAGAATCGGTTCATCGAGTTTTGGGAAATTCCAGTAAGAATAGGACTGGGTAGATTTTTCATTTTTTTTTATTTTCAATTTCATCCTTTCGACATTAAATTTGACATGAACTCTGACATGAAATATGATTGATATAATTTAATTCAAATATATATATATATATATATATATATATATATATATATATATATATATATATATATATATAGTTATATAGTATCTATATACATAGAGATTTGTTGAGGGTGGTGTCACACCCCTCAGAGGTGTAATCCAGCCGTCGTTCATTGAAAAAGAGTGTGTTACCAGGTCGCTAACAAATCCTGAAAGTTACCAGTTTGGTCATCATTTGTACAATTGCGAAGTTAACCATTTTTAAGGCCTTATTACATCTAATAATTGTAAAGAAAAACATGGAGAAATAACCTAACTTGGAACATTCATCTACGGCGCCTGAAGAGTATACACCTGAATAAGTCAACGCTGTTGTGTGACATGGGTTTGGGTGTCCAACCTTACTTGAACCTTAACCACATTTTACAGTTATCCATTCATAAGTACCCCGAAGCCCATGTCATACGACCGAGTCGACTTTATTCCAGTATACGCTCTTCAGCGCCCCCTTTTCAATGGTATTCTCCTTCCTTCCAGGTTGGTATTGGGCCTTCTCTATTATGATAACCGCATGCTACACCGGCTCGGTGATTGCTTTCATCACTCTGCCAATATTCCCGTCAGTACTGGACTCCAGCAAACAAATCTATGACGCCGGGTATACTGTAGGAACTTTGGGTAAGAGTTATTGTAGGCCTATAAATTCTGTTTATATTGTCCGACCAAGCAGCTCATATCAACTGTGAAACTCACTATTGAATTCTAGTGTTTTTTGTCAGATTTCGTTTTTTCAAGTTGCTATTTATTGTTCGTGATTATACATGGATGAATAACTATCAAACAATAAACAGAGAAAATGTTTTTTTATTGAATTTTACTATTTCACACCTGACTGAACATGGACTTCCATGAGCTCGGAATTCGCTAAGCGACTCCGGAAAGCAAATATTTTAGCTGCCATATTGGAAAAGCGACCAACCAGTTAAGAGAGTGACGTGGTTTCTGACGTTGAGCTTGGCTCATATTCACCACTAAACGAAAGCGAATCGGTAACCGCGTTCGTGGAAGAACAGTTTTAGTCGTAATGAAACCAACGGTAAATGACCAATCAGAAAATAAGTTAACTCTTCTTTTTTCACCAATTAACAATCATTATAGGTAAGAAAAGCTTCTAGTTAGTAGGCAACGTTTGCCTTCCGTGATTCCTCTAATTAGTATAAAACATCCCTTCAAGTACGTATGTAATTGGTACTTCTACAGTTCTACAGCTGCTAGCAAAGATCTTCAAGGGGATTATATCGTGTAACTGAATATACCGACTGTACCTCTTACCTAATTGTGAAGTGAATTTATCATGATCGTCTTTGAACCATATCTTCTTCTCATATCTTCCACATCATGTAGATGGCGGTGGTTGGAACGAATGGTTCCTTGACTCGAATGACACGATCACAAACAAGATGTTTGATAGAATGGATTATGTGCCCGATGTACTATCTGGGCTGAAGAATGTCACGACAAACTACTTCTGGCCGTACGCCTTTCTTGGGTCAAGAGCATGGTTAGACTACCTTGTCAGAGCTAACTTCTCTCTAAGGTAAAACAACTTTCGTCATCTTTCTGTTCACGAGAGAGAATATAAGTATCTTGGTGACAATAGCAGTCAAATTGGATTTAATGGATGAACTCGAGAATTTGATTGAAAATCGTACCGTTCAACTTTGAATAAATAAATGTATATTACAGTGGCGAATATAAAAGGGCACTACTTCATATCGGTTCCGAATGCTTCGTGCCTTTCCACGTGGCACTAGCCTTTCCTCCGAAAGCCACTTACGGCGACAGAATCGACCAGGCCGTTCTACGTGCTAGCCAGTCGGGACTCATCTTGAAACTGCTCCGGGACGTGGAGTGGGACGTGCACAGAAGTGCCACAGGAAAACTACTGCAGGTATGCCACAGCACCATTTAGTTGACAGCCATTTTTATTTATTACAACAGATTGCAAATTCAGATCCAACGTTCTCCTAAATCCGTACAGGCTTATGAGGATAATTCTAGATAGATCACTGATACATCTTGACCGAAATTATCATCTTATAGTACTTGTTAAATAGTATGTATCATAGGGTGCCAGATTTTTTGGGATGTAATTAAAAAATCAATTTACAGTTTGTCAGATTTAATAAGTGTGAACAATTAAAAAAAGTCGACTACACTAAATACGATTATATTTTCCTGAAATAATCTCAAATCATTCCTGAATATTCACGTATTATATTGTTTATAATATTCTTGAATACGGTCATTTCATTTACTATTATTATTATCATCTGGAATCATTGATTTTAACTTATCATAACCAAATTCATTGTCGTATTGTGCTGTATTGTAATAGATCGAAACTCACTTTAACACTATAGACAATACACATAATACATCGAAGACATCCACTCTCAGATTATATCAGCCAATCAGCCTCTAGTCAATCATGGAGAAAAAATTCAGAACCAAAATTTGCTAAATTGTGAATTAGCCACACCATACAGAAGCAACATTTTCAAAAGTGTAACAGACTCTGGTGGGTTGGCTCAACACGTGGTGATTCTATCATGTACCTTCGACCAACGAGATGATAATACCTACTGTTTGCCTTTCAACAACAGCAGGCCCTACATATTTGACTCTACTTAGGTATAGTTGGATTCTGCTAGTAGTTAGGTCTTGGGATTTGCATTGCCTGAGGTATTTGATGCTGTCAGATATAGACAGGATTGTTCGATAGATGTTTTGGCGGCTAATGGTTTTATCACTTTGGATATGTTGTTATGATTTTCCTTATATCGGTTCGATGTGAGCGTATTAGATTCCACAAGTGGTATGTATGCTCTTCCAGCAGGTAATCTGTCAGTTGGGTCGGGCAAAACAATCGCAAAAATGGAGTAGATGAGCTACATAAAAGCTCATTTTGCTTCTGCTTGGAAACATTTCAGGCTGCTACCGGACCGGCACTCCGCTCAGTTCGACCGGAGGAACGCAAGCTGACCCTAGATGATGTTCAGGGTATATTTCTTCTATTAGGCGCCGGATTCTTGATCGGAGGTGCTATCCTTTTATCAGAATGTTTCTGCTCTCGTGGACAGGTGAAATATCGAGAGAAACATCCACCCAAGTTCATTGTCAATCATTCATTCATTGATGACGATGATGATGACACAACCAGTGATAATATCTCTATGATTTCTGGAAGAATGATGGGTAATGTAAGGTCGATATCACTGGATTCTTGTTTGCACGAAAGGGACCAAATGGAAGATACGCTTCGAGAACGCCATATTCAGACTGCATAGAAATTCCCACAGTTTTCCAGGTTTCTTTCACCAGATTCACGTGAATATAAATAAATAAAATAATATATATATATATATATATATATATATGTGGGTGTGGGTGTGTGGGTGTATGTATAGATATATGTGTACATATTCCATTTCATTCTATATTATGATTGTTTTATGGGGTGACCTGATGGTTATTTTTTCATTAGATTACTTTATATTAATAGCTTTACTAATCTTTTCTAATTTTTTCTAATATATTTATACTATTTTCGATAGTTCACTCCACATTTATTCCAAATATTATTTCGCTTGAGAAATAAATTTTATGTGGGAAGCATATACCCGCCCAGTACAGAATCCAGGTGGCATTATTTTGAAATCTATAGTGGAAGAAGTAGCACGAGTGATCTTGGTGTAAACAACGCTTGACTGCCAATGAGAGTCAGTTGGGTGTCAGTCGTCATCGACTTTGAGTTGTTTGTTCACGCTGTGATCACTCGATCACTGAGTGCGCAAAATTAATTTTAAAAAAGATGAAGGATTTTTTTAAAAATAACATCGAAACTTGATACAAAATTATTGTTCCCCAATTAAGGCTATGGATGGAAGATGAAGGATATGGTAAGAAAACGATGCAGTTGTAAATTTAGAATTAAAAAATGTATAAACATATTCTATTGAAGAATATTAAGAGGACTAGAATTTTGAAAATTGTGTTAGGTACCACAATAACCAAGGCACATTGTGTAAGCGTTCATTATTATTGTGTACATGTATAGAAGTGTTGAAGGTAATGTTCAAGTTGTATGTTAATTAATTACACTCATAAATTAAAATATTCAAAAGAATATAAAATATTAAATGTGATTCTAATGTGAATTTGATTCTTACAATGATTTTTGTGCACTATTAAATGTACACAGTTTAAACAGTACATGCATACCATCGCATACACATATCATAATTCAGCTGATGTATTGGAGTGAAAAATTATGAGTATTGATAAGATTAGTAATTGTTTGTGGAAATTGAGAATAAGGAGAAAAGTATAGCTGTCAAATAAACTTTTGGATATTACTTTCTTCATTTGATCGATTATCAATCATCTTCGAAGTATACCATGAATTGTACTACGTTTTATTATCAAACTACCAGCAGTTGCATTGATGATTCATGTGAGGTATTATTGATTCGTAGAATAATGACAGTTCATAAGTATGACATCAATGAATCTTTTGTGAGCGTTTTCAGTTCGTAATCACATATCTTAATTGATAATATATACTTGTTTTTAATAACATAGAAAGTTGATACCAAATAATTGTTCCCCTATTAAGGCTAAGGATGAAAGTAGGATCGTTTGGACGGGGCACTACAAGGGCGATCTTACCATTCCATCTTATTATTATTTTGAATTAAAAGCAATGAATTTTGACACCAGATCTACGCTGTCTGTGACCACATTTCATGTAATATATGAAAGAAAGTTAATAAAGAATGAAAATTACTAAATATTCCATTCGCCAGGATGACAACCACAATAATTATTTGAAGGGCATACACGCTATTTCTCTACTATTGCCTTGGACTGCGGTGACAATTTGTTGTAAAAATTTACAATTGATTGCATAATATCTTGAGGAAATTACTACCTCAAAAGACTCTTGTGGATCTTTCCCTCTCACTGTGTGAATTCATTTGTGTTTGCATACGTAAAAAGGTACAACGTGTATACGTAGTTGTTTGTACAGGTCGCAAATATTTTGAATAATCTATGAATTGTTGAACTTTTTCCACGAATGATCTCATTTTTGCTCACTTTGAAGACGAACAACGCTTTTTTTGTAAAAACATCAATTAACTAATTTCAAAGTAGGGCCTATATGTCTCAAATATGAATCAATTCTCTCAATAAGCTAGTTTCTATCGTATTCAAATCCGTCCCACGATGAAATATGCATGAAAAAAATGTTTCAAAATCAAACTTTTTGTCGAGTTAAAATATATTGCAATATTAAGAAATAGAACATAATATTGTTTGTATATTGTACAGTACAATAAATGCAGTTATCGCCATATATTTTTTTTTACTCAAAGCGTATTGTACGTACAGTAAGAACATGAACTACATATCTCACAAGTATTTTCCTCCTCTCCAATTCCACAGTATTCTACAGAGCATTGTTTTCCTTCAATATCATCGCAATACATCGAGTCGCTTCCTTCCAGCAACACCGGATAACAAGGTATGGTGCCGTAACGTGATCTAAAGTGAACATAAAAACGTGTCAGATATACATAGGTTTACAGTACGGTACTATTAACTATTGAATGATATCTTTAATGTCTGTTATTTTAGCATATTGCTCATATCATACGTCACTTAAGCATAAATTATTATAATTCAGATTCAAATTCAAATTCGAATGTATATATATTTTTAAGAAAAAATGTATTAGTGATCATTTTCATTTATTGGAAGATTATTTTTAAATTTGATGATAAACAGCATTTTTAATGAAGTTAAAATATGAAATTTTCAAATAATATTGTATTCACCTGTCAAGAGTACAATCAACATCAACTGTACTTCCAACATGAGACTGTCTTACTACTTGACAATCATAACACGCACATCCGTACAATTCCTGTTGATATTTCCATTCATCCTCATTACTAACTTGTTGAGGTTTGAAATCATAATAATGTTGCCCATCTTGACATCCTTTGAATTCAGTACAGTAATCACATCCACATCCTCTTTGATCCGCTTGATCGTCGAAACCGTTTTGTAAGCCGTCTTCTTGTACTGTTGTGTTAGTGGCATTGTCTCCATTATCGTTATCTAAGATACGTTCAAGATGGCCACTCTTTGCCAAATATGTTGCAGAATTTCGTGTCTTGACGTCATCACATTGTCTCACTGTTAAATCATCAAGTGTTGTCTCAAAGCGTACCTGTTCTTCTAAGTTTCTTCGACACAGAGGGGCCATTGAAGATACACCCAGATACAGAGCTTCTGTCTTTTCTCCGATATGATCCAGAATTTCTGTTACCTCGTTGTGTTTTCTATCATTTTTTCTCTGCGAAGGTCTGTTTTCGAGAACATGTATGCATTCACGTCCAAGCGTGTGTTCTCGAATTGTGGTAAAGCACATATCCTCTCCTGTAGAATCCACGAAATCAACATCCAATGCCTTGTTTTGATTCGTGTTCTCGTGTGCTATCTCATCGTAAACTATGGTATCGACTTCTTCAAAATCGGTTATTCTTTCACGATCAACGTTGTCACCCTCTAAACTGTCCTCGTAGTATTCTTCAGACAAATCAGTTTGCTGAAAACATATTTGTTGAGAATCAATTGCCATCTGGTCTACTTGAGAGGATAAGTTATGTTTCTTTATGTTCTGTTGTGCTTCATTAGTCGGAATAAATTCCATCGCTTCGGTTTCCAGGCGTCTCTCTATATACTCCTCTTGATCTAATTGACAATGATGTTTTTGTGGAAATTTTGTCTTATTCTCATCTTGATTATTTGAACCGTATTCCGAATTCTCTTCGACTTTATAGCTTTCATTTGAAGTATTGAGACTCCCAAATTTCTCATCTGTTGCAATGAGATCAGTGCTAGTTGAAGGAAAATTATCTGAAAGATTCATTTCAGCAGTGAGACTATATTGTTCCATTCCTTCTAAGTGATCACGTGGAACCTTCGAGCTTCCTGCAATATCCATACTTTTATCTTTAACATTCGCGTTGGAATATCCCACTTCGATCTCAAAGTTTGCATTCACAATCAATTCGTTTATTTCGTCAGTTTCATCTACTTGTTGACTGTCTTCAACTCCTTGAATTCCACTTTGACCACTTGACCTATTGTCTTCAAGCATACCGTACCCTTGCGGTGCGTCCTCATCTTTAAACTGTTCAGGTGGATCGAGTAGTGAATTTGGTACGGTGATAGTATTTTGTGGTTGAAGTAGATCTAGAAACGTATCGGAATCATCTTCCGAGTCGGTGTAATCGGAGCTGGAAGTACTTGAACTGTCACTCCAATATCTAACTTTCTCAACCTGAATTAAACAACACGAGAGAAACCAAGATGAAGTGGCCTTCTGAATAAATGAAAATGAAATAGGTGAACACCGTAAAAAAAACAGAAATCCGTTTGAAAATGAAATTGAAATGGAAAATCAACATATTCGATGCCAAAAATCAATAATGGTAAGATCCAGGAAGTATGTGGATACAGCCAGAGAATTCTTGAATGAAAGGTGCCGTATATAGGTGCCGTATAAGATGCCATAGATATAAATATATATATTCATATAAATTATGATATAAATAATAACTGGATGGTCCTTCTCTTCCTTAATTCCCTTGACCACGTTTAACTGTATCATCAAATTGACTAAGATTTGAAGGAGTCTTCCGAGAGCAAAGGGAACACGGAACAGAAATCTTCCTCGAGAGTAATAAACGTACCTGGTTTAAGGGAAGTATTTGAACCATCTTGTATATGTTATGGATCTTATTTTTGTGTTCTCCGCTCAGGTCCTGTCAATTATGAAACTAACGTTATAAACAATCATAATTCATATTTATCAACATACTTACGATTTAAAAAAGGCATGATATCAGTTGTGTATACACTGTTTACAAATTACCTTTGAAGATTTCAGTTTAAGGAATCAATTACACTCTTACCTCGTTCCATAAACGCAGTTCTTCGTTCCAGTATAAGTGACTATACAGTGACAGTTGATAGTGACTATAATCAGCAATATGTTTAATTTTATCAGTTCACTTCGCCAAACTCCAAACTCATACTGGATTCGCTTATCTCATATGTAGTCCTATCTGATATATCATCATAATAATTTACAACACAGCTGTTTCTTGAACGACGAGTAAATATCCGATTGAAATTGAATTGAATATAATAAAACGATTGAATTTAATAAAACTAAGAAAACGCAGAATATGCGGTGTACGATTAGCGAGATATTTATAAAGTAAAATCTAAAACTCAACACACCTTGATCATATAGAATATACTTCATTCGATACCAACGAATGTAAGGAGCCGTGGATCTATCACTGCAACATTGTTATGCTATTATTTATATCTATTCGATGAATAAAGAACATGTATTACATTATTTTCTTTGAAACGGCTGTTCGAATTGCATACAAGTTTTTAATTGTGTGTATCACTTCCGTTTTTACATTTGAGGAGAATTTGAATTGTATTGTAGATTTTATTTTTCAATTTTTTCCGATCAGCCTGATCTTATGGGGTTTTTAGACACTTTGAGATGATGTTTCTAAAAAATAATCCGAAAAAAAACTCTACAGTTCTAAGGCACGGTATTACCAACGTGGAAGTAGGTCTAACTGGCAGTTTAAAGTTGTTATCACCATGGTTACCCATGCTATTTGTTTTCACCAACTCTCGGATAAAGGCTAACTGGACTTGGTAATACCGGGCCTAAGTTGGATAAGTTTGCGTATACAGAAAAAGTTTCGTGTCGATCGGTCAAACACTGCGACCTGTGCAGAGCTTACAAAAAAAAAAAAAAAAAAACAGACAAAGTTCCATAAGAGTTGGGTGGAAATCTTTGCTAACGCTCATCTAATAATAATAAGTATCTTTCCAATAAGTCAGTTCGGGGGGTGTCGAACACCATTATCTAGGGCCTCTCAAATAATGCCGGCTTCTCAAATAATTTAGAAATACTATTTAATATGTATATCTGGAATAATTTACAAATTGTCTTTATAATATTCATGGCGTGATTCATAATACGACAGATAAAGTATGAGGAGAGGGGGGGGGCGCAGAAGATGTAATGGTACAACTAAAAAGTTTGGTCGTGGTTACTACGTTGGACTTATATAACGCATCATCCTGAAATACGTTTTCATAAACACGTGAAAATAATAATAAATGTTTTTTTGGGTGGGAAGGGATGTGAATTGGACGCACCTTGGCCCATAATTCCTAGTAGCGCACTGCTGTATGTACTAATCTGCACGGATTAGTCTATTGGCCCATGCCCACGGTTATCTACTGCAAGATAACATCAATACACATTAAGATAACAATGATGAACAATGATGATAAAGGTTTTACTCGTATTGACTCCAGCTGACTGCATGTGTATACGTATACATTGTTCCTATGTATTGAAATATATATTTATCGGTTTGTTGTAGGCCTATCTTCCAGTATGAATGTGTTTTCGAACTACGTTAGTGGGCCCTACGTCATACGTAGTACGACGGAATTGAAACCACAGCAATGTATCTGAATCATATTGAGATGTACACAATAATAAAACAATGTTGACGAGTGATTACGATTCTACAATGTCAAGTAAGTACAGCTTTTTTATATAATTCTCAAGAATGTGGGAAAATAATTTGGTCCTTTATTCAGAATGGACTTTATTTAGGACTTGGGCCTGGCAAAACCAAGTTGATACGTTTTTGCTCTAGTGAATGTGTACCTAACTTTGGTAGTAAAAGTATTGGAAATGAAAAAATAAGAATGGTGTCCGTTCCTACAAAAAATAACAAATGTTATTTTGTTGTAGATGTAAATTATCTATGATATTGAATTAATTAATATCATCATTCGATTCAGCACATTTCAGATAATTTTAATTTATTTCATGATAGACGCGTGACGTTTGAAAGTACCCATATGAGTAACTGATTCACTTATTTATTTATTGTATCGGTTTTTTATTTGGATGTAATGATAATTAGGATATATTGGCGTCGAATGCATGATCAGTGAAGTGATGAGATGATGAGATATGATCATTCATTTGAGTTAGTTAGATTAGTGAAACAATTAGGGGTTTAGTGATAGAAGTGTATAAATTCTACCACCTGTTCAGAAAGAATAGCCCAACTAATTAGGCTACAAAGGACGGCGAATTTTGAAACCATTTGGGGGTGGTGGCGATGGAAATTTGGGGATGGGTCACAATTGAATGTTTTTATTGGGGTTGTAGTTCAGCAAATGTATATATTTTCTTCTAGATTAAACTATAAATGTATTGTACAAAAATTATTTCTTATCAGAAAAAATATATTTTACCGAAAAATGACAAATTGATTGACCTTTGACATTTTTAAGTATTAAGTACCACCCCCGCCACACCCGACTGGTTGCGAAATTCGAGGTCCTCCGTAGATTATCTTGTCAAACTATTTTTTCTGAGCATTTGGAGAAATTCATACTTTTCCCTCACTAAGCCCCTAATGGTTCCTTATATTCTACTTAATCTACCCAACTATTAGTTTCACATCCATTTTCATTTTTTCCGAATTGAATCATTTCATTCTTGTTTTAAAACATGTGTCAAGAGGAAGATTATAAAGAAGTAAAGATAGAGAGATAGAGTTGAGGAGAACAGATAACGATGCAGATAAAGATGATAAGAAGGTTTCTTAGGTAATAGGAAAGATAGTTTGAAGGTCGCCATATTGTAGGAACCATCCCGGGAATTTTCCTAGGCTACAGAGGAAAACCACGAAAAAACTTTGTAAGGATGGTGCCTGCAATCAAACAGAGGCCCGATCTACCCTCATTTTCTCGTCATTTTCAGGCTTTTCAAGCGCGTTGGTACTGTGCTACCTGCGCCGGTTGTAACTGATAGTCCCATGTTGTCGAGCTTCGCGCTCGTGGCGTTGAGCGCTGACATCGACTAGGGTTGAAAGTATAGTTTAGTTATCCTACAGTGTAATGCTATTAATATTTAAAATACTGGTTAAAGAACATACCAACCCTGAAACTATATTTCAACGAATAATTATGATATTTATTCACCCAATCTGACAGAAAACCAGAATTCATCGTTTACATTTCCGAATCTATACTTGAATTATTCGACTATCGCGACCCGGTCTCTTCGTGAGTCGTGACGTAACATTACTCGACTCTGTTCATGTCTCTATACAAAATCGGTAATGCTTACGTCATGACTCATGGTCTCTAAAGGACAAAAAAAATCTGAAATTGAGATTAGGATTTCTAGTTTTCCCTAGAATTAGGAAAATACATATCGTCATTATTCATCAAAATGTTGTTCCAGGGTAGTGATGTCCTTTATTGTTTTGTTTTTTCTTTGATTAGTTCGTCACAGTAAGTTCAAATTCACGCCGTTCGTGAAAAGCATCTGATCACGTGTCAAAAGAAGAAAATGAACGCGCCCCTATCTCATCGGCACAATCTATAGTAGGTGAAAATCAGGCAAACTTGAAAGATATACCAACATCTATATTGTGATCTTCACCCTCAGAAACTTGGCGACGCCAATACAAGCAATGATTTTGAAAAAGCATAAAAGGAATAGTAATTATTTGATACTAGCCCATAACCTCCCGTGTTTCAAACACGGGTCAACATAACTGTTCCCGAGTGTCATCACTATCAATTACTTTACCTCTCACTGCTCTTACTGTTGCTACAGTGCATATACTTTGGGCCAATACACCTGATTACGTATTACTGCTCAACTCCGCTGTTCTCCGGGACCTTGACCCCGCGACCTCACTACGCACTAACCCAATTGCGCGCAAATTTCCCAGCGCGACGCCGGTCTGAGTTCCCAGAAAGTTGTCGAACCTTACCCGTGTGCGCGCACCAGCGAACCGCAGAACATAGATGAGCGTAAATCTATGTATGATGTGCTCAATCGATTGATATATTGTCCCATTGTTCCTATATCGACTAATTGAATATGAATATTGTCCTTCTGAATGAATATCTGGTTCGATTCATGGGAAATATCTCAGAAATGGTAATGTACGATCAATTGGGAAACTATGATTATATTTGTACATAGAGATCTCGCTACTCTGATTTGAAAAAAATTGGATCAACGATATTAATATTTGTCATTCAATTCACTGATTCTTCCATTACAGATAGTGAGCCTGTCCGACGACCACCAGACGCGGTTTTAGATGATTGGGGGAATTGTCTTCGAAATTTATGTAACAAATCTACTAGATCAGACAGATGGCCTGATTTAGTACAATCTGATGTCAGATCGATACCTATAGTCCACTGTGAGTATAATCCTTAATAACTGACCAGTTTTCGAATCTCTATCATTTTTATGTCTACTTTGAAAGTATTCAAAATAATTGTGTAACAAATGTTGAGTTCTAACAAGAGATTGTGCTATGACATTAGGTTATTTTATTTAAAGCAGATATGCAATTGCACTTCATACAATGTTCACAATTACGGTGAATAACTAGCATGATTGGACATTACATATTACTTAAATGGAGCATATATTAAAACCTCACATACATATATATCATATATAACATATATGGAACATATGCATATATGTTACACCATGAGGTGCGATAATGTTTGCCTTAGGGTATGTACATACCTTACATACCTTATAATGTACAGTACCTTAGCTTATCAAAAGTTTGATCTACACCTCTAAATCTACCAATGGAATTAAAAAATGTTTATCCATAACCACTCTTTTTCTCGATCATATCTTGCTCTACTATGATGTGGTTGTGGAGCTTCTTTGTGTAGTTGATACTCAGTCATGACATCACTATATTATAGTCATCGTGTTATTTCTCTTCAAGCATAGACGAGGGAAGGAAACCCTTCCTTCATTTGTGCTCAAGTTAAGCTAGCCACTATACTTCTTTTATCAAATATCTACGATTTGAGATTACTTACTTGTTGTTATTGACGCACCTAGCACCATTTTGTAATTATACTTAACTCATCCAAGCTCCATTCTACTAAATTCAATGTGTAATGACTCTTCTCTTTTAATTTCCTCAAGTTTGGTTCTCTGTCCGTCTATCCCCTCTAGTTCCTTGTTCACCCAATTTTGCCAAGACCTATTTCAAGACTATGATCTAGAGGTGTCTTTCATACACGCCCCCCCTCCCCCTCCCCTCCACCCAATCCGACTGAAACTCTTATATCAGTGTTCTCGTATACCTGACAGATGTGAAGAATCTACAAAGTGATCTTAATTCCATGCGGCATGCTCCAGGAATTCCAGACACCATGTTTGGGCGACGCCTGGAAGAGTCAGTGGATGTACTTTCAGGAGTAAACAAGTTTGTGTTGTGGTGTGTGGAAGCTATTACATTAACAGGTGACGGCGTGAACACGGACGCCATTTATCGAGCATTAGGGAGTTCGGTAAAAGTTCAGGAGATTGCCAAACAGGTCAGTTTTGTCACGAGTATAGCATCACATTTGTTTGACACTTCTTTCATTGTATGAGAAGGAATCAGATATGTTAAAATATATATTTGTTAGACTTATTATCTTCGGAATCGCTAGATGGTATATGTAATTATGTGTCTGTGGTGGAACGAATTATGTGGAGCGAGACGATGAATTGAAATTTCAATAATTATTGCTTGTATGCTATGTTTGAATATGTTACCATTATCTAACTATTTATTAGGCATTGACTTCGTGAACTGAACTATTCCAATATTTTAAATATAGTATGTATAAAGTTTCTCATTTAGAGTCACTATATAGTTATCACTAGACTAAATTAACCTCGTGGAACAATTATATTGGATATACAAGGGTTCAAAATAATATCTATCTCATGGTGTTAATTCAACTTGGGGCCCTGCACAGCTCAAATGATTCCCCCTTAGATTAGTAATAATTAGCACCAGTTGCACCAAGTGACGATTAGTAAATGAAACACAAATTAGTGAATTAAGTTGTTATCGCCTTTGGTTAATCATGCTATTTTCAGACCTTGACCTTAATTATATAATTGACCTATAATTAACTAAATACATTTCATCATCACTTGGAACTTTTGTAGTGAGTTAGATTTCAAACGAAGTGATATATAATTTCAAATTATATAATATAATATATAATATGTTATTTCAAATAACGTGATGGAAAATAGTTACGAAAACTCCAAGCAATGCAATATTTTTGGATGAACAAGGAGAATATTCAATTCGAATGCACTGTACTCCAAAGGAACGAACATGTTTTTTTTTGGTTTTGGTGTTCTGTTCTCGCTCTACAAGTCAAACAAAACTACACATTTTGGTTGAAACTTGGCATACACATGTGTCATCATCCAACTCGATACTGTATAGTTTTGAGACGCAATCGGTCGAACTAATTTTGATAAAAAAAAACACAAAATATAGTGACAGCCGTACTGACAGCATTATTTCGATGAATAATGGGCACGTGCTGTATACATGTCAAAGGTAAAGTTTTATAAATGACGAGAAAACAGTTGCTTCATGCTTGGTATCCACAACATCTACAATTTTATTTTTCTCACCACAGCATGGATGGATTAATTTAGTGGAATTTGGGTATCGGGGAGGTAATACAATGAACATATTTGTGTGGTACATTCCCTGATCGTTGAAAGCTATTAAAATAAAAATGATTTTTCACTAAATCCATTCCTACAACTTCTGTCAAAATCTTGTTTTTATAGAGTGAACGTGGCATGAAAGAACTTCTAGCGAGCGTGGATAACGTACATGTTCTAACTGGAGCTCTAAAACTATTCTTCAGACAACTTCAGAACCCACTTATGAATTACGATGCTTATAATAAGGCGTTTCTAGCTGAGTGTGAGTATATGTGAGATTTAAACAGTATAACTAGAATTTGAATGATATTGGTTAATTTATATTGAGGACTGCAGTGGCTGAAATTGAAGACTGAAATGAGCACAGAACTAGAACTAAGAGAATTGGTCATGGATGTAATTCTCTCATCATAAATACTGTATATTTCATTAGTAAACTGCACTTCTAGCGTCAGTTAACTGTATTACCTATATATGAATAGAACGTATTCATAGAAGTTGAGCTAGTTCTGAAATTGAGAGCTAGCCGAGAACAATTACCCATGAATGACTAATAGTTCACGCAAGTATCATTTAATAAATTCCTTCTCAATCAATTTCTACAGACAAAAGTCTACCCTAGTTTTAATCAGCAGTCTCAGCAGTCAACCCTATTAGTCAGGAGTATAACCGTGGAATGGTTCAGTACGGTTCAATCACACCGATTGCTACAATAAGCAGAAGAAAATGACGGAAACTCCTGTATATATAATCAATTAAAAATACGCAATAAAATCGACCATTTCTCTCGTTACCCTCCTACTTTTTGCAATGTCCACCAACAGCTAGGTTATATAGGAATATCCCCAACTGTATGAGTAATACAGACCTTCATTGAACGCGTTTAGGGAAGTTTTAAACCAAAATTAATTTCCATACTCCATTTTCAAGGGAACCATCTATACTTTTAGTAGCACCTATTTGTGACAGTTCTTTTCTCGTGTAGTGGGGTTACAGAGTAGTAACTGCAGCTATTAGAATGATATATATTCGGGGATTCGGATAAATCGGAGTAGTTTTACCATGGACTATAGATATAATTAGATAGACAAATTTTGGCTATGGTTTTACTAGTAGTGGGCGAATTGACTGTGAGAATCAAACCCATATTTCATAGATATTGAAGCCATTTGACGATCATAGGGATGTGTAGATAAGTAAGGCTTGATTCATACAGTAACACAGTAGAACAGGTTTTTCCGTCGGGTAAGTCACGTGAACAAGTCAAACACTTTCCGTAAAGTTTGTTACTGTTAGAAGTAACTCACCGGGATAGAAAAACCCGTGCAAGCGTATTGTTATTAATCAGGCTTAAGACTTTTAACATCTTCATTATGTTCTCATGGTGAAATAAACGTTTTTTCAGGTCCTAAAGAAGAAATGCGTCTTCTGGTGAATGATTTACCGAGTACCAGCAGGAATACCCTTTCCTTTCTGATGAGTCATTTACAAGAGTATGTTTGAATTATTTCTCTTCGCGGGGTTGTGAAACGTTAGGCATACCACATAGACTTAGTATGAAAATTGAAATCAGTACAATTTTCATTTAATCCTCACCATATAACTTCGTTAATGCATTCATGATTAACACATTTTTTTATCAACATCGAAATCTGACATAATCAATCAATCATTGTTTCCCAATTAAGGCCGAAGAAGAATTAGTAATACATTTTTGATATCACACACTAAATGTGTGAATTTAGTCGCTCATTAGGACTGATAAATTTGATTATGCAATTTATTGTATATTTTCCAATATCTCAAAGACTGAATTGAATGATAAAACATTCGTCTCATTTGGTTCTGATGCAGGCTGGACCAGAATACACACACCACACACCACCATTATATACATTCCATACTCATATTTTGAAGATTTCATGAATAAACTGAATATGGCTAAAACATTGATCTTAATCCCACCATTTCTAATCAGATTTTCATCCCTAGAGTTTCGCGCCACGAAGATGGGAACACAATAGGCATAGAAGGCTTAGCAGTTGTATTTGGACCAATTCTCATGCTCGTTTCCACAAACTCTCAACACATGGCTGACGATATGAAACAACAGAATCGGATTGTCGAGTTCCTGATTACTGAATACGACACTATATTCCCACAAGATGGCCGACGTGATGCACTCGCTACAATTGTTCTCCATCAACAACTTCATTCAGGTCACAACGATTCATCAGACGACGGTTTAAAAAATAGCAACTCCACAATCTTAAACCAAGGTAAACCAGCTTCTGACGAATACTGTCCGGAGGTAACTATAGTAGATGAATCTGATTCTTACAGTGACGCTGTCGATGAAAAAAATGGAACACATGTTATCCAGAATATCCAACACAATATGCGTTCCCCTACCGTGGATGGTAACTATAATAATGAGAAAGAGATCACGATTTCAAATGATACGAATCAACGCGATTATTCTACTTTTAGACTACATGCACCAAGTGTACCGGAGAGGGCTGAAAGACATATTCTAAAAAAAAATTCTATTGTGGGTATATCCCAGCCTGTTCCTGTTCATAAAAGTTCACCTTTCACTTACAAGAAAAACTACAATTTCAATTCGGACTATAATGAATCTTCTAATTCCTCAGAATATCCACACATAGATCTAAACATAATTCCAACTTTACATCAGAATTTTGATAGCTATAGACCTGTTTATGATATTCAGAGTGAAACCTCCACCAAACAAATACCTAAAAATACTCCGAAAAAAGCTCCAGAAGTTCCTCCGCGTTCAGGATATTTGCACCAGAACAAAGATGCCAATGTATCATACTACACATCAAGAGGAGCTATCAATGCACAACATACCAAGTCAGACCCTGATGTTTCAAAACAAATCACAGACAGGAGACTTGCTAGACAGCCAGATAGTGACACTACGTCCATGTCTGAACAGGATTCAGACTCCAATTCAGATTAAACTATGACACTATATAAATTCGGTAATTTGAATATAAGTTCGAATATTGTAATGTGATACAATCGTAAAGCTAGTGATTATATTTTATTAAAAATATCATTCCGAGTAGAATGTGAGCTTTTTGTTAGAATAAAATTGGTACAGGCTTACAACACATATTGTATGGCACGACAAATGATTGCTCGTCATCTCTAATTTGTTCGTGCACTCCTCGCTGCTGACATGCCTGTGAACCAATAACAATCACTCGATCTATCATCAAGGATTGAACTGTTTATTGTCTTCAAGCCTCCAGTCATTGGAAGTCACAAATGTTTTGAACAGTCAAGTCGTGGCATGATTGTTATATTCACTTACTCAAATTCACTTTCAATTTCTATTCGTTAAATTAATTTGATGAAGAAAATATTTCATTTGAATACCACGTACTTTATTTGTATTGTGACTAAGTAATAATTGTCCATACGTTGATGACTTGGTGATAACAACTTTTGGACCTATAAATTTAATTGCATTATAAATGCATTACATCATGTTGTTTTGCAATGCAAAGCAAATGATCTGTTTGTATGCTATGATTTGTTAAGATAAAGAAGAGTGTGAACCATAATACAAAAAGAGGTGTATGGAGACTCTCAGAAGTCTGACTTACCATTTTTATTATTGAATAGAAATAAATTAATTTGGTAACTTTCTTATCTTCATTTATGTTATTTTATCATCATAAATGTCGACAACTGTATGTCGTTCTATAGCTTCTATTTATTCTATAGAATGTGTTTATTATTTGTATTAATGTTGTATATTTGTATATGTTCATGTCCACCTTGAAAAGGTGAAGAATTCAATAAAAAAGAAATGTTCTGAGCGCTTGTAGCATAACATGTGAATCGTCAAATTTTTACACCCACATCAAGGGTTTTTATAAGTTCTTCATTCATTTTAATATAACATGGTTTTCACCGTAAACAATTATTGATTTCATGCTGATCACTTTCCATTTGCACCAGAACGAGTATCTATATCGAATACCTCTTCGACACCAGAAGGATTGCCCTGTGTTTCTTCGACACCAGAAGGATTGCCTTGTGTTTCTTCAACACCAGAAGGGTTGCATTCTGTTTCGTCAACACCTGATAGGTTGTCTTGTGTTTCTACGACCACAGAAGGGTAGCCTGTTGCCTCCTCTACGTCATAAGAGCGTCCAATTTCCTCAACATCTGCTTGCTTGCCGACAGATGAACCAAGACGACCAAGAGCAAACGGTGCTTCTGAGCTGGTATTCACGTAGACATAACCACGGGCTCTGAAACGGGTAACACAGTCGTATTCATATAAATGTGAATTAAGGCCCAGTTCTAACAAAGAATTGGTAAAAAAAAATTTAGAAATCGTTTAATCTTGATTGAAGCTATAGGATACGCAACTTACGATAATTTTCAAAGTCTCTGAAGAGCTAAGAAACATGTGGGTAGTGGTTAAATCTTTTATTATTGCATGCTGAATGAAGTTCAAATTATATTGTGAATTGGATTATCATGATGCTCGAAGTTTACTTCGTTGAGTAGTGTACTGCGCTTCCCAAAGATTTGAACGTAGACAGAAAGAATACTGCACGAAAAAATTACTTGAACACGTTTGTGTGCTTTTCTGTTTTATGCATGAAAAGGTTATAAGGCACATAATTTTGACTATAGGCCTACGTTTTATGCCTATGATGCGTTAGTGTATCATATGAGAAACCAGTATAATTTGTACCGCGGTAATAGCATGCACAATATTTTTGGTCTCTGATATATGACTGGTTGCATAGCTCTGGAATATCAATCAATCAGTAAGATAGTCTATCAATCAGTAAGATAGACTCAATCCAGTGTTTAACTCAGTTCTATTCATAAGCCAAAATACATACATTATAACCGTTTTAACATTCGGGAAATTCTATAAAACATGTATTTTCCACCCTTTCCGTATTATTATGTAATTTTTTACTGAGGAAGAATGAAATTGTCATTGATAGCATTCTAGGCGGAAGTACACCACAATAACATTCAAAAGTAAAAAAAAGGAACCACATTTTAATCAGTTTAAGAAAAAAATTGTTTCCAAGAAATAAAATTGAACAAACTACATTAGGGTGATCATCATGAATAAGATTGTTTCAAAGATCATATCAAGTAAAATCACGAAAAAATTAAAAAATAAGATCTAAAAACACCCAATAATTGAGATATTTCGATAATTCAATAATGTACTATTACATGTATTATTTATAACTATTGATATAGTTTTGTATTCTGTGTCGTTCTACCGGTAAATTCCTCAAATGAAATGATAATTTCTATTACTCATGTGGCACGCGTTCCCCCATCAACACTTGGGTGCCATGTACGGAGCAGCGGCCCAAGAAGTTCGTGAAGTAGCCAGAACAGACCCAGCCCCAGAACCCTTCACTGGACGTAATGCTCTCGGCAAAGTATAGAGGAGCCTTATCATGGCTGCACTCATTTCCTGCAAAACGGTGACAACAATAGATGAAGAAACTAAAAGGTTAAAGTAATAAAAACGATTGAATATTTAAATAATTCAAGCAAAATAAAGTAAAATATTGAGCCTTGAGAGGTGTTTATTAAAGGCTAGACAACTGAGATTTATTGTAATTAAAATAGCAAAATTTGTTGTACATTCAGATATATAACAATCATATAATCTGTTTTCAGAATAATACTTCATTTAGAAAATCTGTTCGAATTTAACATACGTTTTCCAATTGTAAGTAGTGATTAAAACATATCGTTTTTCAGCTTCTCAAAAATTTATCTCTTGATCACCGTATAGTACGTGTTTGTAAATTGGACTCATCGATTGAACTAAAATTGATGAATATATTCTGGAATTCAATTTTTGCTGTAACGTACACAACATAAATCGCTTAAAAAATGAATTGTAAGTTGTTGATCTTACTACATTCATCTAATTAGGTTGGGTATATAATGACGCATTCTGTAATGACAACAAAGATCTATTGGCGTCGGTTAATGATTAATGGAACTATGGGGAGAAGATATGAAAGGAATTAAGGGTTTTGACAGTGAGAAGTAAACGGGTCTATGAAGTAAAAGGCTCTATGGTCCCAGTATATTCGCTTTAAAACCTGAGAGAAACTACGCTAAACGTCAGTCAGAAATCAGGATTCCAGTCAGGATTCTACCACGGCAGAATCGAATCCTGGTTTCCTGAATGGTGATTTAGTGCGATTTAGTACGTAATAAAGCATCGATGATCAAAAACCATTATTAGGGGCGCCTGAAGAGCCTACACCGGAATACCATTGACTTGGTTGTGTGACAAGGGTTTGGTATCCAACCTTACCTGAATGTGAACCCTAACCATAGTTCATTGAAAAGTACCCCGAAGCCCATGTCACACGACCGAGTCGACTTTATTCCGGTATACGCTCTTCGGCGCCCCCCAATTTTATGCTGAATAAATACCACATTTGACCTGTAGGCCCTAAATCACTCATAAAAAATGCTTGTTTACCTCCGATTCCTAGAAATGTTGAACATCCGGGTTGCATTGTGCCTCCATTCATGTAGAAATCAACGTGTCCTGTTCTTCTTATTGTTCCCTTAAATAGCGCATTTGTGTGGATGACGTCGACGAACGTAGCATCGCTTTCGTCCAGCTTCTTCTCGAGATTACGCACCAGATAAGAGCTGGGATCGAGGCCTGGAACATACACTCGAAATAAGTAGAAGTAAAACGTAGCTCAAATTTCAATGTAACATCTACTTGGTACAGTGGTATAAATTGATGATTTTATTGCAATATTGAAAATGTTTCAAGAATAAGATTAAAAACGGCGAGAGTGAAAAAATACCGTATTGATTTTATTGCTGGCGGAGATTTCATTTTTTAGTTTAGCAAAGCGAAGAAGACTTCCATTTCACTCTATACTGAAAAAATGACACTTCGTTTTTGTGTCTAGTGTTTGTTTGTTCGTTTATTTGTTTATTTTGCGAAGTACACAGGCTAGACAAAGTAACCAAGTAAACCAAGAAGTAACCAAGTAAGTAAACAAGTAGGTCTTTAGATTATTAAAAATTACCAGTTATTCTTGGCAGAACATATGGCTTCAAATTCACAGCGACAATACTAGCAATATGAGCACCGAGACCGAAGCCTATGACGTGAATATCCGAGGTCGTGCGCAGCTTGTCAATCAGCTGCGCAATGCACTGGGCAGCGTGCGGAGCATTGGCGCGATTTGACACGTAACAGAGCAGTTTTGGTGTGGAGATCAGTTCATCATAGTCAACAACTATCACGTTGTAACTCCCAGATGATAAATAAGCTGAAACAGAATGAAATATTTTTCATAGCAACATTGAAAATTTGACATAAAACATTGTTTCCGAATCAAGGCTGTGAATGAAGAGTAGATTATTCTGACATGGTACCACAATTAAGAGCGATCCTACCACCCCGAAAGAATATTCAAATGAATCATAATACAACGAACATTTATAACTAATTATAAATATCAAGAGTGCATTTTTTTGAGAAATATAAGTTTTTCGGTGATAACTTTTGAACCGTATTGTATAACACTGGGCAAACGCAGGATGTGCGTTGTACGATGAGCGAGATGTCTATATAAAGTATAATCGAAAACTCTACAAACCTTGATCATTTGAAATAAACTTCATCCGATGTCAATGAATCTAGAAAGCCGTGACTTCGACAATGCAACATTTTTCAACTAACATTTCTATCTTTCCGATGAATAAAATACATTTATTATATTATTTTCTCCAAAACGGCTGGTCCGAATATCAATCCAAATTTGTATTCATGTATATTATTCTTGTGTTCACATTTGTGGAAAATTTGAATCATATTGAAGAGATTTAATTTTTCAATTTTTTCCGCTCAGCCAAATCTTATGGGGTTTTTAGAAACTTCTAAATGATGTTTCTCAAAAATGGTCCGACCGATTAGACCTCAAAACTATACAGTTCTAAGTTGGATAAGTTTGCATATAAAAAAAAGTTTCATGTCGATCGGTCAAACCCTGCGACCTGTGCAGTGTTTACAAACAAACAAAAAAAAACAAAAAAACGCACAGACAAAGTTCCGTAAGAGTTCAGTGAAAATCTTCGCTACGCTCATCTACTAGGCAAACGCAGGATGTGCGTTATACGATGAGCGAGATGTCTATATAAAGTATAATCGAGATCTCTACAAACCTTGATCATTTGAAATGAACTTCATCCGATGTCAATGAATCTAGAAAGCCCTGACTTCGACAATGCAACATTTTTCAACTAATATTTCCATCTTTTCGATGAATAAAATACATTTATTATATTATTTTCTCCAAAACGGCTGGTCCGAATATCAAACCAAATTTTTATTCGTGTATATTATTCTTGTGTTCACATTTGTGGAAAATTTGAATCATATTGCAGAGATTTTATTTTTCAATTTTTTCCGCTCAGCCAAATCTTATGGGGTTTTTAGAAACTTCTAAATGATGTTTCTCAAAAATGGTTCATCCGATTAGACCTCAAAACTATACAGTTCTAAGTTGGATAGGTTTGCATATAAAAAAAAGTTTCATGTCGATCGGTCAAACCCTGCGACCTGTGCAGTGTTTACAAACAACCAAAAAAAAAACCCACAGACAAAGCTCCGTAAGACTTGAGTGAAAATCTTCGCTACGCTCATCTAAAAAACTCGAATAAGGGAGAAACACAGGCAATTTTAATATCTTCAAAATGATTGAAACTAGGCAAACGCAGGATGTGCGTTGTACGATGAGCGAGATGTCCATATGAAGTATAATCGAAAACTCTACACACCTTGATCATTTGAAATGAACTTCATCCGATGTCAATGAATCTAGAAAGCCGTGACTTCGACAATGCAACATTTTTCAACTAATATTTCTATCTTTCCGATGAATAAAATACATTTATTATATTATTTTCTCCAAAACGGCTGGTCCGAATATCAATCCAAATTTTTATTCATGTATATTATTCTTGTGTTCACATTTGTGGAAAATTTGAATCGTATTGGAGAGATTTTTTTTCAATTTTTTTCCGCCCAGCCAAATCTTATGGGGTTTTTAGAAACTTCTAAATGATGTTTCTCAAAAATGGTCCAACCGATTAGACCTCAAAACTATACAGTTCTAAGTTGGATAAGTTTGCATATAAAAAAAAAGGTTCATGTCTATCGGTCGAACCCTGCGAGCTGTGCAGTGTTTACAAACAAACAGAAAAAAAACAAAAAAAAACGCACAGACAAAGCTCCGTAAGACTTGAGTGAAAATCTTCGCTACGCTCATCTAATTATTTAATATCTTCAAAATGATTGAAATTATTTTAATATCTTCAAAATGATTGAAATTATTTATCTTCAATTCCAACATTTTCGCAGGCACATTGCTAAAAATGTTTCTCTAGCTGTAGGCTCCTATACATGTGAGAATTTTGCGCCTGTTTCTTCGATTGATATTCTCTTCATCACAATCCATATAAAAATTATATGTAACATCCAAGTGTGAATAGTTTTTTTTAACTCTCTGAGATTTCCTTATCAAAAATATTTAAAAGCCTGATTTACATGAAAAAAAAGTTCTGATACGGGTATACCAAAGTCTAGCAAGCAGCACTATCATTCATTAGACCGGAGCTCGATTCCCGTCATGGTCAACCATTCTGACAGAGGTTTATTGCGGCTTCTCTCGGGATAGCTCCTTAGCAATAAGTCACGACCGTTTCCTTCCCACTACTTGAAACACCTAATACAAAAAACTTCCATCTTATCGTCCCATCACTTCAACCACCATTCACCAACGTCAATAGGTTCTATAGTCTTAAACCCATAAAAACAATAAATAACATACCTTCCCTGATTTTTACCAGTCCAGGATGGTCCTTCTTTGACGTGCTGTGAATAATTATCTTTGTTGGATTGGCCTCGTTGTAAGTAGAGAGAGAAGTTTCGTCCGTAAGGTCAATCAGTTGACCAGAACTGGGATAAGAACTGAAAAGTGGCAATAGTACGTTTGAAAGTAGTCTTTATTAAGTATCTAAAGATATATTTGAATTGGTAGTGAAATATTCTGAATTGAGCTGATCGGTGAAAAGCAGTGGCTTTTTTGAGATATACAAAATTCGGAGTTTGAAATCATGTTTGCACTATATGCATATATGTAATTATTAATTTATTATTATAATCATATTTTTACATAAATCATTTTGAGATCTCAAAAACAAAACTCGGTGGAAGTAGCTAATACCTAATTACCAAAATGTACGAAATCATTATGTATACAATTTTAACAAGTGTGGATAAACATTTTTCGTTCAATATGTTTTGTCTTGCAATAAACTGATACTTGGGAAAGATATGAAGACAACTTCATTTGTATAAACATTTAAACTTCACAAAAAATCATGGTTCCTCAATTAAGATGGGGACGAGGGGTAGGATCATTTAGACGAGGCAACACAGAGGCGATCTTACCACCCCACGAAGACAACAATGACTTTCATTGTGTAAAATGATATGTAATTGGTACTATCTATTTTTAGTAAAAAATTAAAATATACAAAAATTACTTCGCTCATGCATCAGTGATACAAAACGTGTGTACATCGTTTTCCCAGTCTAAAGATTCGATGTATAGAGTAGTATATATATAGAGCTGGTGTTGCGTTACCAAGAAATCAATAAACAAACACACTGATGTTTTGTTATCAATCACTTTAAAATTTAATAAAAAGAACTGTCAGTTCGGGATTTATTTCCTTCTTCTAATCTTTCTTGTTTATAAAATGGAAGTGTATTACTTCCAGGGAAAGGTTGAAAAAAGTCCAAAAGTGCCACATACAAGCCTTCTGTAAATACACGTTGTGGTGAAGTAATTTTACCAATTATCATATTTCTTTTTTAAATGCAACGACAATGAATGTGTCTGTAAGTGTACCTTTTTTTATAACCGTTCCACAATAAGAATATCAATCTGAAAAAAATCATTAAAAACTTGAAATTTCATGATTTTTTTTTAATGTTGACAATTATGTTGAAAGGGCTTAAAAAGTATCGCCGTCTTCTACTCAACTTACACCCTACATTGAGTGAACTTGAGTTATCATTTTACTGAAAACTATAAGTAGATACGAGTACTTTTTTCCATTGTGGTTTGTTCTACCAAACGTCCGCAATTAAGACATTCAACAACCTGTAAAGAGGCCTCTTTTAACTTGAACATGCTTCGTTTACCTAGTTAACATTGATGTTTCAGAATTCAATTTCTTCATAATTTAACGTAATTATCGAACTTGAGTATAATCAGATCGACCAGCCAGACGTTTTGGAGAAGTTCCTATACAGTACACATTATATGCTAAACACACTCAAAACCTGTAGCTATCATCCAGTTAAATATGATTTACCTTGTGAAGAGATGAAATTTAACATGTTCATTATCCGGGCACGTGCCATCTCGTACTAATCGACATGGCCCAATCTTGGTTATTTTCGTTGTGTTAGACGTTGTTAAGATGCTAAACAAAACTGGAACAACATATAATTTTGTGTTACTTATCTATTTACATTGGATGTACCGACGCACTGTAATGATAACTGAGATCTATTGGCGTCGAATAAATTAATAATGAAATTGTGGTATGATGAGGTGAAGATTTAGTAGTTTATGGGAAGGATGGTGGGAACGAAAAGGTCGTGGCATATATTGTAGGAACCATCCCAGCATTGATATAGATCATAAATAAATGTTGGTGGACTGAGATAACTGAGATCTATTGGCATCGAATAAATTAATAGTGAGATGATGGGATGATGAGATAAAAATTTAGTAGGTAATGGGAAGCCAGTTAATTTACATACCCAAGAATTGAAGAGCACAAACTAACACTCCATACTTCTCCATTCTAGAGACCAAGACTAAAATGAAAAATACTTGATTCTATTCAACCTACACAATATTCAATTAGAAGAAATAATATTTACTTTAAAAAACAATTATCACATATTATTACGACGTAAATAAAATATAATACGCAACCTGGTTCAATTATTCGCCTCTAGATAATGATGGAACGGCCTATATAGATATATCTGACACGATGTCACCTAGTAATCTTGTATAACCTTGTCACCTTGTCACCTTGCATCCGAAACCTTGACCATGAGTCTGATGTATGTATTACACTTTCTTCCGGATATTATAGAATAATAGGATCCAATTAATTTTTGCAGATTTTTTCATTTTTTTCCATTTTTCGACTCAGGCGTTGAGTGCGACGTCTTAAAGTTAGCCCCAGCCACTAAACATGGAAATATCTTGTTGGGGGGGGGGGGGGCAAAATAGGCGAATGGATGAAAAATGGTGCATAATCAGTGCAAAAATACGAGCTTGTTATTTTTAGATTTTGACGGTGGATGGGGCTGGAGTCAAGTTATCTGGAGTGAAGCGCTGGAGTAAAATAATTCAATCATTTATTTTCACGTATTTTGGGAGGTGAGGCAGCATGTGACCATCCTGGTAACTGCCAATTCAGAAAAGTAGCCATCCCATAAACCAGAACATCGAATACCTTCCACAAATTGATTTCAAATTACGCCAAATACGATGTTAATTCCCCATCCTAAAAGCTGATCATGCAGAAAACTGGGTATCCAAACCAAATTTAAATACAAAATAGAATTATAACAATTTCTGAATGTCCATAGTGCAATCGTTGTATTTCTCTAACATTAATTTTATATTCGCTTCTCAAATAACCTTCAATATTCTATTTATATTATAATGTTAGTGTAGGCCTATGTTTGATTACAAAGTTTGTCACGATGATCTTAGGACTACATTTTTGCATCCACAAAAGAAGGATGGGTACCAAAAAAATGCAATACACAGAATATCAGAGTTAAATCTGTACATATGGTATTTTGAGGCTTAATGATTTTTCAGGACGAGATTAACGATTAGAAACACAACTACATCTTCCAAAGCGATAATGCTCGAAGTTACATTGAGTTTATCTACTATTACTCAAGTTTGTACAATTATTCATTAGTAGACGATCTTCCTCTTTAGTGGACGCAATTAGGTATATACTAGTACGTATGAAATGAGCAAATTGCCTGGGAACCGGCCATTTGGCAGTGACATCTATAACCACCTGGATTGTAAAATAAAATAGAAAATTCACGTTGAATTACCCATCATTTATTACCACAACGAGAGTGCGATGGAAAGAACGAATTACTCATTTATTTGATAACTCACAAAGCTCATTCGAAAAGAAGGTTACGTCCACCCCATTTTATTTCCCAAGTTTCATTTGAACTGTGCAGCGAGAACAAAAAAACAAAATGGATTTGTTTTTCAAGTACCGTACGCGATAAAATTGAGTAACCTGCTTAAAGACCGATTAATAGTAGCACGATTACGTGTTTTTTACGTCCCGACGTAAGTCGCAAGAAACTGTCAGTCAACTGTCAATTCTACGGAAAGTTTTTGATTGGTTCACCTACCGGGACGGATTATCCAGAACCGTGCAAGCGTGTTTCAATGACTCAGCTGGCCTAAATTATGCTCACTTACATTTTTCAAAACTCCTAACCTGGAATTGCTGCCGTGTTTATCAACAGATCCTTACAAATTTTGAACCGAACATTCATAGTGTTATTATTCGTATGTTTACCAATTTTGAAGAAAATCGGAGGAGCAGATTTTATTTAAAGAATTCTATTCATATGCCAAATCATACAAATAATGAATAAACATTTTAAATTGTATGTGTGTTGTGCTAGTTTTTGATCGATTACCACCCCGAAACGAACAAGTTATCATATAATGTGCTTATATGATTAGGTGAAGTGCTCAATATTTACTAAATTGTCCCCATTTTATATCACTTTGCCTATTTGCCATGCTAGGATGACCAAAGCGTTCTGCTATTATACGCCAACAATATTGATTATATATTGAAGTATCATTATCATATCAATGCATATAAAAAATTGACTTACCGTACCTAAATGTATAAGATATTGTGAAGTTAGTAGTGGTGATGTGCTAGCTTTGTGAGCACTTTCAGAATTGGATGGTATTGGTTAATAACGATTAGAATGAGGTTATGTTGTGTAACATTATTTTCTAATTTTTATTGAAGTTTCGTAAATCGTGATATACAGAACATAGGTGAACTTATATGAACACTTAAAATATAAAGCAAATAATATAATATATAAATATAAAACCCTTATATGAACATAAGTGTTCATATTATGTAGAAAATATTCTTGTTGATTTGTTATTCATTCTTTTCATGTATTTTATGAACGCGACTAAAAAAAAAGTAGTACCAGGATTATTTTCATCAGGTTTTCCAATTGCTATTTTGAATTGCTAACCGCGCTTCAATTACTGCGAAATAAACAGTAACATTATTACTTTTTCTTCGAAGAAAATGCAGTATCTAAACCTTCTTCAGCTGAACCCAAGCCAAAAAAGGATACATTTATGAAGAAACTTAACCCTAATTCAACTATCCCTAATCATAGCACCTTGTGTGAATATAACTATATCAAAATTGAATCCAAATGATACAATGTCACATTCAATAACATCCAAGAAGCCTAAAAGAAGCTTGCAAGAAGCAAACCCTTACCGCGACTGCCACTCAAAATAGTGTCCTAGGCTTACTATAAGCATAGCGAAGCTATGCTATATGTACTGTGCTATAATGTTCTCTAGAGGAGCTAAATGCCATGGCAATACAAGATAATGGCAATCACGGAATCTTAGATCGCAAGAATATGACCTATTTTGAAGTCCATCTCATGACTAGCTGGGCATGTTTTCAAGGTACTTAGATCTACTAGTATATATAGAAACCAATCACATTCCAAAGTCTCGACTTGGAGATATTGCTAGGCTTAGGACGTTATTTCAAGTGGCAGTCGCGCTAAGGATCGGCAATAACAGGGTACACATACTCATTCGAATTCAAAATCTTTTGTTTGGTTAAAATTGAAAATGAACTAATGGTTGTTTTATGATCGTCACCATCCTAGGTATATATACTAATGTCTTTCGTCACCATGGTCTCCGAGCTTAATTTCAGCTAAATTTTATGATTTACTGCCTTTTAGATATTTATTGTGCTCCCTAACTTCATAGGGTCCCACAAATGGTGAGCTTAGCATGTCTTCTCCACGTCCTGCTAACATCCTGTTACGTCATCGAATCACGGCCTTCTCTAAACCATCATGTCAGTCTGATCTCTTCACTGATTCAGCGGTATAACACTGGCTGTGTTCACATTGTGACGTCACATGGCTCTGCTAACATGTGGCAGGTAGTACAAGTGAGCAAGACGCTAGCCACTCTAGATCTGATGACGTCATATACAACCTTGGAGGGGTTAAGGAACATAGCCGAATGTCGTCATAACAGGCCACTATATGTCATGTTTGACGATATAGAGATCAGAAACCATCTTGTACAGCAACAAGTAAGATTCAATCGATGGAATACGATTTCACATTGAAAAACACAGTTGAAATAACTAATTGTCATTAATAAGCAAGCTATTTGATATTCAGTATTTTGGGTCATATCTTGTTGACATATTTTATGTCACAGATCAAAGCAGCTATACCAAGTTACCACAGGCATGTTATTTTAGTTCTTTACAATTACTGGTATATTAAAAGAGCTACCGGTAACAACACAGTACAATAGCAAGAAAAAACGTGTAACAACATGGGAAGTATGTCTCCAATGAACAGCAAAAAATGTATTATTACCAAACCGACGTGCCATGCGTAATTCACACCTAATCTAAATTAGCCTTATATAGTTTTTGAGCACGTTTGAGAAGAATAAGATGGAATTTTTCAAAATTCTCATAAGAATAATTCAGAAAACAATTTGAGTACTTATGAGAAACTATTACTATTACAAGTAAGCAGAATTTACTTGGAGATGGAAAAACAAAGAAAAATAACCGAAATCGTCAGATGTCATTATTTTGCTTGAAGTCTTCATAGTTCGATAGACGAATCGGTGAACTGAAGAAATGAGTGAAATTCAGTACATCTTCAAATACACTTAAAATTGAAGGTTTTTATCACTTCAAGAGCGATTATACTGTACTGATTTTACTACTTAGGTGATTGTACTTATGAAAATGTTATAATTCTATCGTAAAGACTCTAATAAAATATCGTTCGACTGTTTAAGCTTTCCTCGTATCCAAGATGGCTGCTGTTTCTCAATAATAATTCGACTTCACTGGAAGATTACTTCGCTACCGTTTACGTGCCGTTTGACTGTGAACTCCTCGTCGCAAGCTATGACGCCATCAAAGAGACTGACGTTAGGACGCAGACTGATGACGTGGTAGAGAAATCAGTAATTGTGCTGACCGAAGTGTATCGAGTGGCTAAAGATCTGCCACTCAATATAGGGTACTATGGTAGATGGAATGAAGTAACGGGACTGACGGGAACCACTCTGTCCTTATATGAGAGGAGGACCAGCTTACAAGGACTTTTGCTTAGTATCACTTCTTTAAACGTACGTAACATTTGCTGTTTAGAAGCACTAAAGGCATAATGGGCACTAATCATACGTTTTAACAAGAGCAGTGAAAATAGTTCAGATTATCAATTTAGGGCCTATACTTAAAAAATTAGGATCATTTTTAGTTTTCTCTGTTCTTTGTTTTTTGTGCTCGGCATACAGGTCAAAGTTCGAACAAAGTAATCAATCAACTTTTTCTGGACATTGAGGTCATATCAGAATAGATTTCAATTAATTTTGAACAAAATCAGTTTACAAATTTTTAAGGAAAACAATTTGATAGTTTGGTAGATCCTCACAAGAACAGCAATGGTTCATATTTTCAAATTTTTCATTTTATTTAATTGAAAAGAAATTTCCATCTGTTGTGAATGCGTGCTGTATACCTCCATAATTTGTTCATAGCATGATTCAAATACACGCACTAACAATCGCGGGCCATGAGTGACAGAGATAAATTTGGTTGCGTCCATCCTGAATTTTCATGTATTCTCTCAGTTTTGAAAGAATGTTATCGCTCAATACACTCATTGCAATTTTACTCACTTCTAAATTATGGCGTATAAGGACGTGTCTCCAACTAACCATTACCTTAGCTCTTATTGATAATCTTCCTACGTATTATTCTACATAGATCATATTTTAGCCGTTTAAAACTGTAAATAGATTATGAATTCAATCAGATTCAGATTCAATCAATTCGTGATTTGATTTTTTCATGATTTTTTAGTTTAGTGGTAGAACATCTATCCTTTCTCTATCAGAATATTGATATGTTTTGTTTTCTGGCTAACCAAAGTTCGTTGACAAGAATTACACAAATGAGACCCGTCTCTATGGTATCTATGGTGACATATGGAGAATCTTGGAGAGTTCTATGAATTTCACGTAAGTTTACAATCAAGTTTGATTTAGATTCATAACTCAATCGCATATATATTTTAAATGTGGTGAATGATTAAATACCGAGTATAATTTTTGCCCATTCGCCTATGTTCATGATGAGTTTCAATTCTATTAATTCGTCTACATTTCGACCATATGCCTATCATTCAGCAACAAAACTGTATATAAAGCTTCTGCCTTACGCTATATATAAGTTTGAACGATACAGAACAATATTCAATTATTCAAACATACAAAAACGCTATGGTAACACACTTCAAAAGATAATAATAGTATAACATTTAAATAGGAGTTCATTATACAAAATACAAAACAGGAATTATATAAAGGAATAAAGGAATATATATAGGATATATAATATATATATAATATATATATAGGAATATATATAAAGGAAAGGAGGGAATTATAATAAATATGGAAATTAATGATGACTTTGGACATAAATGAAAATTCAATAATGCGTATAATCTAAGAATGAAAAATATTAAATTCATTGAAGAGAAATATTGTGACAGAAATTTTCAATCAGGGCGTGCAAATTATGCAAAACCATTTATATGTAGTTATAGTATTTATATCATTCGTTTTTTTTCTTCCCTCCTTATGTCGTTTTTTTTAAGTGTTTGATTTGAAATTGTTCGATCTTTTCATTGGTGTTTTCTTACATTTTCATATTAATTCATGTTATTAGTCCAGTTTGAGTTTTTTCCCTTCTCTCGTCTTTAAATATCATCTTTTATCGTTATTCATATTTTGTTCAATTTTCAACTATTTATAATTGCTCAGGCAGAGAACGTGGGCAGATAACTTGATGAAGGTTTTCATATAAAAAATAATTGTGAACGAAATATAATAATTATAAATGCTGAAGTCCGTACCAATAATTAATTCATCATTCATTAGACGAGCTTTAGCGAGGATTCAATTTGATATACTGGAGAAAATTGGTGTTCGTTTTTTTTATGAATTTTAGAAATTTCAAAAATACCCATTAGAATAACACAGCGGAAAAAAAAATATATTTTTTTTTTGCAAATAAATGAAATTTTGCGTGAAGTTGAATTACATTTTGGTACACATTTCTGGAAACTTTCAACTTGATCAGGTCAGCCATTTTGAAGAAAAAACATAAAATGTGCTAAATTTGTACCACTCGAAGCAGTTTTACACATTTTTACCCACACTATATTACTATTCGCTCGTCCAACAACGCATATATGGCGTTTTCCTAGTCAATTAGCCATAATGAAATCTTGGACATATCCATCAATTGTAAAAAGGTAAAATAACTGTTTTTCATTGACTAGATCGGTTTACATGCAACCACCAGACCAAGATTATGGTTTTCCTCTTGGAAATGGTTCGTGGAATGGAATGATCGGAATGGTGGTCGACAATCTGGTGCACGCAGTTGTTGACGACATGAGCTTCAATAACGAGAGAACCACAGTCATCGATTATTTAGCTCCAATATTGAATACTCGGTAATCTTCTTAAAACTACTAAAAAGTTAAGTGTCTTTTATCATTTTCTTTCATATAAACAACATGGTAATAGATATAATATTATAAAATAGCTAATTGTTCATTGTATATTGTATTGTATTATATTTTATTGTATGCTATATTATTTTATTTCAAGAATTCGTAATAATATTTCGTCTAGTTATTATAATGTTTTTCCTGGACTTATCACTGAACTTTTCTCACCGCTAAATTATGTTGTGAAAAACTATGAAAAGCTACCCTTCTACCGTCATTCACTACTCATTCTGATGTGCATGTGCCTTTATTATCAGGTGCCTGTTTTTACTTTTCCCATGATTTTTTATTCCTTAGTCGTAGTGAGACTTCAATGACATTTCAAATCTCTTAAGTTTTGAGCAAATGTCTGAAATAAGTGTCTTTTTCCAGCTGCCTAATTTACATACGTAAGCCAGGTGCATACAGTGCAGCTCGGAATAGTTTCTCAACTTTCGAATTAAGGCTCTGGTTTGCTATTGTAGTGTCCATACTGCTATTATCAATAGCACTGGTAATGGCAAACGACTTCACTCGACAACAGAAACAGGTATACAAAAATACTTTTCAGATTCTTGAATTCTTGAAGTCATGATTTTCATGACTTATTGTCAGAGACAAAGGTTCAGTTAAGAAATTAGATGATATAATGATAACTACATGGTCAAAATGCTAAATCGTCGAAAGTTACTATTGCTTTCATAACTGTGTTACTGTACTTGAATTTGATATTACTAGGAAAACGCCTTATATGCGTTGTGAGATGAGCTTAGAAGTATGGAAATGTAGAATTAAGAACATTTTGTTAGCTCAATGTACATACACAGGCTATGGATCACTTCAAAGGTTTAAAAACCGCGGCCGTCTGTTGGTACTATATGGACCTTGGTTTCCAAACAATTATACCAGTGCCTTCTTCATATCCATCACAGATTTTAAACGTTTTAATTTATTGGTGACACTTGTTGCTCACATTTAATTAGATGAGCGTAGCGAAGATTTTCATTCCATATACCGAAAAATTTTGGGCTTGGTTTTTATGTTTGTTTTTTTTTTTTTTTTTTTTTTTTTTTTTTGTGTGTAATTTTGTACGCGGCATACAGGTCAGGAAAAAGTTTCAATCAACTCGAAACTTTTTTTACAAATTGGTGTCATACCAGAATAGGTTGGGATTGTTTTTCAGAAAAATCGGTCAAACGGATTTTCCGGAAAAAAATCGGAAAGTATGGAAATTCCCCATAAGAATAGGCCAGGGGAGAAATACTTGGAATTTTATTTTTTTCAAAAGCTCTCAAATTTATACTGAGTGTGGGAAGAACTATCATACACATTTTAAGCGACTTATGGAACAATCGGATGTGAAACAACGAAGAAAACTCATTTTTAATGTACTTTTTTACACATCAATAAAAGCAATTAAGAAAAGCAATTAAGAAACTATTAAATGTGAGCAACAAGTGTCACCAATAAATTGAAACGTTTAAAATCTGTGATGGATATGAAGAAGGCACTGGTTTAATTGTTTGGAAACCAAGGTCCATATACCAACAGACAGCCGCGGTTTTTAAACATTTGAAGTGATCCATGGCCTGTATATGTACATTGAGCCGACCAAATATTCTTAATTCTACATTTCCATACTTCTAAGCTCATCTCACAACGCATATAAGGCGTTTTCCTAGTAGTTTCTTAATTGCTTTCTTAATTGCTTTTATTGAGGTGTAAAAAAGTACAATAAAAATGAGTTTTCTTCATTGTTTCACATCCGATTGTCTCACAAATCGCTTAAAATATGGATGATGGATCTTTCCACATTCAGTATAAATTTGAGAGCTTTTAGAAAATTTTGGTTTTCCAAGTATTTCTCCCCGGCCTATTCTTATGGGGAATTTCCATACTTTTCAAATTTTTTCCGGAGACACCGTTTGACCGATTTTTCTGAAAAACAATCCCAACCTATTCTGGTATAACACCAATTCAGAAAAAAAGTTTCGAGTTAATTGAAACTTTTTCCTGACCTGTATGCCGCGTACAAAATTACACACAAAAAAAAAAAAAAAAAAAAAAAAAAAAAAAAAAACAAGCCCAAAATTTTTCGGTATATGGAATGAAAATCTTCGCTACGCTCATCTAAAAATACAAATATTCACATTGATATTGATTTCAGAAAAGTTTTGAAATATCTTTTGAAATGATATGTCTGTACCGTCTTTATATTTTACTACTTTGTAAATTCATCAAACTTTCAAAGAGACTGTGGTTATCAGGTTGTTTGTTTTGGAGAGAAATGAATAGATGATGCTAGCTAAACTTCTGTTAGAATCAACAGATGTGTGAATTTCAGATATTGATGTGTTTCATTATTAATTATATTAGGCTACTTCTTAGATTTTTTGGTGGAGGTGCCATGCAATTAAAACGTTACTGTTGATTTCGGCCACGTTCAAAACATCACTAGAATAACTAGACTTCTATAATAGAACTCATATGAATGGAAACGTCGTATGTATAATATCAGTAACCTGTATCTTGTTTTTCAATGAAATAAAATAAGTACAGTAGGCCCTACATATATCAAAAAAATATTAGGTTATTTTTCTTTATATCATTACGGTATGACTTTAAATATTTGTTTATTTAGGCTATATTATTATGTCGGTGTTTTTTTCTTAGATTTGATCCTTTGTTGCTATTGTTATTCTGTGTCCGAGTGGTAACTTTATTATCGGCATTGTTTTAATGAAAACATTTAAAGTTAATTATAGTTAATCATAGAAATTATATAATATAAAACTCGGAATCGGACTCACATATACCTATTGAAGAAACGTTTTATCCATATACATATTTATACATATTTATCATGTTTGTCCATATTTATACCAAATAATTCATTTTTATTAATTCGTTTAAAACACGACATCCGCAGATATCATAATCCACCTTAAAGGGAGGTCATTTTACTTTGTTAATTAAAATGCTCATTATAGTAGGCCTATTCCAATGTGATGTTTTCGTGTCTGAAATGCAAAATGAAATGAACGACATAATTAACTGTGACAAAACTATATTCAATCAGGAATATGAAAGTACAAAGTCAATATCTTCTTGGTGGAAGGAAATTATATAATTGTATTTACGAAAGAAGAAAGTAATCTACCAATGTAACAATCATAAATAGCATATTTATACTTGTATAACTAGTATTTTTAGTATAATATTATTTTTCGTGACCACGCGAATACGATAAGAAACACAATATGCATCTTTTAAAAGCGTTAAATACTTGACTCCTTCTTAACGTTGAGTAACGTATCTCGGCAATTCATATTATATCTATGCTGTGACCAAGTTAAGGTCTAGTGTGGAAGTTATTTGAGAGTGAGAATAATGATGCTATTCTAGCTGAAATAATGATTTCTGACAATGATTATTGAATCACGATTCGTGGTAATTGCTGATGACTGTTCTTAAGAATTTTATTTTATTCTTATTAATATCTGCTTCTTCTTTTTCTACACACTCATTTCAGACTGCCTGTCAATTTGATGCCGAAGGGAAAAGACCGATGAAACTCAACATGACGAAAGGGGGGGAAAGTGCTTCACCTAGAAATAATTTCATTTCAGGCCTCATTCAGTCCATATTCCAAATATTCTCTATCGTTTGTCAACAAGGTATTTATTCAATTGAGATCATATAATAATTAAAGGGAAAAAATGAGCATCAAAGGGAACGCCTTTGATCGGTCTGCTCTAGAAGAGGACTTATTAATGAGTCTGAACAGAATTCAACTGTAAAGGTTCATGAAATATATATATATATATATATATATATATATATATATATATATATATATATATATATATATATATATATATATATATATATAGGGGTGTATATATATATATATATATATATATATATATATATATATATATATATAGAGAGAGAGAGAGAGAGAGAGAGAGAGAGAGAGAGAGACAGAGAGAGAGAGAGAGAGAGAGAGAGAGAGAGAGAGAGAGAGAAGCGTTGCAATGCACTCTTTGAATCGAAAAACGTAATTCAATGAATGGTAAGTTCTCAAAATTATTTCAAATTGTTCTTGTATTTGCTCTTCAGACCCTGTTGTTATCACTGATCCTGGACGTAAGATGATATTGATGGCTGGAGTAATGTCGATAGTGATTGTAGCGGCGTATTCAGCTGCACTGACCTCGTCGATAACTTTAAAGAAGTCACAGTTGTCCTTCGACACAATTAAAGGCTTTGTGGATGATGGCACATACACTCTTGGTATGAAAAGGGGGTCTCAAAGACTATACTTCGATCTGGTAAGGTTAATTTATATCGTTATTGCTATTTGGTATTTTGCATTACCGTATTCTTTTCATATTACACATGACCATGCTATGTATGTTCAATTTGAAATGATTTCAGCCGCCCCCGTGGCTCAGTCAATTATCGCTAGCGATAGAAACTGAAGTCAGGTCGGTCGTGGATTTGAGTCCCACATAATACATTAGTTTTTGTAAACTTACTTTCATCTATCACCCTTCATCGTTTCATTGTCACCCGCTCATTGTCACCCCCGTATAACCTAGCTGTGTTGGAGGGATCGTTAAGAAGCATACAAAAATTATTTGTTTTAATGAGAGAAGCTGACAGAGAAGCTTCATAGAAAATCATTGTTTCCAGATTGAAGCTATGGTAGAAAGTAAGATCGTTCGGAGGGGGCACCACAAGGGCGATCTTACAACCCATTTTATTGATTTTGAATGAAGAACAAAAAAAAATCTCGCTGGGTTGTTATAACGGGTATTTTGGAAAATTCCATCTTGATTGATTTTTCACTGAAATAATTTCTGACCGATTGATCCGGAATGCTAGGAATCTACACAGATCTATCAAGTGTTGAATGACGTGTCTTATGGAAACACAATCTCGTGGTTGTCAGCATGGGCGTCGGCAGCGGGGGGCAAAGGGGTGCACCTCCCTCGGACCAGGCAGAAATTTATTTGAAAAATTGAAATTGTTTTTTTTTAACTATGATGTTTTTCGAAACTTCATAAGTACCGATCGTACCGTTGACATATTTTAACATGTCTTGTTACGCGGGTGGTCATGAGTCTGATGTGACTGAGGTGGGTATAGGCAAGGCTATGCCTTCCCCGACTGACGAATATGATTTATTGGGCTATTCCCAATTCCTGGAAATTTTGATATTGGGTATCATACAGACCAATCAGATTGTAATAACTCATTTTGGCTATTTTGTATGATGAAATATTCAAAAAGATGAGTAGGATCAACTACTTGCATAGAATTCAACCAATTCAACATTATCTGTCTTCTTACTCTATAAAAATCAGAAGCTAATTAATTAGTCACAAAACCCTCCAAAACACCATAAAACGATGGAATTTCGAAAAGTTCCTTTGGGGAGCCTTCTCCTCCACTCCCTTTGGGACTTGTGCATTTTCGAATTTGGGAATTTGGGATATTTCCTGCCGACGCCCATAGTTGTCAGTATAATTGATCAACATGAGGTGAAACAGACCCATTCGTTCGATTTTCTATCAATACAAATAAATAAAATGAAATAATACGAGATACACGAATTGTAACGAAAAAGGCATTCTTACTAAAAATACATATCGTTCAAATTTTGCATCGTTATCTAAGTAGTACAGTACATCTACTGTATGACTGTACGTACATCAAGAATACGAACAACGACGCTTCAACACGTTTTATTTCATTTTTTTTGTTCCTTTTATGACCATCACATTTCAAATGACGTAAACTAAATGTTTGATTAAATGATTTAACTTAAATTTCCTTTTTTTTCAGAATACGACAGATTCTACGATCCGTGACTTATATTTCAAATACGTTCATCCATATATGGATACATTTCCAGAAGACTTTCGCGATGGTTTGAAACTCGTATGTACACAGGACAAATTTGCTTTCCTGTCTGCATTTAAGTTTAAAGCCAGCTTTGTACAAAACATTGGTTGTGAGCTGATTGTACTCGCAGAAGATATGGGAAAACAATTACAATCGATTGTGATTAAAAAACGAAGTCCTTATCGCGGACTTATCAATCATAGGTGAGTCTAGCTGTTTGATGAAGACCCTCGGGCGTAAGTAACAATATGCATGTTCAGACGTTTTGATTGAAGCACTATAAAATCTAGTCGAGCGGAAGCTGGCAGGAGTCAAGACCCGAAGCGCAACCACCACGCTCTTTACACGGTTACTTCAACCGTCTCAAACGGGGTGTTAGCAAGTATACTCTATCTCCGAACGAAAAGTTTTTGAATACTCGGGTTTGTTATATTATTTCCATAGAGATCGAAATCTTGATATAGGCCTATAATAATTGTTCCCAAATAAGGCTAATTTAATAATAGTCAGTTACAAACGAGAAGACATAGCAAATTTCAGTAAACACATGTAGAAGTTGTGGCGAACCATCTACAGACCCTTGAGACTGGAGATACATTCAGCAAAGAGTTCCAGGGGCCGTGATGGATGCTGTCCTGTTGGACCTGTTGTCCTGGGGGACGATTGTTGCCGTCCCTGACAACTGTTGTTGATTTTTGAGGGTGGAAATTATTCTGATTTCGGCATTCGAATCAAGCAGTTCATTCTGTATTTTGTGTGAATAAATATACTTTTTCAGTCAATCTTGCGTGTGCACCAAAAAGTTAACACTGCAAAGAGTGTACTTAATACATTTTTTCATCTCCTGCTTCTTGTTCTTCCTCTGCTTCTCTTCTTCTTCTTCTTCTTCTTCTTCTTCTTCTTTTTCTTCTTCTTTTTCTTTTTCTTCGTTTTACGTCGTCGTTTGCGAAGTCACAGATCACCACTCTTTTCACTACTATCACCAAAACCCGTTGAACCAATTACGCTCAAAAACAAAAGTTTCATGTCTATTCGTTATATCGTCTGACTTGTGTGCCACGTAATGTCTTACCTGTATGCCGCGTAAAAAAACGTCAAATAAACAAACAAAATATACATGAATAAATTAATAAATTAATAAATTAATAAATTAATGAATGCATACATAAATAAACGAATAAATGAATTGATAAATAAATAAATTAATGAATAAGTGAATGAATGAATACATAAATAAATGAATAGATAGATATATTGATGAATAATACATGGATGTAAAGATAGATCAATAGATGAATGAATGAATAAATAAAGAATACATAAATAAATGAATAAAAGAATTAATTAATGGATGAATCAATGCATGAATCAATAAATGAATAAATAGATAGATAGATGAAAGAATAAATGAATGAATGAATAAATAAATGAACAAACAAACAAACAAACAAACATAGAAAACGAGCCTGATATTTTTCAGCGAGTGAAGTGGAAGTTTTCGCTATTCTCATTCAATATCAAATATTTGTTTCAGTTTACGCGTCTTGAACTACAACGGAGTAATAACGCGTATGCTTCAAGAAGAGTATCCAAATCCGTTGTCAAAACTGGACGATCCTGTTGTGCCTCAAGTTGATATAACACAAGTAACAGCAATATTCGTTGCACTGGCAACTGGTCTCTTAGCCAGTGGGTTATTACTGATGCTAGAATTAAGACGCTATTCTATGAACAAATAATATTATCATTCGATATAGTTTCCTTTTTTCAATCAGTTGAACCACCCAATCATGATACAGTGTATTGTATAAGTAATGTAATGTATTGTATATTGTAAATGTTATATATGGTACAGAGAAATGTAATGTATTTTTGTGTATTTTAAATGTTTATGTAATGAGTAGTGTAATTTAATGTGAGAAATGTAATGCATTTTTGTGTATTGTAACTTATTATATTATGCCAGAGGTTTACCGTTCAACAAACAGCGAAAAATATTCTGACAGTGGAATTGTTTCATTTTCAAACTTTGAACCATTAGAATGTTCGTATATTAAATCAATTAGGGAATTCCGACTTCAAGTGGAAGAGCGGGTACAAACTGCCCGTCTTAGTTTCACTCAATATCTCTGTGAGTGTATTATTATTGAGCTTATTTCATTGAGCTTATATTGAGTTTTTTTTTTTGAATACAAAATAAACGAACTCGTCTAAGACAGAAGTTATTTTACATAGACTTGAAGCACATCACAACTCTGAAACAATATATTAATGAATAATGGTGAGTCAATTTCCCTAATTTTAGAGAAAACTAGAAATCATCATCTTAATTTCAGAAATTATAATTATTTTTTCTGTACACCACAGTCCATCAGTCATGATCTATAGGCATTACCAATACTATCTAGAAACATTATACAGAATCGAGTAATTCTACGTCACGACTCAGGAAAAGAGCCGGGTACTGGAGGATGAATTAATTAATTAAAAATCTCTGAAATTGAGATGATAATTTCAAGTTTTCTCTAAAATTAGGGAATAAAATCTCGTCGCTATTCATTAATATCTATTTTCAAGTTTGTGATGACCTTTAATCATAGAACAGCCGCTAGCCAAATGGCTATCGACCCGCTCGTTGTAGTACACTTATAGTGTGTGTATTTGTTGTCACATGTGTTACCTATTTGGTGTTATTACTTAGTGTCAATTTGTTTGTTAAGATTTTTACCTCACTTATTTGAATCTATTGTATTCATTTGATTCGGAATTATTACACGTGTAATATTGAGCACTATTGAGCAGCATAATATATTTCGTAAAAATAAACCAACCTAGAACTGACTAAAAACTCTATCGTACAGGAACCTAACTCATTAATTATACGCATATTATTGAGCTGAGCTGATGTAACGTAAGTATATGGCCTAACCACTAACATTTATATAATGACAAAAAAGCAAACATGTGTGAAGAAAAAGAGTCCTATACTGACCCTTTCAACGATCACAATCTCTTCACCGGAGTGAAGAATATTGTTTTAGTCCACGAAAACAGAAGTTCATCTACCAACTAAACAAACACAAATATCGCTGTTAATTGTGTATAACTGTGGTAATTTGCAGGTAGACGAAGCTTACGATATCGATCAAAACTATACCTTCCTGGAGCATAAATCCTTGAATATTAAGCAAGAGTTTTTACATTCATTCAGTTTTTCTTGACCCTCTTCATCTGTCAATGATAAAAAGAAGATCATATAATTAGTACCTATTAGCATTTAAAATAATATAATTATAACATATTGAGTATACCGACGCACTGTTATAATAATTAAAAAATTTGCATCTTTATTATATGTTCGTAGACGCATAATTTTTTTATGTTCAATTAAATATACCGTCAACATCTAGCCCTATGCATACTGAAGTGGATATACTGTAAGTTGGAGTAAGCGGCCCGGGTGATAACATGTTCTGAAAGAGAGTTATGAAAAAATAATTATATCAATTCAGATTTGTATGACAATAGATTATTATATGTTCTAGTTCAAGGTTAAAACAGAATGGGCGATGGCATTATTATTTTCTCATCTAATTGTTATAACAGACATTTCAAATGTAATGTATAATTTCCCATTTCCTTATTAATTATAACTATTTTTTTCGTGAACGTATCCTAATGTCCAAGAGCATACGGAGACTCTGAACTGGTATTTACGTAGATGAAGCCACGAGAGCTGCAACAGAAGGAAAATCTCAGTTTAATATTGTGTATACTAATACATGTATACACGTTCATACACCCACGGCCACACACACACACTTAGGCCTACACTTATATATTATAAATATATATTATATATAGGCCTATATATATATATCACTATGAATGCGATCTCTTGGCGATATGGATGAACGTTTTTGTCAGATCAAAAATGTGCGCAATCTGGGACTTGAACCCAGAACTTCTTGGTTTTTACCCAAAGCTCTACCAACTGAGCTAAGCACAAAGCAAGCACCAGTTCTTCAAACTTCTCGACTTGAATCTGGATATCTGCTTAGCTCAGTTTGTTATAGCTTTGGGTACAAAACAAAATGTCCTGGGTTCAAGTCCCAGAGGGCAAACATTTCAGATCTGACAAAAACGTACATATATATGTATATATTTAAATAAAACTCTCTTATACCGGTATATAAAATAAATATAATATACATATAGCTATCGTGCAATAGACTTTTCCTCCAAGACTATTCATCCCTATTTTAATATACAAAAAGTTTGAAACTGGACTTAGTTTGAGTTACCTATGTGATACATGCTCTCCCATCAAGACTGGAGACCCAATAGACTGACAGAGTTGAAATAAACTCGAAATGTATCCATCACAAACGAAACCCCAGAAGCCCTTCTCTGACGTGATGCTCTCTGCGAAGTAAGCAGGAGCTCGCCTGTGACTGCAGTCAGAAGCTGAAACAATATTACATTATTATTATTATTATTGAAACTCTTACAATTGCACATAACTGCGCGGTGGCAAGTTCCCTACCTATCCTATCCTATCGCCTCCCTAATCTTCTGACGGAATAGCTTCAACCCTATTTCATCCCCCTCAAATATACTTCTATACTAAGCTCATTCCAATCCCTACCTGTCATATTCAAGAAAGAGAACTTACCGACATCTAATCTAGCCCCCTTTTTAACTACCTCTCTATCATGACTTCGCCTTCAGTGATTACGACTGTATTTTACTGATTATGCACGTGTCTTCAGAATTTCATTATCAAGATTTGCTACAATTTGCTCCAGTTGATTTTACTTGAAATTCTGAAGTATTGACATGAACAATACATTTTTACAATCCCAATTTACAGCTGTACCGTAATTAGGCCGTATGCATCACAAAAAACTTGTAATAATTTTAAATATTCTTTTCAAGTATTTATTACAATGAATATAGAATGTATATTCATGGAAAAATGAAAATAGCCTCCCGATATATAAATGTAACTCATTTTAGTGTCACTTAAGATAAATAGAAATAAAAATCTGCACTGATGAATTCAAAATTTTGGAACTGAAAATACTCAAATCTATTTTAATTCGATTTTGTAATAGTCGAGCAAAGTTAAATATAATTGCTGGTATGATGAAAATATAATTTCGATTGAAATGTTTAAATTTGAATGAAGTATATGAATGAACACATATTCCAGTAGTCGCGTGTCTGACTTACCTCCCTTCAGTAGAGTTTCGCATCCTGGTTGAACGAATCCACCGTTCATGTAGAAATCCACGTGGCCACTGCGCGTGACTTTGCCTGATACATATATACATATTTATTAATTATTATGAAACCACATGTTTTGTTTTCATCAATGACAGAGTATCTGTTTGTAGTTGCTTCGATATCTGTATATACCTGTTGTAGGCTATAGTGCACGGTTGTAAGTCATAACTTTAAGTCAAGATTGAAATTTTTGTTATAGTTTTAGGTTTGACCAGGACATAGTTTCAGAACATAGTTACAAGTTGGATTATAAGTCGTTTTTAGGTTATATTATGTTAGTTTTAAATAATATTACATTCGTTTGGGACATGTTTCTTATGTAATAACCAATGTTGATGGTTTTTATTAATATGATTTAGGTTAATTTATCAACACGAATAACGGAAAACAACAGCAACGCCCGCATGGGTTACATCATACCCAGGTGTGACTCCAAATAGTTCTGGCACATTAATCATAAATGGATTTTATTATTGTCAATTTGTGATCAGTTCCAGGTGTCGGCTTTCAAAACTTCAAAAACTTGAAAGCACCAAGTTTATGTTGCTTGGAAAAGTGTCTGCAGAAACGTCTTGGTCCATCCCAATTTCGTTCAATGTGTCCATGGGGGTCGTTTTAGCAGAATATCAGTTTTTCGATGATAACTTGAACAGTATGAGAAATCGAAGTTCTAATTGGATGAGCGAAGCGAAGACTCAAATTCACTTGACCCAAAAAAAAAAGTACATTTTTTTTCGCGCCATACAGGTCGAACGAAAATTTAAATTCAATTCAAACTTGGCATGCCCAAGTGTCATCATCTGGATTGATCCCATTGTTTTTCATGGGCAATCGGTGGCACCACTTCTGAGAAAACTAATTTTCAATTTTCCAAATTACCCATAAGAATAAGCCAGAGAAGAATTTTCGTAAAACAAATGTTCTTCGAAAAAATCGAAATTTTCACCGAATTTCATTATAATAATTATACACATTATTCCGAACTTTCACTGAAATCCGATCAGTCGTTTTGATATAAAAAATTATATTATGACATTCTTATACATCTAGCAAAGCTATCAAGAAAACCAATAAAATCCAAGCAACCGGTGTCACCAATTAATGAAGAACGATTAAAACAAGGCCTTCTGTATTATCAGAGAACTTATTGAGAGTGAGTAATGAATATAAAAGGAGGGTAATGACATGATTGTTTGGATCTCAAAGTGTATATATGTATACAGCTGTCATCACGTTTCATATAGTGGTCTAATACTAGGAAAACGCCATATGCGTTGTTAGACGAGCGGATAGTAATAGTATAGGTAGTAATGGTTAAGAACTGCTTCGAGTGGTACCAATTTAGCACATTTTATTTTTTTTCTTCAAAATGGCTGACCCGATCAAGCTGAAAATTTTTAGAAATGTGTATCAACATGTAATTCAACTTCACGCGAAATTTCATTTTTAAAGAAAAAGAAAAATAATTTCTTTTTTTTCCGTCATGTTATTCTAATGGGTATTTTTGAAATTTCTAAAATTCATAAAAAAAAAGTTACCCCCCGATAATGCCACAAAACTATACAGATCTAAGTTAGATGAGAAACCATATTGAAAAAAAGTTTGAAGTTGATAGCTTAGCCGTTTGACCTGTGGAGAACCGACAAAAAAACATTAAAAAAAAAAAAACATAAAAACGAACACCAATTTTTTTCAGTATGTCAAATTGAATCCTCGCTAAAGCTCGTCTAATTACATTTAATATTAAACTGCATCAGATATTTCCTTCATTGGAATAGTCTACAAAATATACCAACCGAATGGAAAGATAGATTTTAACTTGAATGCCGTCAAAACATCAACTTGATGTAACTTTTTGAAAAATTTTATTTCATTCTCATTAACTCATCCATCAACGCGGAAAGACATAACGCGTTTTCCTAGTAGAGAGAATACACCTATATTTTCAACACCTTCAAGATGATATAAGTAATAACTATTTACTTAAATCACCTAATTGTCACGCGCATGCATAACTGTCAAGCGCGCGCGTAGGCTAGAAAAAACACATTTATTAACTGTTTACGCGTGACAATTATGGGATTGGGATATGAGATCAATAGATTTTAATCACACCATTTTGAGGGTATTACAAATATCTGTGTTTTCTTTCCATTAGAATTTCTATAACCATACCGTTCAAAAGCCATCATCAAAAAACTTACATTCCGCTAAATCGACTCCAATGGACTCTTAATTTGATAGTTTCAGAGTGAATTCTCAAATATCAGTATTTCACGCTAGGAATATCATCACGCTAGGACTTTTGAAGAGATTTTCAGATGGAAGAACCGTTAAAAAATATTTAAAAAATGAAAAACAATGTCGTCTTGAATCGGAAAATAATAATAAAAAAAAACATTGTTTGTGCATTTACTGGATTTGGCTATTACAGAATGAATGAATGCCAGGGTTTTAAGTCAATTTTGTGCCAATGTTAATGTCCATGTACTTTCCCATGGTTTTCAACATTTGTGGATGTTCCAAGCATATGCAGGGAGTGGGCAAGAAAGAGAGAAGTAAGTGAAGAAGACGATGGATGAGGAGAAAAGTAAGAAAAAAATACATATGCCTACGCAACGCTCAGTTGGCCTACTCCCTTCATATACTCCGGTCACCAAAAAGCTTCCACTCGACCGAGGCGGTCCGTACTTGTCTGGATTCTCGATCCAGAACTTACTGCTATAGGTAAACCTCTTGCGAGCAAATAAATTGCTCCCGACGACAGCTCTGGAGATGACGGGGTATAATTCATTTTCGTACAATATAGCCATATTATAGGAAAAAGTAACGGTCTGCAGAAATGGCGTATGCTATTTCAATGGGTCTGAACCCAAGAGAGAACCAACGACTGTGCCTGCTCTTTGCTTCTCAAACCACAAGCTTCAAAAGATATCCTTACCACTTATGAAGCCATTTGTGTGCACGACGTCTACGAATAACGCATCAGTGATATCCAGTGTCTCGTCGGCACCCAGTAGCTCGTACAACGGTCGTGCAGGATCAAGGCCTTTAGAGATGGACATTCGAAATAACTTTATATAGCGTGGTCCAGCGAACCGTATAGGTTATATAATAAGGTCGTTGGTACAGCGCCTTGCCCGGATCTTGGTAGCTTCTTCTTGTATTCTTGTATTCAAAACTTTTTTGGAGTACGATAGTTGGCGTGTTGAATCTTTTTTTCTTATTAACATTTCCAAATTATTATTCCATTTCATTTTATTATTATCTATTACATCACATTATTTAAAAATATTAGTATATGAGTAAAATTTTATAGTTTGCCTGATTTGCCTTAAATTATCATTATTTTCCTGAATTCGAATCAGGAGTGTGAAAATTATATTGTTAAAATATTATAATTAAAATATAATTTCGTTCGATTGACTGAGGAAAAAATGTGTACATAAAAACCAGAGTCTTCAACCTGGCACTTCCACCAAAAGAGGATATTGAAAGATTTTATGCATATAACGTAACGGTAGTTCCCAACATTCTGAACTGTCTGAAAACCTCACATAATAAAGATGAATTACCTGTAATTCTACTGAGTCTGAAAAGTCTCAAGATAATTAGCCAATGGACTATATAGCTACATATTGTGTCCTTAACAATAGTTTCCAACATTCTGAACAGTCTGAAAACCTCACACTCACAGAATAAAGATGAATTACCTGTAATTCTACTGAGTCTGAAAGGTCTCAGGTGATTGGCCAATAGACTAGCTACATGCCCTCCAAGACTGTAGCCTATCACATGGATACCTTGGGATCTCGCCTTGATCAGCCAATGCGCAAGCTGAGAAATACACTCAGCAACGTGTGGGGCATTGTTGAAAGCGACAGCATAACAGGGGAAGTCTGGTCCGACGTTTAAATTCGCATAATCAACGACAAAAATGTTGTAGCGCCCCGAGGATAAATAAGCTGTAATATAAATATAGCAATAACTTAGCATTATTCATTGGCAAATCGAAACTTGAAGATTTTCGATGGGATCTTAGTCCAGAGATAAAATTGATACCAAGAAATTAAAAGCTCACGTTTTATACATAAATATGTGTATCAATATATATATATATATATATATATATATATATATATATATATATATATATATATATATATATATAAATAAATATTATTTCTCCACAATTTTGAGTTGTTCGTCATATAATAGTTGTTTTCGCTGTATTTGTGCTTATTGTGCCCTCACCTTGGATTACTCTTATTAACAGAAAAGGAGTGGAGTTCATACCGAATAAAGAAAAGGCATACGCATTAAATAATTATTATGGTGAAGTTTTTCAAAAACAGACTTTGAATGGGGAGAACGAAGTAGAGAATGATCAAATTCATCAATTGGGAGTAGAGGAAAATGAAATAAAATTCACTGAAACAGCAATCCAGAGAATAATTGATAAACTGAATAGAAATAAAGCTCCCGGTCACGATGGGATTAATAACAAATTTATCAAGTTGGCGGGAAAAGAGTTAATACCGTATTTAATGTTAATTTTTCAAAATTCAATGGATTCAGGAACTGTGCCCGAGGACTGGAAAAAAGCAATGATCACTCCAATACATAAAGGGGGAGAAAAATCAAATTTGGGTAATTACAGACCAGTTAGCCTCACCTCCTCAATATACAAAATTATGGAAAGGTTAATTGATACAGAAATCAAATTAATTGTTGATAATAGTGGTGGAATATTTGATGGAGAACATGGTTTTCGTAAGGGTTACTCATGTGTAACCCAACTGCAAGGATTCACGCAGGAACTGTCTGATACTTTAGACAAGTGGGGTAAAATATCTGCCGTCTTTTTGGATTTTGAAAAAGCTTTTGACAAAGTACCTCATAAACTTCTGATTTCAAAGTTGAAACAAATAACAAAACATGAGAGGATAACAAGATGGGTGGAGTCCTTCTTAAAAGGTAGATCACAAAAAGTAAAAGTAGGTGATGAAATTTCTGATATGGTAAAAGTTACTTCTGGGGTACCACAAGGAAGTGTAATTGGACCCCTTCTTTTCAATATATTTATAAACGATCTTCAAATCGGAATTCAATCAAGAATTCGTCTATTTTCTGATGACTGTGTGGTATATAGCACCATTAGGAGTGAGAGGGAGGAAAATCAGTTACAAGGAGATTTGGACAGAATTAATGAATGGCTTAAAATAAATTTAATGGGACTAAATGTTGGAAAATGTAAAGTGGTGCACTTCTCTAGCAGCAGTAACAAGAAAAAAGTGAATACGATTTATAAAATGGGAGATTCTACACTTGAGGAAGTAGAAGCATATACATATCTTGGACTTTACATAAATAAAAACTTAGGGTGGGGGGAACATGTTAGAAATATCTCAAAAAAGGGAATACGATCCTTAAATTTTATTATGAGGCAGTTGAAGGGGACAGGGATGAAAATAAAATAGAAGGCATACATGAGTCTGATTCGGCCAATGCTTGAGTATGCTAGTTCAGTCTGGGATCCGCATGAAGTTGGACTAATAAAGGCTGTGGAGAACGTCCAAAGGGTTGCTGCAAGAAGGGTATTGGGGAGAGAGAAGCGCTGGAAGATCATCAGGAACGATAAGGATGTGGTTGAAAAAGTTATAGAAAGACCCAGTATAATGATTGAGGAAATGGGATGGGAAAATTTGGCGAAACGAAGACAAATAGAAAGAATGTGCAATTTTGTTAGAGTCAAGAATGAATATACAGGATGGGATGAATTAAGCAATAGAATTGGAAAGGGATTACAAAGAAGTACAAGGGGAGGGGTAAGAATGGAAGTGGAAAAAGTGGATAGAGAAGTAGGTAAATATGGATTTATACAAAGAACGACGCGGGAATGGAATGAATTGGAAGAAGATATCAAGAACATAACGAAGATTGGTGATTTAAGAAGAGAGCTAAGAAAAAAATGAAGTATAATTATACCGAGTATGTTTGACTGTAATTTCATTAGGTATAGTAACCATTACCACCTGTTTTATGAACAATCTGTAATGAATAAATAAATATGTAAATATATGTAAATATTATAGCTATCGTACCGTATAGCTACTATATGTGCGATATGGGTACGATAGATATAATCCAACCCTCTATACCTACCTTCTCGTATTTGTACCAAACCAGGGTGGCTCATATTCGACGATCCATGAATAATTATCTTTGTTGGATTTGCTGAATCGAAGTCAGTCAGGTTTGTTTCGTGCTGCAGGTCAACCAGTTTGCCCTCACTGGGATTCAAACTGAATAAAATAATAAAGGCGTGTATACAATCTCGTTATTATCTCGTTAATAATCTCGTTGATCGAGTTAATTTCATTCCGTAACAAAATGGGAGTCGTTTTAGCGAAATATCAGTTTTTGGCGATAACGTTTAAACGATATGAGATATCGATATTCTAATAGAGAGGACACTCAGATATTTTCGAGATGGAACTTCAAGATGGTCTGAGAAATAACTATATTTATTTCAAATCGCATAACTATCACTCAGCGTGACAATTAGGCGATATCAGATAAATAGTCATTACTCATACCATCTTGAAGGTAATGAAAATACATGTGTTTCCTTTTTGTTAGATTTTCGATATAACATACCGAACAAAATGTATCATCAAAAAACTGATATTCCGCTAAATACACATTGACGGTTTTCAACACAAATTTACTTTCATGAATGGCATTGTTGGATGTCCAATAAAACTAGGAAAATTCGTTATGTGTTTCCGCGTTGATGGATGAGCTGATAAGAATGACATTGAATTCTTTCACAAAGTTATATCAAGTTGATGTTTTGACGGCATTCAAGTTAAAAATCAATTTTTCCATTTGGTTGGTTTGTTTCGTAGACTAGTCTCATGAAGGAAATATTAGATGCAAGTTAATTTGTAATATTAGACTACTCTATGAAACGTGATGACAGCTGTATACATATATACACCTTGAGACCCTCCTTTTATATTCATTTCTCATTCTCAATAATTTCTTCGATAATAAAGAAGGCCTTGTTTTAATCGTTCTCCATTAATTGGTGACACCTGTTGCTTGGATTTAATTGGTTTTCTTAATAGCTTTAAAACGATGTGTAAATACGTCATTAAATATTTTTTTATATCCAAACGACTGATTGGATTTCATTAAAAGTTTGCAATAATCTGTATCATCATTATATTGAGATTTGGTGAAAATATGAATTTTTTCGAAAGACATTTTTTGTACGAAAATCCATCTCTTGCTTTTTTTTGTCATTATATAATTTTTTATATCAAAACGACTGAATGGATTTCAGTGAAAGTTCGGAATAATGTGTATCATTATTATATTGAAATCTGGTGAAAATTTGAATTTTTTCGAAGGTAATTTTTTTCACGAAAATTCTTCTCTGGCTTATTCTTATGGGTAATTTGGAGAATGGAAAATTAGTTTTCTCAGAAGTTGTGCAACCGATTGCGTATAAAAACTAATGAGATTCAATCCAGATGATGACACAAGGGCATGCCAAGTTTCAATCGAATTTGAATTTTCGTCTGACCTGTAGAGCGCGAAACAAAAATGTACATTTTTTTCGGGTCAAGTGAAATTGAGTCTTAGCTTCGCTCATCCAATTATAAAATGGATGTTACTCTTCAAAACACTTTCAGATGAAAATGAATAGCTTGATAGACAAGATGTTATATACTAATTGGCGATGAATGAGGTTGTACCAGCCATCCAATACACCCATACAGGGGGGTTGGATTAAAACAAAAATGATGTTTATGTGTATTTCTGGATTAGTTGTAGGAGTCGCTCTCTAGGAATTATTCCACATGATCATCTTATTAAGTTGGGCGTATACGAGATGAGCAAAAGAATCCAATACATATGAAGGTTTGTTTGATTTGAGATGTATTAATATATGAGAATGCACCAGCGCGTCCGTTTTGTTTGCAGAGACTCAGACCATGGTTTTCGCAGACCCGATTCAGATTTCTTCTACAAACACATAGGGTTCTGGTTACGGTATTAATTAGCCAAGTATAAAGGTTCGGGTTTTTAAAGGTCCCAAACGATTCCAGCCATGGTAAAAGACCACTATATTATTTATATTTTGACAAGTTTTCATAAATTATACTACATTTTTGTGGATTATTTTGTTTTTTGTTTCACATTTTTGTGCATTCTCACTTGTTGGGGCATAAAGCCTTCACATAACCATCATTTAAAATGTATGATAGGAAAATATATAAAATTTACACTTTTGTAGCTCATACTTTCCAAAATATTGACTTTTATGATTTGATTGTTAGTAAAACTGGACTTTAACATGCCTAGAAAAAAGGCTCAACATTTCCAAAAGAAATTTGAAAATTTAAAAATAGTCTTATGAACAATATAAGAAAAATAAATAAAATTTTCACCTTGTGTATAAGTAGAACTTGACGTTGTCGTTATCCGGACAAGAGCCTTGTTTGACCATACGACACGGGCCGATATCAACTAGCGTCGTGGTACTCGCTTGTGTGGTGGTGATAGCAGCAAATAATACTACAAAACAGAGCAATGTATCACTAGGAGAACGCAGTATGTGTGCAGTATATGTGTATATGTGCGTTCTAAGGTGAGTGAGATATTTATATGGAATATACTCGAAATTTACGTGCTTCATGTTATATGTTATATATGCTATGTGATATGCACACTCATCCTTATACTCTATGTGGCCAGGGTGATGATGAATTTGAAAGGTTTCTTCATCTTCAGAATGAATAAAAAATATTAATGTTCGGTTTCCTTTCTTTATTGCGTCACAATGGTATGAAAATAATGTGTTGGAAACATAAAGCAGGGACTGTATTTATCATTATTTAAACATGATATATTCATTTTCTTAAAAACGACGATACTAATTAAAAATGTAATATTAATCGGATAAATTAAAGGTTTAAATTTTTCTCACTCAATGCTATTCTTACGGTGATTTTTAATTGTTCAAGATCATTTTCCGAAAAAACTGCCAAACCGATTGTATTCAAAATCAATTCCATTCTACTGTGGGCCTATACTCACCTACATTAATGTTGAGAAATACCACAAAAATACGGGACAATTGAATATTTAGCCGATGGTAGTGTTACGGATCGTAGATTGTCATTAAATAATGTAAAATGATTTGCATAATGAAGTTTCCGATTCTTATTCCCAGCCATTACAATTACTTGTAATTGTGGTTTTGAATTTGTTGCATTTATAAAAATTCCAACTTAATTAAACAAATTCCAACTTGAAACGACACATGGAGTATGTTTGTTGTAAGGCAATCCTTGCCGCAATATGACATTCGTCGATTGATTATTATCATTGCACGACGCGATGCTCGCGCGCAATTTGAACGGAAATCACTTCAACATGTATGGAGTGAATTTCCTTTTTGTTAGCAACATCGAAACTTGATAGAATCATTCTTCCCCAATTAAGGTTATGAATTAATTGTACAAAATACACATTTAAAATAATCAATAGCTTGATATTCGTAATTGTGAATAACAACAATCTGATAGTCTATATAGGTTATCGATAGGGCCTAGCTGAAAGCAACTTCATATCATATCAACAGCCAATCATGCAGAATCAAAGGACAGTATATAATCAAAAATCAATTCTACGTTGCTCTTGTGAACTCATGTGTGCCAAATTTCGGCTCGAATGCGCAACCTAATCTCTGCATTGTAAAAACAAAGGCTATGTGCCAAAAGTGTGTAGAGTTGAGATTCAAAACCCTACTGGAAAAGATTGGTCTCGTATTTATGGTATTTACGTTCCTTGTTTCTTTTTACGCGACACATTGGTCTGGACCAAGATGACATCTTGGTCAGAACCATGCAACGACTTAACTTTCTCTGGACGTTGGTTTTATATCAGAATATAGACTGATATCGATTTTGAACAAAATCGGATTTGAACAAAAAAGATTTAGCAATAAATATTAAAAATTGGAAAAGAATCATACGAATACCATATTGGGTTTAATTTTTAGCTATTGAATCTATAGAATAATGTAAAAAATATATGAATATTAGTTCACAAGCTCTTTTCTACGCTCATCTATAGTTTAAAAATAAAGGTGTGTATATAGGCCAACATAGAATAATAATTTTAATTATTCGATGAATTCTATAAATGTACCCTTCCTTGCTAAGCCGTTGTATGGTGAAATTTATAGGAATCGATTAACAATTCAAATATTACTTATAGAACTAGAATTCAAGTTATTTATCCATTTGTAGGCCTACACATATCTATAAGCGATATCTTTGGGTTTCTCGTATTTTTCATATTATTATAGAATCAATAAATATCTAGCTCACGTTACAAAGAATATATTGCATTTTCCTACAGCATTTTACTTTTGCTCATCTGCTGCAAAAAAAATGCTCCCTCGCTTAAAAATAATTTCATAAATTCCTAAAATCTCCTACATCAAAATTATTCTAATGTTTCTAATTATTCTATTTATAATTATTCCAAGCTATAAATAATGTTAATTACCAAATGTATAGATATTATATGATATTGTGAAAAATAGTATTGATAATGACTTACTGAAGAATTGTATCACTACTAATAATCCATACCGCTCCATAGCTGACACTTTCATACAATATGAACTATTATTAAACGTTGCTTGAGAATACGTTTGTCACAACTTTCTTTCGTCACAACTCTGTATATGTTATTGTCAGATTCGATACACCACTGAACAATTACTCATTCATTGAGGGTAAATGTACGAAGACAATGTGATGTTATCGAATGATGAATTACTAATATCATATGGACTAGATTAGAGAGTGCATAACTTTTCGTGGAACCTTGACACCAAAGACTGATTGAATGCTATCCTCTCTTTTTGATATGAGTAGCGATCGATGATCCATCATTAGATGTGCGATAGCAAAGACCTCCATGCTACTCTTGTGTTTTTTTTATTATTATTATTATTCGCACTGCACATGCGGTACGAATAAACTGATCAATATAAAAAAATTGGGTGGACATGCAGACTTTACCAACTTGGGAATGTATGGTTTTGTCCACTTTTGAGTAAAACGATCGCGAAATTTAGAAAAAAATCCAAGGCTTTGGAAATTTGGACAACCAAATCCCTTCAAAAGAATAAAAATATTGAGGAAATTGTAAACACATGAAAGATAGAACCACAAATTATTACAAATTTTCACCTAGATCGGAATAGCAGTTACTAAGAAAATCGAACAGCAAGAAATACTTGTTCTTCATAATCATGGCGAGAAGATTCACGCCTGCCTATACTCAATAATACCCTATTCAAAGTGTAAATGTAGTGATATAACGTATGCATGTGAGTCAAGTTTTGTAAAAATGCTGTGTCTATATTCATAAGAAATAAATATAAGTAACAAATGTATAATATTACACTGCTATTTTTTTCATACACTCCATACTGTTTCTGTTATTGTTATAAATTATTATATTGACTATTCATTACTGCGTAATATATTACTATGAAAACGCGTTGTTTTTCCGCGTTGATGAGCTAATAAGAATGAAATTGAATTCTTTCAGGCGTTTAGTCAGCAGAGTTGAAAAATAATTCCATAAATGATAAATTGAGATGAATTGAATGAGTATATTTTTGGATAGAAATTGTATCAGAAATATATTCTAATATTGGTCGATGTATGCATCATTATTTTTTCTTGTAATCTACAGCACCTAAAAGTTATATAAAGTTGGTGTTTTGACTGCATTCGTGTTAAAAATCATTCAACTTCCCATTCCGGTTGGTTTATTTCGTATACTATTCTAATGATTGTAATATTAAATGCAATTTAATATCATATGTAATGTTGGACTATTATATGAAACGTAATGAAAGCTATATATATATATATATATATATATTATTTACAAACCTTGAGATCCAAACAATCGTTCTTGATTAATTGGTGACACTTGTTGCTTGGATTGAAATGGTTTTTTTAATAGCTTTGAGCGATGTATAAAAACTTCATCATTACATCAAAACGACTGATCAGATTTGAGTGAAAGTTTGAAATAATGTGTCCCATTAATATTTGGAATTCGGTGAAAATTTGAATTTTCTTGAAGGATTTTTTTTCACGAGTCATCTCCTCTGACTCATTCTTATGGGGATTTTGAAAACTTTAAAATTAGCTTCCTCAGAAGTGGTGTAACCGATTGTGCCTCAAAACTATGGGGTATCGATTTATATAATGACAATTGTGCATGCCAAGTTTCAAGAATTTTGTTTGACCTGTAGAGCGCGAACAGAAAAAAAAAAACATCAAAACAAACAAAAAACATATACTTTTTTCGAGTCTAGTCAAATTGAGTATTTGCTTCGCTCATCCAATTATATCGCTCATCATCAATTATTGTATCATCACTATGTATTAAGAAGCAAGAATGAAATTATTCACAATAGAATTGATTTGAATTTGAACCATTGAATTTGATTTGAACCATACCTCTGAATCATGATTTCACTTAAAAGGGAGTACCACATCACTGTGGATGGTTTACCCCTTAAGAATGTCCCAGCAGTTCTTGAGCACCGGAGGGGAGGGAGGGGAGGGAGGGGAGGGGGCAACGTACCTTTTACCCTGTACCTATAAGTCATACTTTTATTGAAAGAGAGATATTACACCAATCGGAATGATACACTATCAACCATCTATAAATCATGATAACAGTCGAAGAAAGGTTTTCCATGTATGTTTAATGTTCACTCTTGATTTTTCTTACACAATTTCAATAATTTTTAGATTAATCGCATTTATTAGCGATAGTCGCATAAGCTAGCGTTTATATTGTTTTTTTCGATCTCAAGATCATTGGATATATTATAAAATTGATTTTTCTTTATTAGGGTTATCCATGGTCTATAAATGTAGGATGCACTGCCCCCAAATTTAGCGGATTCCTTTGACCAGGTGTAGGTAAGAGAGGCTACGGTACTGGTGACATGGTTGAACTTACAAAATCTATCATTTTCGTGAAAAACAAATGCCACCTCTCACCTAAGACAATAGCTATCTAGCCATCTATCTAGATCTATCCAGATAGCTATTGTTCCCGCTCTCACACGTAATAATTCACCAGCGCCGTGTATGTAGCATTGTTGAGCTTTGTTGTTGTATATAGTTCGATATGAAAGCGATAGTTGCGCTACAGGAAAATGGGAGCACGGACTCAAAAAATGACCTCAGAAATACTTCACTTTGAAGACGCGAGTGGGTACATCTACATCTTTTTTATACATATATATATTTTTTTAATAACATCGAAACTTGATACAAAATCATTGTTCCCCACTTAAGGCTAAGGATGAGAGTAGGATCGTTTGGACGGGGCACCACAAGGGCGATCTTACCACCCCATTTTATATTATTTTAAATTAAATGCAATGAACTTTGACACCAGGTCTACGCAGTCTTTGACCACACATCTTCGCCGAAGATATAAAAGTCTTCAGTTGCCGAAGGTCCGGAACATATTTTAAGTATGAACCGTTTTTGCGATATAACCGGACATTACCAACATTGGTATTAGGAATAATCCAAACACACGAATGTTGGTATCTTTCACTTTGAACTAAAAGTCTCTTAGGCAATGTTCACTTCTTCCAAACCAGCAGATGCAAAGTTAATCATTATACAAAGGATAAGAAAAAAGAAACAAAATAAGGCGTGATTATGATGAAGTATGTTGGTATCACTACATCGTGCCCATGCGGTGCATTAAATACACATTCATAAGGTATTTAATACTCATAATCAACACGAAAAATAACAACAGAATGCGCTTCTTCATTTAGCCGACGAATGGTTACACAAAACACGGCAACAATGCAATATTTTAATCAACGTCATTGTTGAAAATATGCACGCGCTTTATTTTGTAACTTTTCATCGCTTTTCAACACTATCAGCCATTACGAAGTAATATATAAAATGAAGGTCTTTGCTAATAGCGTACCTGCAACATTTTCTGGCAAGCTGCAGAAAAGAAATTAGAGTACAATTTTCTGAGTTGACAAACTCACCATCGCTGGTTCGCAGGTTCACCATCGCAGACAGGAGGTGAAAAGGTTCGAGGCTCCATTGCCAGCAAAGTACAAGAAAAAAGAGTACCGGTACTTTCATGTTTCTACTAATTCGTAGTCACTAAAGAGCAAGGACTCTCAATTGTCTTCTCTCGGATATTATCACTCATTGTTGAAAGAAACATACAACAATGTTTTCTAACCAGTTGGTATAATGATAACGTATTTGGTAAGAATTACATCAATCACATTTGTGAATCATATTCTTTATTACTACTCTTTACAAATTTTGTTAGTTCCTCAGTTTACTATATTACTAGTCATTTTGATATACTTCTTATTTTATAATGAAATTAGACACATTTCAAAAGGTACATGTAATTTCTAATCCAATATTGTTTTTCTGAGTGGAAGAAATAATGCGCTCGTTAGTATATATAAAGGAAATTCTGATATTTATCAAGCACTATATTATACAATAACGACAAGGTACTCACATTTTTTTAATCCAAGCCAAAGACCTTATTATATAATCTACGGATCTAAACAATTAATTTTGATACTGCTTCCCATAAATCAATGCTTGTCAAATTAAAAGCTGCAGGTATAAGAGGAATTGCACCAGATTTTATAAAAAGTTGACTAATAGAAATTTAAGAAAACAATTCACAAAAATATCAAACAGCTTTAGTGATGCAAGAATCATTATAAATTACTATCTGCCATTCGGAAAGTACTGAATGTCTCGTATTATTCTTGTTGTAATAAATGCTTTGTGTAATATCCAGCTAATGGTCATAAGCTAATGGTTGGGTGATTTATTTTGCTGATGATAGCTCTGATATTTAAAAGTCATTCATGGGAAACTCTTTCAACATAACTAATAAAGGCTTTGAAATATCTTGTAGTTGGTTAATAGAAATCTACTTACTCTAATGTTAGAACACAAAATTTATGCATTTTACTATAAATAAATGTCTAAATCTAGATCAGTATTTCCACCTATACTAAATACAATTGGATCTGTTAGATCTATTAGACAACATTTACTTATAGGAGTCACGATTGACCAAAATGTAAAATAGGACGAGCATATGAAAGCTATAGTGCAAATAAAATTAGGAAAAGCACATATATATATATAATATATATATATATATATATATATACATATATATATATATATATATATATATATATATATATATATATATATATATATATATATATATATATATATATTATAAAGAACCCTAAAGTTTGTACAACTACTAAACATACTAGATTTCAGTACAACAAAAAATGTTTAGGACTACTATGCTTTCGTTCAATCGATAACTCACTATTTGGTATTGTACGGTGCAGGGGTGGTGTTTATCCTATAGTGAAAGAACCAAGGCTAATTATGAACATATTATGTTTAAATAACTGGAATGATATTACCCGACTGACATGCTTTTTGAGGAATTTCAAACCCTAGATGTTTGTCAGATTTATGCCAAACAAGTCCTCTTATACATGATTCGCAACTCCCGATTCGAAATCCTTAACCACTCAGACAACGCCCTATAAAAAACATCAAGTATAGTACCCACACGAGCGGGTCACGTGTCACAACAGTAATGAACCGGGTACAGCCGTGTTTGTAGTAGTTCCAATATCATTACTGAACAATATCGGTAGATAAAAAAAATCAATCAATGCCCTAACCCTTACCCAAAAACATCTATATAGAATTAAAAAAAAAAGTATCCCAAAGTGAGAATGGAATCCGGGATCCTGGCGTAGTAATCAGACGCCGTAGAGGCTAAACAATATTGGTAGATGAAAATAATAAACAAACCGCATAACCTTCAGCAAAAAAGCATTATAATATAGAATATGAAGAAGAAATACGATAGCCCACGGTAGGAATCGAACCCTTGATCCTGATGTAGTATGATGATCCTGATCAACCATAGGTTATATAATAAGGTCTTTGATCTTGATCTTGATCACACGCCGTAGCTCGTACTTAGTGGAATATTTGAAAGAATAATCGTTCAGTGGGCATGGTTTTACTTCTTTCCTGTCGTGACCCGCTCGTGTTTGGACAAAATCATGCACATTGGTCTATAATGTAAGCTATACAATATCCGAGAAATAAAACCATCAAAATTAAAATCAGAGAAATTAAATCAACAAATGAATTTAAAGACGAAATAAGTAAATGTATTGAACTTGAAGGTTTCGATTACATCAATAATATAATAAGCTTTCAAAACTTTATAAATGATGTCACACGATTTTAGGGACTCTCCCTTCTTGTCCGAGAAGGTCACAGAGATGATGACCCCCCTTTTAATGATGTTACAATCCAGTCAATATTCACCCCCCCCCCCCCTTAAAATTGTATGAGAAAATTTGGAAAAACTGGGTTATCAGTGACTGGGATATTTTTAAAAGTTCATTATTCATTATTGGGATATTAAAAAAAAGTTATCTTTGATATTTTAGTAAATGCATATTTTTCTTAATATAAATATCATGTAACTGCAATTAGTCACTATTCAGTAATTTACATATTAGGATAGATCCAATGCAATACACTCTACAGGACTAAATTATCAAAACTCATAGTCATTAGATGAGCATTAGCGAAGATTTCCACTCAACTCTTACGGAGCTTGGTCTGTTTTTTTTCTGTTTTTTTTGTAAGCACTGCACAGGTCGCAGGGTTTGACCGATCGACATGATTTTTTTTTATACGCAAACATATCCAACTTAGAACCCTATAATTTTTGGGTCAAATCGGTTGGACCGTTGGACCGATGGAAGATTAGGCCGGGCAGAAAAAAATTGGAAAATAAAATCTCACCAATATAATTCAAATTTTCCTCGAATGTAAACACGGAAATTGACGGAAATTATACACATTATTAAAAATGTTTATGCAATTCGGACGAGCCGTTTCGAAGAAAATAATGTAAAACATGTTCAGTCTCATATTTTCCTCCTTTAATACGTTCAGTTATTATTATTTTATCTCTTGCTACCAATTCTCATCTGTTTCATGTAACCTAATAAGCAACTGAAATATGAAAATTTTATAAAGGGAAAATAAATAATTAATTAATTTTCCTAGTGCCGTAATTGTTCATTTAATTGTAACTTGTATTGTCACTCATCCCTCAACAGTCTATTTATCGAGTTTTCTCTGTCCGAGCGAGCGCTACGTTGCTCCGCTATTCTCACTGCTCTACATAACAGCTACTTCAAAATGAGGAGCACACCGCAGTCCGATATGGCAGCCGATTCTGGTATGGAAACGTGTCCGTCCCCAGAAACTCCAGAAAATCGAAAAAGACCATTGGACGGAGACGGTGAAAATGGCACGACTAAAAGATCACATTACGTTGGAGGTAACAATATAAACAGTTACAACATTCATTGACTTTTGCTGATACACTTCGCCAACATAAGTTGGTATGGAAGGCTAGCCTGTGATGGTGTCTGCCAGCCGCAGGCCTAGGCCTATCGTATCTTTGGCCGTGTAGGCCTATTGGTCTATAGGGCACTTATAGATATACCTTCATTGGTTTTATTCATGCACCTTAGCATTTTCTTTTAGTGTGTTAAAAATTGACTCCAGGCTGTATCGTTCAATTCATTCAGTCTTTTTGTTAGTAGGTATTTAAAATAAATGACTTGCATTTTGACATTCCTATATCACAGCTGTTTATCCCAAGACATTTCTGGACCAGGCCTAGACTTAGCTCTGTGTATGGATCCCTACCCTTGTCCTACATTATGTCATAGGCCTGCCTTGATGATGTAGCCTAGGCATAATCAATTCCTTAAAACTCAAGCTTGCAATAATCCACTGGCTGGTCTTATAATGTCAACAAGTCATTAGATGTCAGTTATATTTAATGTGCCAGATAGGGCAGACCTAATTACTTCCCATTTTTCAAATTGATGAGATGATCAAAATCAACAATTAGATTTTTAATAAATCTCTCAATTTATTTCAAGTAATTTTTTATATGACCATTGAACATAGGCCTTTATTGATTATTAGGCTTACTATGTTGATACTAGGCTACCTATCTTTGATTTGTTGGAACAGAAGGCTAAATCTACACTTGTGATAGAAGAATTAGAAACTTCAATCCATACTGTCCTGTCTTGAAGTCAATTCACAGCGGTCTTAATATGTGTTTAATGCTCCATTTGACTCGGAGGAGAAGGCAGATTGGGCCTCGTTTTGATTTCCCTCACCATCAGGTTTGCCATTAGTATAACATATTAAAGCGGAACATCTAGTTCATGAAAAGCGAATAGTAAAATAACAAGGCCACGGAACGGTCTATTTTCACATTTTCAATGCTCAATGAATATAGGCCTAAGAGAATGGAATAATGGTACCGGTACTGAATAATGAGTAATGGGTAGGAACTTAACGTAAGGAACGCGTTCCTTTTTGGGAACTTCAGTGGGAACGCGTCCTATCATTAAGCAATAACTTTTAACGGAATCACGAACTACTTTTAACATTAACTGGGAACGAAATTTACGTTTTTTTTTTAAGTTCCTTTTGAACAGGTTGTACTTCAAGAAACCATACTCAATGTGGAAAAGATCGCTTTTTTGTATGATGGCAGATGAAAGATTTAGTCTTTGACCCTTCAAATGTCTCGCACACTATCGACTCGGCCTAATCCCTAATCCCTGTCGGGTGGTAGGTGGTAAAATTTCTATAGGTAATTGCTGACATTGTTTTGACGATGCTACAATTGAGCAAGCTTTACAATCAAAATATATCTTTTGGGATTCTGAAGAAGTGTTACCTAGTGGCAATATCTGAATTTTATACTGTAGGTCTAGGCCTATATTTACTCAGTATACACAGACACATCAAAGTAAAAGCAGACAACTACTATCTTACGGAAACAGATTACAATATCCACTGGATTTTCATTTGAAACTAAACTACTTGTGCGATTCCGTGTATAAGTAGAGCCCAGTCTCATTCGCCTGTCTGCAGAGTATCCTGATTGGCTTATATTTTAATATGGGCTATGGCCGATCCGCATGTACACGTGCGGACGTGGATCCATACACATTCCTGACATATGTAAAGCCTGCTGTAGAAAGACCTCTTAATTTATTTTGAGGTTGAATAACGAGAAAGGTCTAAAATACTTATCAAAGAGTTCTAAATATTATTGGTAAGATACTGTAGGTGTACAGTAATTTTGAGGAACCAGTGTTGTCAGGTATCATATTGGGAAATGTTCGGCTTATGGGTGTACCATATTCTTGAGACTTCTCATTTTCGTGCTTCATTATTTCAACAGTCATTGAAAACCCAATTCCCTATTATTCATATTAAACTTAAGCTTGACATATATGGTACGGTACATTTGTGTTTGTCTAGGTGAAGATACATACCACTTCAAGATGCTTGTCCCAAGTATTGCGGCAGGTGCAATCATCGGTAAAGGCGGTGAAACTATAGCGCAACTCCAAAAGGACGCAGGTGCCAGAGTTAAAATGTCAAAAGCAAATGACTTTTATCCAGGTATGCTAAAAAAGTTGATTTTTTTGGTAGTCTATGTAGGAAATAACTGGAAGTTGAAATTAGATTTTTGGAAAGGAGGGCTAGATTTGAAGAATATCTATTTGTGATGGATCAATATAAGTATAAATAAAAGATGATGATACAGAAGAAGAGAAACAAGTGATGTGAGAAATATGAGGTGGACACAGGTTGAAGGAAACACATGGATGTTTGTAGAAAATAAGTTACATAATAGTTACTGCACCTAGTTATAAAATAGTTACAAGAAAGTTGAAATGAGACATGTAGTATTTACATAATCAATAAATTATATTGACATTAATGACCTATTGCCGTGAGCCTACAATTATTCCAGTAGGCCGATAAATTCCACAATATTAGGCCTACAAAGTATATTTTATTTCAGGTAGGCCTATATCAAACTATTGTTCAACAGAACTTGTTATTGATTGTTAGGGTTTACCCCGTATAACCTAGCTGTTGGTGGGGCCGTTAAGCAGCATAGTTAGGGTTTAGAGGCGCATCGACAGTAAGTCATTTTGCGCAACTTGTTATTGCTATTATTGGTGGCAAGACCTCGTCACAATCTCTAAACATTAAAGGTGCCACTTTTAATCTTGATGAAAATCTCTGCCTTGTCAAAATCTCCTTGGTCTTAATTGAGAAACAATGATTCTACATCTATATCAAGATCAACATCTATTCTGAAAAATCAAGAACAATTACCATACCATAATCAATTATTATAATTGATTCAAAAACAATCATTTTCAATTTTACAAACTCCCGCAAAAATAGTAACTATCAAGCGTTGGTGACAGAATGAGAGAGTCAGCCTATCGTAAATTATTTACGCTGCTTCGTTCTCGCTAGCTGTGTCGTGTTTGTGTACTTGCTGTTGTTAGTTAGTCATCAATAAATTACACAGAAATGATTTTCAGATAAGCCTAATGGAAGCCTAATTTTTTAGTGGTAAAAGGCTTCCACTCTGCATTAGAACCAGAGTGTCTTTGGACATCAATAGAGAAAGTCTTCAGTGTTTACAATTACTTAAATAACTAGAATTACCACTATATTAGCTTATAATGTCTATAGACTGACAAAGAAATCATACTTGAAGATGAATATCAGCTATAAAAGAATAATTAGAAAATAATTAAGAATAATGAAACTAGTTCTAATAAATCATAAACAAAAAAATCAAACATTTAATTTCAGGGTTGGTTTAGGATTGATCGATCTCCAATCGATGTTATCCCTAATATATGTTCAAATGTTCAAATAAATTGGGTGAAAGGGAAAGAGAGAACAACAGCTTACTGAAGTTCACAAGTAGATAGGCCTACGTATGGTGGTAGATAGCCGTTGATAGAACACAAGAGATGGAAAGCACACGAGATTTTAGACGTTTTGGCTGTTGCCTTGGTCACAGTGGAGTAAGTGATTACCTACTCTACTGTGACCACTTGAGGCATCAGCTGAAACATCTAAAATCTCGTGTGTTTTTCATTTCAGCGTTCTATCAACAGCTGTCCACCACCATAAGTAGGCCTATCTACTTGTGAACTTTGGTAAGCTGCTGTTCTCTCTTTCCCTTTCACCCAATTTGTATATCAAGTCTCGGGCTATTTTACTATACACACAAAGTCATTCGATATGTTCAAATAAATGTTTTCCATGTACGTATGCCTAAGTATGCTACCATTGGCATCTGTTAGTCAAAATGATTTGACTTCTTTTCTCAGGTACCTCAGAACGGGTGTGCCTGATAAGCGGCAATGCAGAAGCCGTCATGACCGTACTTGTTTTCATTATGGAGAAGATAAGAGAAAAACCTGATCTGAATGCAAAACAAGCTTTAGACTTTGATAACAAAATGGGATCCGAACGAGATCGTCAGGTACAGTAACTTGATTTCCATATTACTCATTCTACAGAATTTGTTCACATTTTAATAGGGGGGATGTTCCTTTCTTAATCACTTGAAATAAAGTAGAAAACAGAACTTATTTACAAGCTTGAACTTGGTTCATCCAGATTACGAAAGGCATGGCAAATAGGTATACCGTACATTTTCCTAGTCGTGTAAAATGGCATTAGGCAAATTCAGCATATGCATGTAAGATGAGCGAGATATTAATATGAAGTATAATCGAAAACTCTACACATCTTGACTCGTATATGGAATATACCTTTCTTTACTCAATAACTCCTTGACTTGGCAACTATCAAGTCTAGAAAGCTGTAGATCACAGTAACATGGTTCTGCCATTATTCCTATTTATTAGATGAATAAAAAACATTTACTAAATTATTCTCTTTGAAACGACTGATCCGATTTGAATAAAAATTTGTAATGGTGTGTATCTTTCATGTACTTTCATGTTTTATTTACATTCAGTGGAAATTTGAACTATTCTAGAGAGATTTTATTGTTCAAATCTTATTTACAATGGAATCGAAATATTTTCAGAAATATTGTAGGCTACTGTTCCTATTCCGTAAACAAAATGATCAATGTACCGGTATTTGAAAATTACTGCCACGCAAAAGTGTTGATACTTTATACCTACATCTTAGTTTTTAGTATGTGTGGGGTATATGTTTTGTCTAACTGTAACTAACGAGTGAAGGCTCAGGGGGGTGTCTATCGGCTGCAGGTGAAGATCCTGGTTCCGAACAGCACTGCAGGCATGATAATTGGCAAGGGCGGAAACTTCATCAAGACGGTGAAGGAAGAGAGTGGGTCCTACGTTCAGATATCGCAGAAGGCAAAGGAACAGACTCTGCACGAACGCTGCATCACGGTTATCGGTGAGTCGAGCAATTACATAATTGTATATTATGTGGTATTGGGAGGAAAGATATGCAGATAGCAGCAACAGACCTAGATTGTCCCACGAAGCAGTCAAGTAGTAACGAAAGGGTAACCAATAATATATAGAATATAGCAGGGATGACTAAGTGCTAAATATGCTATGCTGAATAATACTACAGTATATGCTGATATACTGAATATGCTGAGTATACTGGTATGCTAAATGCCAATAGACTGGCTCAACTTTTCAGTAGATGAAACAACCAAACAAATTTCTTTGTTGACTTAATTGATGGGTGACATAATTTGCAGGTGACATGGAAAGCAACAAGAAAGCATGCCAGATGATTCTGGGCAAGGTGATGGAAGACCCTCAGAGTAGTAGTTGTCTCAATGTGAGCTACGCAGATGTATCCGGTCCAGTGGCGAATTACAATCCTACGGGATCGCCCTACGCTAACCATAGTGGACAACACACTCCAATGCATACAGGTATGCTTATAGTCGAGTCAAAAAACTTTCCAGAAACTTGGCATAATGTATTTCTCCAGAAATTTTCCCAGTTTCAAACATTGCACTCTTATGTGTAATAAACGATGCTAGTCTACAGCTATTTGCGATGTGCTTACGTTACATTTCTTTGTATTTATTCATATTACAAGATACATTTGTTTCGTATAAAGTACAATTTGAAAATCAATTAAACATTGTTAGATATAAAACTAAAAACCAATGATAAATAATTATTGAAATTTCATCAGGAAAGTAGGCCTACATCTAGATATAAAAAATGTCTGTAGAATATTCATATTAATTATTAAAGTAGCCCTCAATGTACAGTAAAACTATTAAACTAATCAGTCATAAGAAGTAACAGTCTCCGTTTTGAAATGGAGCCTGTTTGCATCTTCGAGCCGAACGGGTAGCTTATTCATACGTCATTTTCCCGATTACTACATTGGAATCTCTTCACTACGTAAAGAAATAGGCGCACTGTACACGAGTGGGCTACAGTATAGAACCTTGATAGTGCGAGGTTGAGGTAGGGATGGGGGGAGGGGGGGGAGAGGCTAGTTGTTCAAATCAAATTTGCAATCAAACTTTGATCATCAATATTATAGCATATGGCGGACCTTCGATTGCTGATAGGCTGTCAATAGCACGTTGATAATATTTGACACTGTCAAACCACCTCTACCTCTCAGCCTTCCTCACCCAATTTACAGATTGTGAATTTTTGAGTGTTTGAAGTACAGTAAACCCTCGTTAATCCGAAATCAAAGGGACCTAAAAAAAATGATTTCGGTTTATAAAAATTCGGATTAATCAAAAAGTAATTTTTCCCGCTCAGGATATAGTTATTTTCATATTGCGCGCTAGAGGAAGCTGTGTCACCGGCTGAGACTACGTGATAGATCCGTTGCTAAGGGCCTCGCTGATCGTGTGTACTCGGCTATCTCCGTGACGCGTGATCCTCATATGGCCCGTTTCTATTGGCGCTCGGCCGTCCCGAGTCGGACGAACGAGTGTTCCGAGCTCATACTTCGTCAAGGTCGACTGCATTCGGTACACAAAGCATGGAACAGCTGAGCGTGCTTCCACTCATTCTTACGCATCAAATAAAAAGGATGGAAATTGGGAAAACACTAAAACAGTGATAACTTCACGGAATTCACTTGGATTATTTCGAATTATCCAATCCGAAATCAGTGTTGAAGCAATTGAAGGAACGAAATATTAGTTCGAATTACGGTTTAACCGAAATTTGGATTAACCACATGAATTAACATTGAAATGCCTATACCTTCAGCTGGGGATCGATTTCAAGTTCGAAATACGTCAAATTTCAGATTAACCGAGTTTGGATTAACGAGGGTTTACTGTATTTAACTGTATCATATTTCTTCACGCATCAGTATTCTAGCATTCGGTATGCGGTATGCCAGACATTGAACAGTCTTGCTTGTGCTGCGACTGCGTGGCTCACCGCCCGTGAAGCTAGCACACAGTATAGTCTGTGTCAAAAAAGAATTGTTTTATATTACTTTCAGCTATAATTATCATTTTATGATCAAATATGAAGAAGATTTTTAAATATTTCATCGTACTGTTTGTTTTTTCACGGGAACCATAAAAAGCGTTATACTGTATTGTCACAATGGTTTCTATATTAAGGGATGTATTGACAACAAAACTTATACGCGGTATTAGGAGAATTTGTTTGAAGTTTCTAAAATGGATGATATGTTCGATATCTCTGTGATGAGGACTGTAAAGTAAAAACACCAATAACTCTTCAGTCGAGTTTATATACTGGCTAATGACAAAAATGACATTCCTGTAATTTTGTGAGAGATTTTAATACCACTTTCATTAGTTCAGCCAGCTCCAGCTCATTTTGCCCCTAATTTATGAACATGATTATTTCCAGGCACATACAGTTCAACAACCAGCTTGACTTCATTGGGAAGTTTGTTTGTAAACGGTGCTCAGTCCAGCCTTAATCTGAGTCTTAATTTAACCAATCCCGGCTCTCCGCTCAGCCCCAACATAACAGCACAACTGCTCGATCACATTAAGGTATGTTCTGATTGTATATAGTTCAAACTTGTACTCTAAAAAATTAGTGATGCCGCCAAATCGTGTTGGCGTATCGTAATCAGTTTTGATTATCAGACAGTGGATCACTAACTGATTGAAATTTATCAAAGAGTGATTATTATTCTATTAATTATTCAATATTAATTGATACCTATTTTGAAGTCCTCTAATAAGTTGGCAGGGTGCAAAATGTCAACACTGTCTGTTGGAGCACGAAAAATGTAATTGTTCGTACATATATTGTGAATGATATCAATTTATTCAATGATATTTTTGCTATTTTTTGCCAATTATTAAGTTGATTAATTAATTATTCAATCGATCGATTGGGCCTGTTTTTAGTCAAGCGCTGATAATCATCTGGTTGGATGGCCTTGTAACCACTTGACAGTTGTGGACACGTGTACGCGACCACACTTTTCCAATACCGGTACTCCTATTCAATCTTTCCTCCTATTCTATCTGCTTCATTAATTTTTTCTCTCTAGTTCATTGTGACTGCAACTGGTCCATATGGTACAATCGGTACGTATGTACTATATAATGTAGTATACATTTAAATGACCGTCTTCTCATTTCTTGACATCCCTCGATCATTCTAAAAAGTTTTCTCAATCGATATGTCACTTTTCAACATCGAACGACAACGTCAGTAAATATCGAAGTGTAATGTAACTTAATCTTGAACACTCTTTTTCAGATTCTACTTCTTCGCAATAGTTGTTTCTCTGACCAGTCGGCAAACGACATAACGACTGCAATCGGCAAGCTGGCGCAGTATGGCGTGCTCGGCATGACTACGAGCCACCAGCCGACGGCGCTCATGGGCGGTTCGGGCAACTTCCTTGGAGTCAGTCCGATGGATGCTACTCCGTCCATGCAGCAGCCCAACAACGGCGGCACATTTGGGCCCATCGGCACTGTTACTGGGCCGGGCAGTTCATCGCCCCGCCAACAACTCGAGAGGTAAGCGGTAGACCTAAAACTCGTTATTTTTATTATCAGATAACTTGAATATGCTATAAAAATGAAGGAAATTTAAAGAGGCCCTTATTTGTGTAACCACGGGAGGGAAATTAGTTATTGACGTATTCATTCAAGTTAGCATTTTTCTCCTCATTACAGTAGATCCTGAATGTTTGATTTGGCAGTATTTTCCTTAATTAATATTCTCATAGTATGATGATCATGTGTTCCATGTCGTCGTTTATGTTCGTGTTCATTTCTCAAATAAGTGACGCCTACCAGCTGGTGTTTGGAAAATTCCATTTGAAAGACTGCCTTGGCAATTAGTCAACTATTTCCTTATTTGTACCAGATTTGACGGCAGCCAGCCCGGCTTCGATATGTTCCGACACGCGACGAGCCCGACACTAGGCTCGCCCGGTCTCTCGCTCAACAACAACTCTTTTGGCCTGGCCACTGGCCAGCAGGCCGTTTGCAAGAGTCCCAACCAGTTGGCCGGGGAGGAGCAGAAGTCGGATATGGAGATCGGTAAAATAATATTTTTTTCTCATTCACAAAACGTATTCCATATGCGGGTATTACTGTATTACTGTCGTCCAGTGTTAAAGCATAGGGCGAACCCACAATGGTCTTCAGATATTAAAGCATAGGGCAGACCCCCAATGGTCAATTGTCGGGATATAATATTGTCGTAAATGTGTCAACAAATGATAACAAACATACTCATAAAATATCCTTACGCCTTTTTCCTCCATTAGAGGTCAGGAGGTCAGACTCTGGATCATGTTACACTGAATACCAAGACAAACACTTTGACACATCTGTTTATCATCAATCAACAATGCTTGCCTGGAAGTGTGCTATGGGTGATAACTGATAACTGAGTCTATAAGGGGCTACTCTCTCAACACTATAGGATGAATAAAAACAAATCTAAACTTGGAAGATATATTATCAATATTGTTTATTGTCTAATAGAGTGGATTTGGTATTTTGCATTTGGTAATAGAGTGGATAGTGGATTTTTTACAATATATTTTGGTAAATTTCCGCATTTTTTGAACTAGTAAGGCATAATTTACAGGATTTTACAGGATATTTTGATGAGATTTTTACAGGATTTTACAGGATTTTTGGGTAACATGAACAGGATTTGAAAAAAAAGTTGGTGGCAGGCCTGTATTACTGTATTAGCTGTCTGTCTTGTCTCGACAGCAAACAAGGCACAGAAACGCGAGTCAAACTGATTGTTGCTTTAGTATTTAGTAGGGATGTCGGCAGGTAGGATTTTTCCTACCCGGGTTTTCCTGTCAAAAAAAAATTACCTAGGCCCTAAATCACCTTTATTCATAAAAGGTGCATCCATTATTTCCATTATTTTCCTCAAACCAATAACTTTATAGCGCAACAGGACCTCTACCCTCAAGGCTTGGAAGCACACTGAGTAACTGTCATGAATGTTGCAATAGCAGAGACCGAAGGCCCAATCAGTAAGAGCTGATCATGGGTGGGAGGCCCCGTAGGGGGGAGGGGGTACGCAAGACGTTGTGCATGAGCGCATTTCTTTATGGCGACAAAAAATAATTCCAAAATGAAAGTATTTTAAAAAGGCATTAGGCAAAAATGATCTCTTTTCATTGTTAGAAGTCCAAAGTGAAAATTTAAGTAATATTTCCTCTCTAACAGGGACAGGGAAACAAAAAAGTGTCAAAAGCTCGTTTGAAGTAATGCGTTGAAGTAAGACACTAGCACATCTGGACAGCGTCGCTTGGTTGCTATGGGCAATGCGTGCGTGATATAAGGCACAGCAGTAAACTGAGCTGTCAACGACTCATGCAGTCAGCAATAGTGATGGGTGGGTGAGGGGGGCGGGGTGGAGAGAGTGCGCGCCCACACTTATACACCGGACCAAAAACATCGTACACAGGAAAATAAAGACCAGAAAAGAAAACATCAATTACCTGGCAGCTAATTGTTTGAACTCGGGTTTCATTTGAAAATGGACCCACAAAGGTATCCGCTGACATCCCTAGTATTTAGTGTCAATTTTAAGTTATTGAAAGTTGATTTGAAAATTTGAAAATTAGGCAAGTGCTATCTTTAATTTCAATAATCAAAACTAATTAAACTAGGGATGAAAAAAGATTGATTTCAGTATCGATAATCTATTTTAAATTTCCATTATCGAGTCGATAATAGGCCTACAGAAAGAATCATTATTCAATATTTGAATATTTCCTGCCCTGCCAGAAAAAAATCTGTTGGCAATCCTGTATGAGCTTGAAACTAGGTAGTTACTTATTTATCTATGCCTCTGCCCAAATTGTGGCAATTATTTTATAGTCAATGGGAATAAGTTGTTTATTTTTCGTCTGAACCCGTTTCCCACAAACAGACTTCGTATACGCGGCGCACCTATTCAAGTGGGCTAGCAAGTTTGTCAAACTCGTAGCATTTTGGTCTATCACAATGTCAACTTGCTTCATCAACAACGTCTTGCCAGTTTGGCTGCACAATGAATCCGTTAGACTACCGGTACACTTGAATTCATAATCTCTGTGGGGATAAACAATGTGCGATGCATTGAAGCATTAAAGAAGCACACAAATTTGTCATTTTAATTTATAAATGATGGATGACGGCACAACAAACATGACTTGAAAAAACACTTTCGCAATAATTTTGAGGTTGAATAGAAATGCAAAAGCGTGATTAAACTGGGTGCACTCCAAAAGGTATGAATGATCTGGATGTTTAGTAAGTGAGCGAGATAGACTAGTACCGCCATCATGTAACGAAATAAGTATCTGTAGTATAACATATTTGAAATTACTGCCGCCAAGTACAACTTGAATACGTCGCAAAATACACACCATCAAATACGATATTATCGATAATATAACTTTTTTTTTTTTTTAACTGAATATATAACTGAAATCGTTCATCGATTTTTTGGGGAAATTGATTATCGAGTCGATACTATCGATTATCGTTTTCACCCCTAATCAAAACCCTATGGACATGAAAGTAATGGTGTTGTTCAATTCAGGAGAGAACATTGTGGGTGCTATCTTGGGTCCTGGCGGCCGCTCCTTGGTCGAGATTCAGAACCTCAGTGGTGCCAACATCCAGATCTCGAAGAAAGGCATGTTCGCTCCCGGCACCCGCAATCGCATCGTTTCAATCGCTGGGTCGACCAACTCAATCAACACTGCTCGATACTTGATCCAGCAGCGTATCACAGAGGAGGAGGCTAAACGAGCGCGGCACCCGGCACTCGGGGGACTCATGCAGTAACCGCGCTATCAAAACCATTACTTGGTATTGGCAGATAGTCTCTAAGAATAACCATCAGGCATTTATTCAATAAGGGCAGATTTCATCCTTCAAATTATTTATTTTCACTCAATAGGCCTAATGTTTTACGAATAGTAAAAACAAACGATGATGCTTCAGTTGAATGTTGATGTAACAAAATTAATAACAAATGTTCGTTTGTAAGTCTTCTGCTGTGACCTCAATGAAACGCATGCATACAATTTGGCTCATGATGGAGGCCTGGAATTTTCAGTTTCAAAATCTGTATATTACAATCTGATCATATTTATGATGAATGTGATGGTTGAAATATTGAAGGTTGTACCAATCTTGTTCCAAGCATTATCGAAAGAATTAGGTACTCGATACTTTCCCTGCCAACACGATATCATATTTGAATTTATAATTCATTGAAATTTTAGTCAACCATACAAATTTTGAGACCTCATCATATAGTGGGCCTTTAGTTTTAGTTCCCTAGTATGCATACTAAATAGGGATGACATCGGACAGCCGGTTTTCAAGCACCCAATTATTGTAATCGGATCGAACTCATCAAAACCGGGATATTAACCACGTTTTCCCACAAAATTTCTACTTTTCCCTAATCAAAATCAGCCATTTTCGTATTGTGTACGACAGAAAGCTTTGCCGTGAGTCGAAACGACACACGAGACACCATAGAGGGACCTCAGTGTTGTGTACTCGGTTAGCTGTTGCCTCATGATTGTCGTGGTGTGGTCCGCTTCTAATGACGATCTGACAATTCCCAGACTGACGAATGATCGTATCGAGCAGCTCTTTGCTCTGTTGCTCTCTCATCAAGGTCAGACCTCATAGCGGATTCAAGCTAGTCAGTCGTAAACACAGAGCTATCTATATTCTGTACCAGGCGTTATTCCGATTCTCAATTATTGTTATATTTTTTCCGATGATTAACCCGGTTCAGGCAATCAGGTGCCTGTTTGCTAAATTTACTATCATTATCATCCCTACTTCTAAATCTGAGTTGTATATTCACATACAGTATGCGTTTGTTTTTGATATATGGTCCTATTCAAGTTTTATCAGTGAATTTTCTTGCCCGCTTGCTATTCATTCTAGTTTTATCATAATACACGAGTCATTAGATGATCTCTTTTACTTCTCAATCCTGTTTCGCTCGAGATTACAATGAGCAAATTGTTACTTACGACTCAACAGTCTGTAACACTGCTAGTTGATAGTTGACTTTTGTAGTTGTATGGATCTACTGTAGTATAATCTACATCAGCCTGAGAAATCATAAACACCGAACATTTTCTTCCACATCATTTTCTAAATAACTTATCAAGCACTCGATCATTTTCTTAGGAAGTTTGGGTGTTACGCATTTAAAATTGAAGTGTAGTCAAAATTCAATGCAATTTTTCCCTTTCACATTTTATAGTGCATATACTAAAACATATAGACCTATACTGGATTTGAAGAAGGTCTAGTGCTTGTACTTTAAATCAGAAGTAACAATTAACAACCATACCTTAAATAAGAACGTAGCTAGATGGTTGATGGTCAGTATGTGTATAGTGGCATTAGATGTACCAAGTGTTAAACTATGCTCTGTCTGTAACTTTTTGTCTCCTTGTAGAATGGTTGTTTGTTAATTGTTGCTTCACACATTTATATTGAATCGCTACCATTAATTACTTATACTTACTCTACTATCTACTCACTTTTTACGGGGACGAGTTTGTATCTTCAGAGGTTTGTTCGTGTAGACATGATTACGGGAAAAAACTTTGCTGAAACTGAGAAGTGAGAATCAGATAAGTCGAATTTTCGTAGTTCAAGACACTCAAGTCTAATAACAGGCTATACTTTCTTTTTGAGGACTGGCAAACGACGGTACTTTCAAGAAATTCAACTACTCAATTAACATGTCCAAGTACAGTACAGTATTGTATTCAAGAATAAACTTCAGATTTGTATTGCTTACATCAACAGTTTGAAGATTTTTTTATTAATATTATTTGATAGTTTAACTCGTAAACGGTGCTGGGAATTATTGTATTATGTTCTTTGTTCGTTTGATGGACAACTTACCCAAGTTGATACGAGCTCGTCCATTGACTTGCCACTAATCTTAACTTATGCACTTTTGGGCCATCTCTTTGGCCGTAAATCATTATATAATAGCAGGCATCATGACATTACATCGCTCGTTTGTAAATAACTAGAAATCATTTCTCAGTCAGTTGAATCATCTAATTAATAATTACTATAGCGTATGAATTATTATTGTTGTTAAATTCCAAACAAGAAAAATATTACTAATGTTGTTATATGCGTAGTTTTGGGCATAGAGTAATTTTTGTGACAGATTCGTACACTTGTGATGAGAATTATGTATTAAAATTCTTTCCTGAATTCACAATTTAATTTTCAAATTTTCAATATGCAAAGTGGTAGGCCTAATGCCTTTAGTCATTTGTTGTAGAACCGTGGTATATAGATATAGGCTATAGGCCTATTTCAAAACTTGGAAGCAATAGGCCTACTTAAAATATGTGTAGAACTAAAATCACATGTTACCAATTCACTTTCATCATTTTTCTTGCTGTATCGCAGTACTTCTCCCATAAACCGATTGTTTTTTAAAATATATCTCATTTCATAAAGTTCCGTCTCTGTGGCAAATCGTACTTTATGATTGTGGACGTGTCATTCTCATTGTATTTACCTTTAACGTCGTTGCATGTGCCATTTCATCAATATGTCCGTTGTTAATATCACCAGGGACGATAAAGTAGTACCTTACTACTTACCAGCTCTGATATCACTATCATTTGGTGTAAGTTTCATTCAATCATGATATTTAGTATCTCTCTATCTCTCCCTCACCGTACGAGTGGAGCTAGTAGTAAACATACAAGACGTTATTGATTGTTAAATTTTAGGAACTGGAATCGTGAGGAGGGTTAAGTGGAGGCGGAAACTGCCTTGTTGTTTGTAAACAACATGTTATATTGTTGTTGATGTTGTTATTTAGTCAGCTGTGATAAACAACGGTAATTGTTTGATTCCCGTTTCACAAATTAAATATCCACAGTAGAATGAAGTGGCATTTGGTCTTCGTTACAACGTACACCTAGAGTTGGCTGGTTTCCTCCTCTTTTATTATTGTTATAATACAGAAAGATTTTTATAACATTCACAACTGTTTGAGCAGCAATATGTCGCATCTACTTGTCACTACTTGTATTTGTATTATAATGTGAAATCTTGAAGATCAACTTGAGAAAGATGAAGAAAAAAATTGTCTTCTGTATAGGCCTACCTAAATTAGGTAATATGAAACAGCTAATTATCATGGGGCTCTTTTCTTATTTTGTATATTATTTGTTTTATTAAACTTTGTTATATAAACTTGATTAATTTGTTTCACTTTTATCAACTGTTAATTATATTTATTATTGTTCATTGGGTTATTTAGCTTGATAGTTTATTTTAATAGCACAAATATAAGGATCCTAAACTCTTGATAATGCATGTAGAAATTGTTTTTCATTTTAATTGATTTCAAAGAACAAAAGTCAAAAGTTAGGCTTTGAAATTAATGTGTTAGTTTAACTAACAAACAAATTCAACTTGAACACAGACTATTACTCCAAGCGGCAGATATAATTTCTCAACGTCTGCGTTGCAAAATATATGATTCTTTGCACAATGATGCTATAACTATTTTACTGTGGATATTTCTTCCGTTACCGTTAGTACTTTCTCCTGTTGTAGTACGTACATTGTTAGTTTTTAGCCAACTGGGAATTAAAAAATGGCGTCCATTTTGCATCGACAGAGCACGGCAGAGTTTTGTCGTTGTCGTTGAAGCAGCAGTAGTTGTTACGACGACCCAATTGACTCTGTTTTGTCATCATATAAAGCATGTATAAATAACATAACATGAAGTTTTGTCTTATCTCAAATTATCTACTTTGATTTTAAATTATAATATCTATAGGCTATTTATATAGATCTTGTCTACATTCGCTTTTTGTAGACTAAAAAGCCTCTTCTTTGTCTTACTTGCTGCCAATGGAGTTGATGAATGTCTAGCAACACAATGAGTTAAACTATTACTACACTGTATTGATATTTATTATAAGCTGGACTGGTGTTACATTGTTTTAGTGAGTCTACAGGGAGACTCATCACTGTAGAACCTTCAAATTAAATCTTACGGTTATAAATTTGAATACATAGATATTATATTGACAACATTTGTGGAAGCAATTACGGTGCCGGAGACCTTAATTAGTTGATGAAATCGTATAAGTCGTATTTGGATGAACCAATCAAGGCAATCATATAAGATAATATGGATATTTTTTTTTCAATTATTGAGAATTTTGATTGGCGATGCTCCTCTAACTCCAAGTTGTAGCCGGTTCTTCAGTGGTTTGCTCAAACTTGCGTCAACTGTTGATGTGTCATCACACATCACCCTTGGTTACATATTTTAATGACTAATAACCAATAAGTAACAAGTCAAAAAGCCTAATTGACTCTTTTGACATTTCACTCAAACAGCCCTTGGGCTCTGTATTTCAATAGTTTGTTAGGCTAATCAACTGTTTGGTCAATACAGGGACACAGTTAACCAAGTGAGATAACAAGTCGACACTTTATTAACTTTTAGAGAACTATTGAAAAATCGGGCTTTAGTGTAGGTAGGGAGATGTGAAACCAGAACTAAGAACACACTTGAATGGGAATTTATGTAAGGTAATAGAGCTATTGAAGGTTACTCATTTTGAGGCGTATAATTATATTTAATCTCAGTTTATTTTAAATACAACTTGGTGAGATACATTCTGATAAGGCAAAACTTTAGTGAATTCGTTCATTGGTTACAAAATGTGATAAAATGTCATCTAAATTCATCTGTCATTGTTACTGGTATAATAGTTACCATACTCAACTTGATCTTTGTGAATCATTTTAAAGTTGTTGAATATTAAATGAATTATTCCAACAAATGAGGTTTTGAGGTGCTACCAAGATTGGTTTAATAATAGGTCTACTGTATTTCCTGTGTGCTTAAAAAAAAGTATTTTGAATTGTGGTGGTTTATAATCTAAAAAATGAAATTGTGTTTCTGAACACCTTGAGTATCTTATATCATTCTCAACGGTTGTTCACTATTAGATTATTACAATCATACTTTTGAAATATTTTTAATGAGTTGAATAGCATAGATCTATTCAATAATTAGGGCCTACTCATATTTTAAAACTACATGTCAAAATTCTAATAGACTCTTGACATTTGTAAAATGGTAGCACCAATTTACCGGTATTTAGTAGATTGCCAAATCATTATCAACAGTACTGTACCAATACTGTTAATCAGCATAACTTGACAAGCACAAATAGGTAACGTGACGTTCTGTGAAAAACAACAGATATAACAACCACGGAGTAAAACGCAGCGACAACAAAGTTTGACTTCTCATACCATCATTTGGCTCCAAGAAGTACTCAAAGTAATGCTCTAATATCATTCAAAATATGGCACAGTAGGGTATTCTATTCCCAATTGTTCACATTTTCAATTAACCTTGTTGATGTAGTGTTCTGCCAGAATGTGTGACTGTTGTCTTCTTTTAAATGTTGAATAAGGAAAATTATATATAACTGATGTTGTTATTTAGTAGATAAGTCGTCCTTGTTTACGTTCAAGTATTTTATGTACAACGAATGTGAATGTCAGTCCGTTGGTAATGCTGGTTTTACTGTATTTGTGGCTTAATGGCAAGCTTTTTAAAATCCGAATTGGTTACTATACAATTAATGCATGGTTATTGATTACAGTCTTAATTCATCTACAGTACACAAATGTGTGTGTATGTACTTGTACGTCTATATTGATATGTAAAACATTTAAATATAGTTGTTGAATTTGTGTTAGACAACGGTTCAAGTAAATGTTAACAATTGTTGGGTAGGTAATGCATTGCTTAGACGACACTGCTGTTTATCATTTAAACTTCACAATATTTTCTTAATTTAGCGATGCTAAAACGACGTACCCAATACACATTATTATGATTGGTTCTATTTAATCAGAAAATCGTTTCCGTTGACAAGGTAATTATTTACATTTATATTCAGTTACGTAGCTACGGTAATATACTTATATTTTTGTAAAACAGTCACATTAGCAAAATGAGAGATCAATTTTGTGTTGTTGCCGAGACAAACTAAACAGCCATGTAACTGTTTGTGCTGAATTGTCTATGTACTGTTAAATAATGTAACCAAATACTTATTCATACTTTCATTAAAATCCATACTCTTTCAACTAATCAGTAAACTTTAGATATCTCAGTGCCATTGCAGACGCAAGCAGCCTTATATTTACAATGTTCCGGAAAAAATAGATTTAGAGGTCATTTCATAGCTCATAGGGTATACGGGATTTCTTTCTTCGGTGTACATTACCAGTACATGTAATGTAATATAAACTGTATTCATTAATTTGTTATTCTCCTTTAGGACTTTATTTTGTATTAACAGTGTTGAAAGTAGGTACACTACTGAATATTAAAATCTACTATACTTTGTAAATATCAAGGAATGTAAATTATTTGGGTTATTATTTTTCAAAGAAGGTGGATGTTGTGTACCTGATTGTCCTAAGAACGAGTTACCATCCGCTGTGGATTGGAACAAAGGGGTTCTTGCGGATTTAAGCATCATGTTTATTCATCATTTTGCTCCGTCTTCTATTCAGATATCATTTCACTTCATAAGGTGTTGATTTTTTCATATATATTTTTTTTTTAATATATTCTAAACTAGATGGAAATTGTTGCAGTTATTTCCAGGCAAAGGGGTTCCCTATTTCAAGATAACTAACGCTTTCCATTCATAAGCATGTTACAACTACTAATACTTAGTATTACTCACTGTGGTTCATTTATCAATAAATCCATGCTGTAGCAAATACACAATTCATTCATGCATTATCATTTCAACATCACATCCTTCATTCCTCTATAAAAACAACTTCATTTACATCGCTACTTTTGTTGGTACCGGCATATTTGTCAAGTACAATTAAAATCTCTGTATAGGTAACATTATTTAGTTTACCACAATTATATAGTAGGGCTAAGTTATGTGAATTCACTTTGATCGGAAATTTATGAATAGATCAGTTTTATGGTGATTGTTAAGAACGATCGTACGTGTAATCAAAGTTTTAGTGCAGGTATAAGAGAAGTACAGCCTCAAGAAATACACACCAAATGGCATGCATTGAAAACCTGCAACTGGTTTCATGTCATATAATTTAATATGATAAATAATACGATATAATAGGACTCGAGCTGAATGGTTTACAAGAACACCCTTCCGTCGATATACTAAAATATTGTTTCTCTTGTTCCGTACATATAATTCCTATGTCCAATTGATGATATTATCAGCAAAAAGCAGAATGATCTGCTTTGCAATAAATTTAAGGGTACTCATATCACGTTTCTAAGTTAATTTCACGTTCTCTCAGTTATTATATTGACAGACTTCGATCTAAGTAGGACGAAGTGGAACACTTGGAGTGAATTTATATTGAATGATAGTATGAAGCGTTCCATTTCATGATGATACCTGAATAATATTTATAAGAATTATCGAAGGCTTCTTTAATCTGCTGTCCATCGTTGAATCATAATTTATGGACAGCTATATACACACCTTTCTTTTGAATCTAAAAACTCACTGGCATCCTGATTTAGAGAACCAATTGATTATTTCAATGGTTTCACAGTCTAATTGGATTTGCTTGTTGATCTCCTTGCTAATAGATTTCTTAATAGCTTTAATTGATGTAAAAAAACACCTAATAATTTTTATCTCTAGAACCAATTATTTTGATTATTTGTTTCTATTATCAATTTCTATCATACATCACAACATAATTCATTACCCACATAATGATATCAATACTTCACACTTGCTACACACATATACTGTAGTACAATGTGGGTAGGCTCCTATAATGAATGAATGAAAATTCAAAACAGTTCATTTTTATTGAAAATCTTACTTTTTAAAACAATACATCGTGTAAATTAAAATAGGTATGCAAAATGACAATTCCTAGAGAGTACAAAATATAATACATATTCGATGTCCCACCTCTATACGATAATCATTGAACTCTGTAAAAGTAAACACACAAAAGCTGGATGAAATGAGCAAATTAGGGTACATTAATAACATAAGGAGACAAAAATAAAGCAGTTTAAATATTAAGAGCAATATTGACCTGGTTCACAAATTGAGCATAATTTTTATAATATCTAAAAGTAGCCCACTGGTTACAATATGGCATTTATGGAATGTATGGCTGAACATTATTTGTTCTGTGAAATATTCTTAAATATTGGCAAAAACTAATTAAATGACAATCTCATTCATCTACGCAGCAACAACAAACACTCATTCACTACAAGCAACATATAATCACAACCTTCATCATTTTTACGATTCAAAAAAACTTCATGCAGAATTCACAATCAATCAGAAACAGATCTCAAAACCGATTGACTTATTGGTATATCTACCGTAATAGAAAGTATCCGGTTAGGCTACATCTGCGCCTACCTATAGGGTGGAAACCAAGTATTTTTTGGTAAGAGATATATTTAAAAGTTTTGTATTTGTACGACTGTGATAGTGACATTGTTTGCATCCTCTTATACTTTTCATTTGTTTACATAATTGTACTCAGATTAACAAAGTTGATGAGCATGAATATAACCTTTTGTACGAGTCAATTCCATTTGATTACTTCATCTATCAGCAATATAACATGAAATCACAGTTCATTTATCAATTAACACCATCCTGATCATAAGTGGCACATTTGTTTCTATTTGTAATATAAACGCACGTCTACATTCTCGCTTATACCGCAGAACAAACTTCTGCCACGCATTTAGGATCAATTACATTTGATATGCAGTCAAAATAGATTTTAAGCAAATTCAAACATATTCTAAGATAGCTGACTACCTTTCCTTATTACTCTATGATCTAGAATCTATTTACATCATCTCATTTTAATAACAAATTTCATACTGAAGGAAGCTCAGATTTTAGATTTGTTTTCACATATTCCTCACTAATAAACAATGATAACTAGTATGCTGCTATAATTTCATATTATGACTTATGACTTGAGTATTGTAAAGTAAATGAATTGTTTAAAACTACGAAAATGTGATTATTATTAATAATAATTATAATAGGCCTACTGTGCAAATGTTTGCTCACTGTTGTAGGCCTACCAATTCCACCCACCACAATTATACATTTTTTTAATAAAAAAAATTGTTCAACTTGTGTGTCATTTGTACTTTTGGAAGCGTCTTTGAGTTCAGATCATTTAACTCACCATATTTATGGTCACATTGTTCTGTGCTTTGTCAAGGTAAATTGAAATGTCCTTATTAATGTGACATGAAAAATAAGTGAGAATATCTCGACTCAAGAGAGGTGGCAAATCAAAAGTACCGGTAATTTAGCCTGATGGGCCTAGCTTAGTACCTGACTCAGGTATAGGGGCAGCTAATTAGCAATGCCAACACCCATTAAATTGAAGGAGAATTTTTATGAAGCTTTCGCAACAATATGTATAATTAATTCTTGAAACCTTTTTTTTTTAAATTTCAGTACCGGTATAGAAGCCAAAGAAAACATTTTTGAGGTTTTTGCACACGAACTACACTTATTTGATGCCAATGCCAATCCTCCTAGAATCTTCCTTCATTTCCTAATATTTAAAAATTCCTATAAAGAATGTCCTTGACGTTTTTCTTGGTCTCCATGGATACATGGATTATTATAATTGGTATCTTGATGGCAGTTTCCGCTTGCTTTGTTGGTCTGTTGAATTGATAAAATGTTACTTGGTGGCTTCTGGTGGACAGTCAGGTTGGTTTGACGGGTGCGCGGCTCGGAAAGCTGGATGATTCTCAAGCTCACGGTCAATACGCAGTATTATCGGAAACGGTCGTAAATCCACGTGGAATCTGTAGGAAATAAGTTCAATTCACATGTGATTCGGGCAGTTTGATATTTTCACTAACCACCATTATTGGAGTTCACCATATCCACAACTCCCAGTAAATAAAAATAAAAAAATATAGCCTACTCATACCCATTTATCTCATAATTCAAACATCTTATGATGAATTGATAATGGTAGCCAATGCTGAGAGCTAAGTGGATAAGAACTATTAGTTGACGGATGCACTTGACCAACCTATTGGAACAGTTGACAGTTTATGAAGTTCCCAATGCCATGAACGTCTTTGAAATGTCGAGTTTTACTCTGTTCACAGGCAGTTGAGTCACTGTAGGACTGGTTCAAAAACGTAGTGCTAAATTGGAACGTACACTATTGTTGTCAATAAATACGTATATCACATCACCACCACGTTCACCATCTTACCGCATAGCGCACTGGATAGCATATCCGCCGGGTTCGATTCCCGCCCAGTCCTACTTCTTGTTTTTGCTTTCCAGGTATTATATAAAGGCTTTTGGCCTTCTCACTTCTCATATGGTGAAACAGCCTTAAGGTGACAAGATGTAAAATATGGACCATCATATAGGCTACAGACCACTTGAAGGCCTGGCTGTGTTGGCTGAACGTGTAACCCTCTACAGTAAACGTACTATAGAGTAAATGTACTGTACTGTAAATGAATTCCATTCATTTTGTTTGATAGTTATAGATGTTGAAATACGGCAATACACGGCAAAATGTGAATTTCAAAGACGGTCAGAGTAAACAACTAAACATGCGGCAAATAATCACACGTGAAGTGCACGCGTAAGTTTTGCTGAGACACATTGGTATTTCTTACCGTCTGGCATTGAAGACTTGAGGAATAAGACAACAATCTGCAATGGTTATATCATCACCAACACTGTATTTACCGGCACAAGAAGATAACAATTTTTCGACAGCTGAAAGCAACAAAACAATTATTACTGGTAAACCAACTGAAAAGTATAATTAAATTGATTTACAGTAGGCCTACTATATTATATATTTTTAATTAAGGTCTTTTCAGGTTTTTTTAATATTTCTAGGTATAACTATCTATCTAGGTATAAATAATAAGATAAGTAAGATGATAATAAGATATAGATATAAATAAGATATAGAGTAAGACATAAATTTATAACATGTTTACTATATAAATTACATGCTGCCCAATAAATACCAAATACATATTCAATTATTGCTATAATTGAGATGAGCACAATTGATAAATACCCCTATAATTGAGATGCAAAAAACAGGCAGCATTCTGTTATTATTATTATCGAGAATAATTGAAGATTGTTCCATGATGATGATGATGATTATTATTATTGTTTGCTTAACGACCCCTCCAACAGCTAGGTTATACGGGGGTACGAATGAGCAGGTGGTTGTGGAGTTGTGAAGTAATAATAAGTGAAAGGACGCTTACAAAAACCCATGCCATATGCAGGACTCGAACCCACACGCAAAGATTACTTCAGTTTCTGTGGCAGTGCCTCAACTGACTGAGCTAACGAGGGCAGCAAGGTTGTTTCAAGTAGGCCTACAATCTTCTTTTTTTGCACAGTTGCACAATTTATTTCAACCTACCTCTGAACCCCCTGTTAATCCAGTGTTGAGCCCATTCCTTCTTCTTCTCCTCTCCTACGTAGATCAACACGATAAGATTCTGAAGCGGTTGAATTCCGGATGCAATCACTTCACAGATCTCCCGTACCTAAATACAAACACTAGACATGAAAATGTAACCTAAATATACATTTAAATGATGTACAATAAACCCTCATTAATCCAAAATCTAAGGGACCAAAAAAAATAATTTCAATTTATAAAAATTCGGATTACCAAAGTCATTTTTCCCTCTAAGAATATAGTCAATTTCGTATTGCGTGAAAATTCGAATATCCCGCTGAGATTACGTAATAAATCCGTTGCTAAGGGCCTCGCTGATCGTGTGTACTCGGCAAGCTCCGTGACGCACGATCCTCATATGGCCCGTTTATATTGGCGCTCGGCCGTCCCAAGTCGGACAAACAAGTATTTCGAGCAAAAAACCTGGTCAAGGTCAACTGCATTCGGTAGACTGATACACACAAAGCATGGAACAGCTGAGCGTGCATCGACTTGTTCTTACGCGTCAAATAAAACCGACGGAAATTGGGAAAACTATGATAAATTCAAAGAATTTACTCAAATTATTTCGAATTATCCAATACGATATCAGTGTTGAAGCAATTGAAGGGACGAAATATCAGTTTGATTTACGGTTTAGCTGGAATTTGGATTAACCATAGGCCTATTAATTAACATTCAGCTGGGGACCGATTTCAAGTTCGAAATACTGTACAACAAATTTTGGAATAAACGAGTTTGGATTAACACGGGCTTACAATATTATTTATTTAGTTATCCATATATAAAAGTATACATGTCATGTAGTTTTAGTACTGTACTAGTACGGTACTGGTATTTATCAAGTAGGCCTACCCTTTTAAAACTTTTCATTGTTTTTCATTTTCCAGTAGGGTCTATTTATGAATATTCCAAATACAACAAACATAGAGTCAATAACTATAGCCCAGACTAACTAGAAACTAGGTCTGCTTAAAGATACTTCAGGATAACTATTGGTTTCACAAATATGTTATTTATAAATAATCAGTCAAACACATTGACTACGTATATCACACGGTCGGGAAACGGTTTAGGCAAACCGGTTCACGCTGAAACGGTTCAACAAATGAGTGTGTATCACAATAATTCAGAAACACTTTGGCAAAACCGCGGTCAAAACGTTTCAGCGCCAGCCATTTAAAATATTTACGTAAGTCAATATATTGGTAATTTGGTATATATATATTGGTAGTATATTGGATATTGGTGACGTAAGTCGGTATATAATCGACAACGAAGCTGGAATTCAACAAGAATCGATTTATCGCTCGCGGTCAAGGTTACCCTGAATCGGTTTGACATGTATATCAATCGTATCAAGTTCTCCAATTCACTTGCCAAACTGGATTGGAACTTGAGTGTTTTACACCAAAACCGGCAGGTATATCACCATCTGTAAACCGTTACAGCGTGAACCGGTTTGACAGAAGCATTTCCCGACTGTGTGATATACGTAGTCATTGAAATACAATCAAAAACAGATGGGCAATAGGCCTACTCAAATTAATAAATTCATAATATATAGGCCTACAGGCCTATGCGTATTTTCTTCAGGGCAATAATGAAAATGTTGACGGATAGCTTGATCCGAACTTTGATGCCCAAAAGACATTAATAATTGCATTTTAATGCCTATTTAAACATCAAAATTGAAAAAAAATCACTCAAATATACCAGTAGGTCTCCTGTTCTAAACTTCCCACATTGACTTGAAAATTCTCAACTATTTCAACCTCACTTGCTCGATTCCAAACTCGACTGCTTGCTTGGATCGTATTGCACTCCAACTTGCTAGTTGCACTAGATAAAATGTTATACAGGGCTCACTTGACATCAATAAGCTATGCAGCCTATGCTTATTAGTTAGTATGAAATTATTAAAATTACTACCTTTGCTCTCTTATGCACATCCTGCGGCATGAGAGGTCTGGAAGGCCGAGACTCATCCAAGTAATGCATAATACTCAGCTAGAACAAGAAATAAAACGCTTAGAACACACACACACTTTGTATCTTTGACGTAAATTTGCCTCTTTTGGGATTGGATTGTGGTCCAGCGGATCTTATCAACTCACGACATTTTGGGCACATTCAAGTACCCATCTTCAAGCATTGTCCTGTTTTCTTGTGTCAGCAATTGAATGAGAGCAGACAATTTTTGAGAATAAATTCTCTTCAAAAAATTCAAATTATTATTGTTAGGGCCTACTTTAGTTGTTACAATTAGTGGTTATTCTTCATTCAGTAAACTTGTATGCGCAGTGATTCACGGCTTTGTAGACTTTACAGTGTCATCCAAGGTGTATCGAGTTATCGAGTATAAATCATATTATTCAAAAGTCTGTATAGTTTTCAATTGGACTTCATACAAATATTGCGCACATCTTCCAACGCATGCTGTGTTTGCCTAATGTATTAATGGTGGGCCCATTAACCACATTTAAATAATATCACACTGGTGTTGCCCAATATTTATATATATATATATATATATATATATATATAGGGGTGTAATATATTATACTGTAGGCCTATAGGTTTGATTAAGCCCTAAAGGCTTAATTGGATGAGCGTAGCTGACTTCCATAACACTAGCCAAAAATATTGGGCTTGTTTTTTTTATAATTTTGTACACGGCATTCAGGTCAAGCAAAGTAATCAATCGGCTTGAAACTTTTTCTGAACATTGGTGTTATACCAGGATAGGTTGAGATTGTGTTTGAGAATAATTGGTTCAACCGTTATTTTTGAAAAATTCAGAAACTTGGGAAAATCTAGGCCTACATAATAAGAAATTAAGAACTGCACTGGGTAGAATTTTCAATGTTTCAATTTTGTCCGTATGACACGAAATTCTTGAAGAATTTTGATATTGTTCAAATACGTATTTCTACCAAGTTTGAAGAAATTTGGATCGCTTGTTTTTGAGAAAATCTTATAAGCTCATTTTACAACGCATAGGACCTATGCTGCGTTTTCCTAGTTCATTAACAATTTTCCAGCCTCCAGCAATGAAAAGTTGGGCACAAGTTTATATTGCATGTGCTCTACTTTCAATTTTCACAGCAAAAGACCTAAAATATGCCAAACAAGCACATTAGCACCAAATCAATTAATCGATTACATATATATTATGGTAACATTAGCCTAATTTAAATTGCATGGAAAAATAACCGGCCTTTATAATAAAACTTGAGTCTCCTACAATAGCTGGCGCCTACCCCTTTGAAACATAATGTTAGATTTATTATTGACCTGCGACAAGAATTTCAGTGCGCCCTAGCGGCAAGGACTGACTTCCCGCCGCTAAGCTCCGCCCACTCTGATTGTTGAGAACCGCAAAATGAGTTTCAGAGGACCCTAGCAGTAAGGACTGCCTTTTCTGAAAATCATTGAATTACCGACAGCTGACAATAACGGCTGTCAGCTCGCGTGTTTCTAGCACGGTCAGCCCTGTCCACTTGGGCCGCTAGTGAAACTTTGTCTCCTTCCTAAACGCCAGCCTTCGGTGTTTATAGCAACAAGGTATTTGCAGGAACTAACTCATTTCCAAGTCGAGGCTGGCCCAACACAGGACCACAAAGGGTTAACAAGTTATCTCACGAGTTTTTTTACTATGATCATTTGATAACTAGGAAAACGCCTTATATGTGTTGTGAGATGAGCTTAGAAGTATGGAAATGTAGAATTGAGAATTTTTGGTCGGCTCAATGTACATATACAGGCCATGGATCACTTCAAAGGTTTGAAAACCGCGGCTGTCTGTTGGTATATGGACCTTGGTTTCCAAACAATTAAACCAGTGCCTTCTTCATATCCATCACAGATTTTAAACGTTTTAATTTATTGGTGTCACTTGTTGCTCACATTTAATAGTTCCTTAATTGCTTTCTTAATTGCTTTTATTGATGTGTAAAAAAGTACATTAAAAATGCGTTCTCTTCGTTATTTCACATCCGATTATCTCACAAATCGCTTAAAATATGTATGATAGATCTTTCCACATTCAGTATAAATTTGAGAGCTTTTGGAAAATTTTGGTTTTCCATGTATTTCTCCCCGGCCTATTCTTATGGGGAATTTCCATACTTTCCAAAATTTTTCCGGAGACACCGTTTGACCGATTTTTCTGAAAAACAATCCCAACCTATTCTGGTATAACACCAATTTAGGAAAAAAGTTTCGAGTTGATTGAAACTTTTTCCTGACCTGTATGCCGCGTACTAAAATAACACACAAAAAAAAAAAAAAAAAAAAAAACATAAAAACCAAGCCCAAAATTTTTCGGTATATTGGAATGAAAATCTTTGGTACGCTCATCTAAAAAGAAACCTGCTATCCAGAATGATCCCTAAAACTATACCAAAACTATGGACAGGCAGGTCCAACCCTCATCCAACTGAGACGATGTACGTATTTTCAAGGTATCTGTATTTCCAAACAACGCAAATATGGTTTCAAAAGGAATACACCTAAGTGTCAACAAGAATGTTTGTTAATTGTTTATACAACTAAAAATCATAATTATGCATCAGCCATACCGACTCAACAAGGGTATGTCCATCAATGTGCAGAGCAGGAAGCTGCTCCATTGGATTCACATCACGGAACTCGTTGCAATGTTGTTCGCCGCCAGCCTTCACTAAACTCACGGGCTTAATGTCATATGGAATCTCCTTTAAATTCAAGGCTGGAAATGTAAACATTCACAAAATGTTAGAGCTGGCGAAATGGGCTTCCTTCCTCAATTATTATTTCTGGCTCAACGATCTCACTAGGTTATATGGGGGTACAAGTGAGCAGGTGATACATGAAAGATGTTTACAAAAACCCATGACTTATTTGGGAATCAAACCATGCCATATGAGTGACTTATAAGGAACCCAAACCCACACCCGATTTCACAGATTGGATTTGAGTTTTTAATACAACGGGTTTTAAAACTGACTGAGCCTGAGTTTTGATTTATAATATTCAAACATTTCTGCCTTTAGTAACTGAAGTCATCATTGGGCGTGGGTTCGAGTCCCACATAAGGCATTGGTTTATGTAGACGTACTTTCATGTATCATCAATTCATAGTTTCATTATCACCTGCTCATTCGTACCCCCCTATAACCCAACTGTTGGTGGGGTCGTAAGGCAAACAATAATCATTATCGTCATCTCAAATCCTATGTCAAGAAGTCTTGTTTTCTTGCTACGTATCATGTATGTACACCTAAAACAAAACAAGTGGAAACAGTGCAGTAGAGCATACCTACAATGATTCAATTTTCCTGGAAATCGATGTTCTCGTTTAGTTATTGGTTCCCTCTGTTGAAAGAACAAATACAAGTACGTGTTGTTTTATTAATTTTTGGCTCACTTGTACATATCTTGGTTATGACAATTACACAAATCTACCATTGTAGACAGTGACTTCAGCTATAACCTCATACTCGCCATTTGGGCTATTGCTTATATTTTTGTGATCATTTAGCTGGAAATATAGGACTCATTGGTTTTGGATATGGTGATGAGTGGATGTGGTATAGTCTGATTGTGTGGATATGCTCTGGATACAGTTACAAGTTTAGTTTAGGTGTCATCGTCTGTAACAACCACTCACAATCCTGGTTGAATAACAGGCTTTAGTCGAAACAGCTGTTGGAACCGAGAAATTTAAATACCGCAATGAAACAACAAATAGGCCTACTAACGTCGGTGGCTCATAGTTCATTCAAAGGAGTATCCAAAAACTACAAGAAAGCAATAATTTCAGTTAAAAACAAGTTCAAGTTGTGATGTCCTACTGCTCCTACACACTTTATTTAACCACACAATTCATCTTATTTTTCATCTTAATACATATTTAGATTTTCTACTCATTAATATTAAAGAAGATAGAAGTGCGGTACTAGTACCAAGTCACCAAAATAGATAAGCTTCCCCTTCTTATGCTGCACAAGATCAAACAAGTCAACTGATTATCATACATATTTTGTAATGTGACTTTTTATATAACATCATAGCTTCTGACTTAGATGTAGGCCTACCTATTTCATAGGTTCATAGACTCCATAAGAAACTACCTCATTATAGCAAACCAATAAAAAAAATTGGAAAAAACATAAAAGCTCAAACCAAGTACGGTAACAAAAAAACACTTCAGGTATACCATCCAATGTTAAAACCTAACAATAAACCCATTTTTCAGGCTTCATAATTACCGTAATTATTCATCAATTGATAATTTGATAAATTTAGGTTTAATACCAGTAGGCCCATATATATTTAATTATGGTGATAGGCCTACTAATACTGAGATTAAATTCTTGCAAATGCAAACAAATTCATATAGTACTATTGTTTATAAAATAGGCTAGGTAGACTGATAGTAGGCCTACATTTTTATACCAAACTAGGAATATTTCAATTTAATTTAAATCTAAATTTCAGAGCAAACCATGCCATTATTATTCTGTTGGTTGAATATATACTAGTTGACTGATTAATAAAAAACATGTAGGGACTACTGAACTCAAATCTATTTGTCATAAATTTGTTCTTAAATTCAACAAGTGGTTTAGGCATTGAATTTGTAGTGTTGACCACAAACTCGATGGTTAAGGTCTAGGCCCTACGTAGGAGACTAGCAATCTAAGACGGCCTATAAATAGACAAATTTAAATTTCACTTTCAAGCAAAAGTTGTCTAGGCCCAATCTGGTTTCTCTTATTCTCAAGCAAATAGCAAAGTATCGTAATTTGCCATACAATACACATGATCGGCCAGCTTGATTATAATGAAAATACCAGTATTTCTATTCAAGGTAAACCTGATCCTTACCTATACGGACCCTCCAAGAACATGAGCTCCTCCAATATGAATACAAAACAGGCTGTAAAAAAAAAAACACAAATCAAGATTCAAGACCAAAGTAAACAGCATCTTCATAGGTCAAGCTTAGTTTGAGTTTGAGCTCAAGGTTTGCTTAGTTTTGGTCTCTGAGTTATACAACTAATACTAGTAAACTTAGCAAAGCATGTCCTAAACCACAATCACAAATCTGAAATCAAAAATCAGACTCAAGAGTCTGAGTTTTTTCAGTTAAACTAGGACTGAAAAACTCAATGTCAGCTTGAACATTGTCCATTTTTTTTTTTTAATAAACAGTGCTCAAATAGAATAGTATAAATTCATTTCATTTGTTCATATTAGATTCAAGGATGACGTAATGATGACGTACTGTACTGATGACTACAATTATTGGCGTCAGTGAATCATATACGAGATGAAAGGTTATTTTATTAGGTGTTTTTGGATAGTGGGAAGGAATCGATTATGATCTGTTGTTGAGGAACCATCTCAGTATTGACCTGAACGAAAGAGGGAAACCACGAAAAAACCCTGGTGGAAAACAACCCTGTTCTCCTGAATGACGGTTCAGTGTGCCAGTCACTCGTCACTCATCTCAGTAAATAGTATGAAAGTAGTGAAATAGTGCTTGCTGGCAATTTAAAAACATACAAACTGGAAAGATGGGTTGTAAACAAGGTTAATATTAGCCTTGGGTTGTAATAAGTTCCACAACTAAACATAGACCCATTTGTTAATAGATTTTTTCTCAATAAAAATGATGAGCAATATTTCAAAAATCTCTCGACTACGTAGTATCTGAAGAATATATCAATGTACTTCCAAAAAAATTATATTCTGTAGATATCCCCGATCATAACTGCCCGATGTAGTTTTCCACTTAAAATTTGAACTACGGTATTTCTTTGGTATCATTTTGTCATATTATCATAAATATCATTTTTTTCTATTTTGGTACCAGTACATGTACAGACTGACCACAATATCATGTTGAAAAACCGTCAAAACATAATTGTATGCATAAAATATACTGGCATGCAATTGTACACACAACGTTTCAGCAAAATAAAATGAACAAAGTTCATAATTTATTCAATTCACCCCTGAGTTCAATTTTACCCCAGCTGACGGTAGTGGAAGGTTATGGATATTAGATCCATAAAACTTCCAAGTGCTGTAAATTTATAAATGTACCGGTACATGAAAGATGAAATGAAAATCTGTTCAATGTGCCAGTAGTTCGGAATGAAAATTATATAAGGTACCGGTACGTGTAAGGTAGGCCTACAGTAGGTACATATTGCTCTTAGCAATATTATAGTTAGGTCTATATAAAATGGTCAAATAGAGACCACTAAATATTTTCGTATCTAGGTAGACCTACATACACAATCAATAATGATTCATTTGTTATAAGGAAATTAATTAATATACAGCCACAGTTGGATAAAAATTACCCCTAGGCCCTAGGCCTATATATGTTTTTTTTTATATATTACTTAGAGCCGGTTGTACCAAGTGATTATTAGTGAATTGAGCAAAAATTAGCAAATTAAGTTGTCATTTACCCTTGGATACATATGCTATTTTTGTACCTTAAGTAATGATTAATTAATTGATATTTAATCATCAGTTGGTACAATCGGCTCTTATTCTTATTATCTAGGCCTACTTATTTTTATTTATTCGTATTCAGATGACTTTATGGTTTATCAAAAAAATTTGAAAAAATTTGTTAAGCTCGGAATCGAGTTTTTCGCTGCAACATGAAAAGAATGACAAGAAACGTGCGAGTTCTAACAATTCTGACCGTACCGGTACCTATGTTCCCGCTATTTGCTAGCAGAAACAATATCGAAACGCTCATTCCTGTAGCATGGAATTTATTTTACCCGTCATGGTAATACCGTGGAGTTATATGTAAACTGACTCTATGGAAATATCACCAGAATAGATGCATAATATAAAAGGTCCATTTGGCTGGCATATGTTATTTTTTTTTTAATGCTGCTCAACGACCCCACCAACAGCTAGGTTATACGGGGGTACGAATGAGCGGATGGTAATGAAACGATGAAGTGATGATAGGTGAAAGGACGTTCACAAAAACCCATGCCTTATGCGGGACTCGAACCCATGCCCAACGGTGGCTTCAGTTACTACTGCTAGCGATAGTTGACTTGGCCACCGGGGCGGCCGGCATATGTAAACAAGGTGGCATATGTGAAATAATAAGGTCCATATGGCCTAAATATATGGCATATGGCACTGATTAGATGAGCGAAGCAGAACAGTTCATCAAAACCAATTCAAAATCGATATTGGGGAGGGGGGGGGATCAAGATATACAGTGCAGGGTAATTCTCTCCTTCATAGGAGCCTCTAGACCCATAACAGCTGTCACTGTCATCACATCTAGGCCTGTAGACTTACAAATAGGGCATATATTGGCTAAATATATATTTTTTAAATGTATTATATTTAAAGAGGTTTACATTTCAATTGAGTGCATGTAAACAGTCAATGATATTTAGAGAATGTAGGCCTATATGCCAGAGATTCAAACGCATGTCTCTTCACACTATTCCTTCAAACCAAATTAATAAGCACTATTGTCCTAGGCATTGACATTGAATTTGTAGCATTGACTTGAATTTGTGTCTTACGGCCTATGGGATCTAGCAGTATAGGGGCATTGATAGGGGGCCCCTATACACTGGCCTTATTTTCATATAGGCCTACCGAGAGATATTTACCTTTCCAATTAATGACATGGTGAGAATTTTCAATAATAGCACTCAAAATGTGATTTAAATAACAATTGGCACTGACAAGAAAATATGTAATAGCCACAAAACACAAATAGGCCTAGACGCCAAAATCTGTCCTGAACCTCAATGGGCTTCGATTTTTAAAAACAACTAGCAGCGCTAGGAATAGAGGTGGCGATCAGAGTAGTCTACAGTTTGAAACAGCTGATTTTTGATTGGATTGGCGGCTTTGGTCCATTTGATTGGTCCACCGGTCTATTGGTGGGATTGGTGACGTGACCTTTGGACGTGACAAGAAAAGAAGAGCCACGAACTGAAGAGTTGAATGAACCGTCGTAATCAAATTTTGTTTTCAATTTATACCTACTAAGCCATTGTTATTTTCTTGTAATATGGCTGCTAAGGAGGCATCGAAGGAGCCAGTTAAAAGAAATAAAATGGATGTAAACAGACCACAAAAAAGCAAGTCTCCTGACAGGTAAAACACTGTAGTGCAACAAGTAGAGAGCAAATTCAATGGTACTACAATCAGTGGACCCCCATCTAGACCATCAGATCAACTGTAAATGATTTGTATTGAACTTACTGAATGAAATGATATTGGCATTAACTTGAGAGGATGCAGGAATCTTCCAGCAGGCCTAGATTTGACCTTATTAAACCCAATGCAGATCAATGTCCATAAACTTACAGCCTAATAACCAAGACGTAAAATAAATCTACAAATTGGTTTGTAAATGGAATCAAAAAAAAATATTTGGAAGTCGGAACATTTGTGGGTAAAATTACAGAGACACTGAGCATGCCCACTTGTGGTTTTTTCCAACCTCCCCCACTAACCTAACTGACATATTACACCCTCCAGCAGCCTCCCCCCCCCCCCCCCCCCAACAACGGCATCAACCTCCCCCCACTAATCTAAAGGACATATCACCCCATCCAGCACCCCGCCCTCCCAAACAACATTGCAAAAATGCAAAAACCATCAGATTCAAGTGAGTTTAAAAACTATAAAACCCAACAATTCTTAACGTACCGGTACCGCGACTTTTTCTGATAGATTTAAACAAGGTCTTTCAGAAAACACCAAAAACTAGAAAATCAAACACCAATTGGCCAAGATCAGTGTCACAGTGAAATAACCAATTCGGTTTCTGTAGAAGAACTGAAAAAACTTTCAATTACCATACCTTGCACCTCGTAACAACATATTTATTTTGTTTAAAATAAAAACTTCCTGCGCCGCGAATCAAACCGTAGACCCCGAGCATGGGAGGCAGCGATGCTAACCATATCTATATATAAGCCTGTTTGTTTGTCCTGCACTAGCTGAACTGGTTCTTCAGTTCTTGCACAATCGTGGTTTGGCACCAAGCTGCACTTTCTTGTTTGTTTGTCCCGGTTCACTTGCACTAGTTCAGGTAGTTCTACACCAGCTACGGAGCTAGTGTGCTTAGTTCAGTACAAGATGGCAGGCGCCAAAATCAAGTTGTAGGCGGACGCTTTGCTGGCTTACTAGTTGTTGACGCTTAAATTCGTGTGAATGAGAATGAAAAAATAAATAATCGAATAAGGGTTGTCATTATTAAATATTTACTATTCATTAATCACATTCCATGATATTTAATATCTCTTTCTCCATCAACGGGTCTGTTTCCATTTCAAAATTCGCGTCTAGGAACCGAATAATCGTCAATTTCGTGTTTGTTTGTACCTCATCATTTCGGTATAATTTCCTGCACAAAACCCGTACCGGTAATATGACGTACTTCCTTTTTACACCAGTTACACTTTAGTTCAGGTGGTGCAACACAAACAAACCTGTAGGCCTTATGCAAACCATATGTGCTTGAACAGAAATTCAATACAAATCCGTATAGGCCCTCATAGGCGTATTGCCAAGGTCGGTAACTGTGTCTGAACGTTCCCATCCTCCCGATCTTGATGTGTTTTAACAATAGTGATATACTACTCAACGCTATCATCACTATGTAGAGATGCTAACATACTTTATATTATAAAAGTGTGATTCCAAACGTAGGCCTATGGTGCGTTGAAGCGTCGTTGAATTTTAAAATAGGAAAACACAGCATTTGCATTTTAATTTCTCCAAGATATTTATAATGGAATCTAGTCGACAGCTATACAGGCTACACACCTTGATTGTGAACTGTAGGCTAGTATTAACCACGAATTCTAAAAATAAATGTCCAAAAACGCTCTTCTTGATTACCGGTATATGGTATTACCGGTAATTCCATAATTCCGGTAATTCCATGATGAAACACCCAGAGCTGGTTGTGGTTCATTTCAGATTATTTTCATAATTTACACGCTGAATGCCACATAACAATAATTTTTGTAAATTAGATTTTTAGCTTGGATTTACTTGCTAGCCTGTGGTCTTTGGAACGTCGGCTGTTGCAAGGATTCCATACAATACAATTCCGATTCAATAGGATTCCGTACCATACCATTAGATTACATTTATAAGGGTTATACCGGTAAATAAAGCCATCAAAATAGGGGTAAATCAACTGTCATGGAAATCAACTTTTCTAGACCCAAAACATATGAGTATGACCCTTCAGAATATGCATACACAGTTCGGTATTCAAATGTTCCTATTTTTGTATTTAAAGGTGCAACGTTGAATGTCAAAGTTACGTGTCGGAACAAATTTTTTTTCAGTTTTTATGGTGCAATAACTCCAAGAGAGTTGAAATATAAATGCAATTATTGTTATTGAAGTACTTCAGGTGCACATCTGCATAATGTATTACAGAGAAATATTCATCTTGATACTAATCCCCCTCATTATGGTATCAAAAACTAACCCTGAAAGTGCCCCAATTTAAAATTTTTGCATTTTCTACCTCTCGTAACATGAAAGGGGTAACTTGAAGGACAAAAATTCAGATTTGTTCAGCTGTATACATGTAGGGTACAATGAGCAGAAATTCTGAATTGTTATTCAATGTGGCTTAGAAGATGAAGCCTTTTATAAATGCCATTTAAATTACATCTGAAGTGAAGTGTGCAGAAGAGTCTTGATTTGCTGGTAACATTTTCTTTAACATATACAGGTAATTAAAATTTCATTCATGAAAGGCTGTATCTTGGAAAAGGTATGCCCAACAGTTCGGACTGGTAAACAAAATTGGGAGTTACATGGTGGGCGACAGCGCACGTTACTGATGGAATTGATGACCCGAGTTTATGTCTCAGCGCTGCTACCGAACATGGAAGCTCGTTCTCTGATTGGTCGTTGCACGCACATAGAGTTTTGCCCCATTGATATTATTACTATAATTATAAAATTAGAGGATGCACGTAGCAAGAAGCAGAAGTGTGAACGTACCTTCATCCTTCATGTTCATGCCACCAAAATATACTACGCCTAACTTATTTTTTATTTTTCTATTGAATATTTTATTTTTTCCATTGTTTTTTCCATTTTTTCCATAGTAATGAACCAAGTAATACGCTCTGGTGGTTGGTGTTCGGCATAGTTGTCCTGCTTACCGTGTGGAGCAGATTCTATAATGTTGCCGAACCGAACCATGTATGGTAAGTGCTTACTTTTGTGATTTAATTTTCATACCATGTTCTATAATTAATGATCAGTTGATAACCTTGGAGAACTTTCCAGAGTAAACTTCCTTCATTAATACGTCTAATACCCCCTTTACACGATCAACTAAAATAGCAATGCATTTCGGCAATGTATTTCCTGTCGTGTATAGGATCCTAAAATTTTTATTTTCTGCCGTAGCGGTGCCTGTAGCTTGAACCTTGAACTAGCAAATGCCAGTAGCGCAACCTAGCGCTCAAATCTCCAAAATATTTATCGACAGTTGCGATAAGAATACTAATTGATCAGTATTTACATAACATAACATCTGTTTGAATTATTAGAATATGGAGATCAATATAAACATAACCTAAAAGTAACGTGTCTTCAGTATCAGTGAAAATCTTCTGTATCGAAAACGGTCAGTCACCAATCTTCGATTCTCCCACTCAACGATATGGCGTCAACAGAAGCTAGACAGTCAACGGAACACTTTACTGGCCGCTGATTGGTCGGCTACTAGCAATACGGCCTTGAAAGTTGAACGTATTTCTACTCGAGGCAATGCGTTGACAGCAATAGGTATTTTTACTGTAGTGTAAACGCGAGATAGGAAAGGCATGTATTCTACTTCGTAGCGATACATTTCGAAAATGCATTTTTAGGGATAAGTTGATCGTGTAAATCGTGTAATCGTGTAAATCGTTGATCGTGGATGGTTCCATTTATTATTAACATAATTTACATAATATGTATGTAGACTTGAACAGAATATTGATTAATTTTGAGAATTGAGACGAAACTCCCGCCACAAAAAAACTCATTCAGACTCGGGACTGCTTATCCGGAGTTCAAAGGTAGCAATTCCCACCGATGTAGAGTCAAATTTAAGTCGTGAACCATATAACGTAAGGTTGCTATACCAAATGAATCCATTTGGAACAATGCCATGCAACAATCAAATAATCTTGATTAAAAAAATATTAAAAATTCTCTTCCTTCTCTCACCCTAGAGAAATTCACTGAGAAATTTCTCCTCTCACATACTGTACAAAATAATCATTAATGAATCTCAAACTGTTTGTTATGAGCATGCCTGTATCGGAAAGATTTGTTACTCCACACAATTAAAAATTGAAAATGGCTTCTACCATTCAAATCCAACTATCAAAATAATTATATTTAGCCAAATCAACTCATATAAGCTCTTGAATCCTCAACATTTAAATGCTAATCTCAATATTAGCACTATTATCTTAGTGTTGGGCAATGAATTAACACCCACATATTTGATTTTCAGCTGGGATGAAACACACTTTGGCAAGATGGGCGGCTGGTATATCAACCGAACATTTTTCTTTGACGTGCATCCTCCGCTTGGCAAGGTGAACATTTTAAAGATTTTGTAATTATATATTTTCCTTTTCTTGTGGGGCCTAATCCTAATGAATAATGGTAAGATAATTCCGTAGTGTATAGAATGTATGCATGATTTATAGTTTAACAGTTGTACATTGATCAACTGAGACAAGTGGATCAGCCTCTAGTACACTGAACTAAACTATCATCAGGACAACGGGGTTCAATTCCTCCAATGGTCGACCATCCTGACATAATTTTGTGGGTCTTTCTGTCTTTAAAGTGAATACTATGATGGTTCTTAAGAGAAGACCACAACCATTTCCTTCCTACTGTGCAAAACATATTTTTAAAAAACCTTCCGTCTCGTCTCCCCATCACTTGATTTATCATTCACTGAAGCCAATAGATTAGTCCTTCTACACTTAACACCATATAAATAAATGATAAAAATATTAAACATTGTAGTACCTGTCTTACCAAACTTATATAGGGCCTATTACTGTTTATAACAGATGTTGATTGGTCTCTCCGGGTACCTCACTGGCTATGATGCTAAATTTGCGTTTGAGAAACCAGGCGATAAATATGAAGATACAAACTACATCGGAATGAGACTGGTAAGAACAAAAGCCCAAACAGGTGAATACTTGAGACAAAAGTTGCAATCATCATTGCTTATTAAAAGTTACGTGAATAAATACAAATTGAATACCACCTATAAGTAACAAAATTGCCTCTTTGATGATGTCATCCTCATCACAATAAGGAAAATGAATATTTGTATACATAAATCATTGGATTCCACTCCATTCTCTCATGTCATTTATTCATCCATATGTTTGTTTCTAGTTTTGCACGGCTCTCGGTGCGATGATTGTTCCATTTGCGTTCTTGATAGTTTGGGAGATGACACATTCGATAGTTGCTGCTACATTGTCGTCCTCATTCATTCTGTCTGGTAAGTTGGTCTTCTTGATAATAATATTTTAAATGTGTTGCCTGTAACTTGTAACTTGTGTTCACGTGTAACTGTTCTTGTGTATATTCTAATATAGTGTGTTATCTTCAATATTCTATGTATATAGGCCCTATAGATGTACATAACATCAAATATTGAATATAGGCATAAGTGAAGAAAAACGAAAAACTTCAGTCAGTATTTCTAGATCAGGCTGTTTCTGTAACCATATTTTTTTCATTATTAATATTCAATTCAAAATATAATTGTGTGAGGAAGATAGGATGGGAAGAAGTGTAGATGAAAAAATCTTTGGTCAGTAGATATTTCTGGTTCAGGGTGGTTCTGTTACCCTATTTTTCACACTATTCATATTTCAATTTAGAATATAAATTGTGTTGTCAACTTATTAGTTATTAGTTACTTGTTAGAGCCACAGGGGTCCCAACTACCAGCACTGGACCTATAATATTTGGGCATGACGGTACTAGTAGTCACTGAGTGTACTAGTACCGTTAAACCTATAAGTATTTTAGGGAAGATCGCTTGTCTCGCGGGATGGTCAGATGCTAGACACACGTAGTGAAGAAGCCGTCGAGTTGACAGGATTGTTTGTCGGACACCGGTCCAGTGTTATTTCCTTGTGTTGATAAATATACCGGTATTTAGTTAAACTATAGAAGTGGTTCTATATTCTTGTCACCTGATTTTCTAGACCGTGACGTAGGCCTACTTATAAGTATAATTTATTATTTTAATATTTTTTGCCATCAACTTTTCAATTTGTAATTGGAGGTCTACCATTTATAAAATATTAAAGAACAGTTTTCTAGAATGAAAATAAATGTAGCAACAAATAAGTTGATATATCAATACATTTTTGTTTTTCAGATGTTGGTATTCTGACATTGTCACAATACATTCTGCTTGATCCAATATTATTCTTCTTCCTGATGGGCTCATTTCTTGGCATGGTCAAGTTTCACATCTACAAGGACAGGTTGGATTTATTTCCCTTTTATTTAGTCCTCCAATGATAATTCATTTAGTTGATAAAGTTTCCTTCACCTGGTCTGAAGATGACCGATAAGATGAATCTTTAGGGTCAAATCATTTCTACAAATTTGTGGATATAAAATAACCTGAAACTAATTCACAAAAAAGCGTCTTATTGAATGTGAATCGACTAATCTGTATTATGGTAGCTATGGAGCGACATCAAACAATCAGAAAGCCGTGAGAAACCGTGAATTTGAGTAGGAAAATGTTGAAGTCATAGTGTTTTTCTAATTGATCACTTGTTCCCATTTTCCCATTCATCCAAGTATATTGTATTGTGATGACTACTTTAGACGGTATAAATTTTAACCACATAATCACTTCCTAATTGTCATAACGTTTAAATGTTTAATGATCTATAAGTTGACCGCAAATCTCAACTTTAAATTATTGACTTCTCTGCAGTATTAGCAGAAGTCAATTAGCCGTTCAATTTCTATGTTTTCAATATTACTGTAATTGAAAATTTCGATTCATTTTGATCAATTTTTGATACTAACGTTTCATTATTGTTTTGCTAATTTTTCAACTCAACAGCAATCACACTATAGTGTCACCTGATCATATTATGTAATGGTATTTCGATGGTATTCTAGGAAATTCTTTGAAGCTTACACACAGGGAAATTTTGCTAGTAAGGCCTAAGCAGCCAAGCCCTAATGGCCTGTTGGCTTTGCTATGACCAATATTAATAACTGGCAATCATCGAACAGAATATCTCTATTGAATCCTGGTCATTTAGTAATATTACAATAGCAATCAAATAAAAATTCTTGAACCGTTGGGCATGAATATTATAAATTATAGGCCTAATATAATTTCAATTCATAGTTTAATGTCAATACTGTAATTATATTTCCAGAGCATTTACGTTTGGCTGGTGGTCCTGGCTCACCATCACGGGTATAATGCTAGCGTGCTGCATCAGTGTCAAGTTTGTAGGACTGTTTGTAGTGCTTTTCGTTGGTTTGTATACAGCCGCCGAATTGTGGGACCTGCTTGGTGACCTCTCCAAACCAGTGGTAAGTACAGAAAATAGTGACTGAGTGATAAGTCTTTTGGTGGTCAGTGATTCTGAAACTTTTCTCGTGGTACATGTAACGAATATCTAATTAATTTTTGTAACTCATTTTTCCTAATATACTTGTAATAGCATATCGCTTGCTACCTAGTACCTACCATGCAGGCATACAGTAAACCCTCGTTACGGTATTTCAAAACTCAAAAATCTTGAAAACTTTCAAAGGAAAAAGGCATTTTGAATTATAAAATTTGAATTTGAATGCTCAATATATATTATGAAGGTATATTCAATTACTCTTCATCAACTGTCATCTAACAAGTAACAGACCCGGGCCCGTGTGGAACAGATGTGGTTACCGTTGAATTGACAAATCTAAATCCGTCAATGAATCCGTCAATCGTCAATAAACTCTTTCCACCACAAACTCTTATCTCACCACTTTGAGACCAGTTCTAGTTGATAGATAGATAGTAGAGGTATTTTGTGTGAGATAAGATTGAGCTTACAGTGCTTAGTCAGAGCTTACAGGCAGGTGAAGTGGCACCTGCACACTGGCAGAAAGGACAGAACTACGGAAATTGGAAGGGACGATGTAAATACAAAAAAGTTTGTCTCTTTATTTTCGAACCTTGAAAGACACCGCTGTCACCACAACCCTGAAACTGGTTTTCAATGAAGAATGACAATATTTATTTCTCCAATTTTAGAGAAAACTAGGAATCAACATCTCAAAGTCAGAAATTGTAATTCATTTTTTGTCCTGTAGATGCCGTGAGTCACGACTTGAGCATTATCGATTATGTATAGAAGAAAAAGAGGCCGAGTCCTTGATGACAAATTAATTCAATATAATTTCTGAAATCAGGTGATGATTTCTATTTTCCGAAATAAATACCTTCATTTTTCGTTGAAATCTAGTTTCCGGGTTGGGATGTCCTTTAAACCCCCCCCCCCCCCTCTCCCATCCAAGTATGGTACCTTTATTTGAAATGGTAAATTATTACACGAAAATGTTCTGTTTCAGAGTTATGTGTTTAAACACGTATTCGCTCGAGTCCTTGGGCTTATTGTTTTGCCGGCGATAGTTTACGCTTTCATCTTCTACATCCATCTGAGTGTTCTCAATAAGACGTAAGATTGAAGTTGTAAAGTTGTATTATCAAGTGAATTCTTTAAATTGCCCGGCCAACAAACTCAACTGTGTAATGAAACAGTAACCAAATGTTACAATACGTGATTGTTAGGTATATAGACCTACTGCTTTTTGTAAATGATAATTTTTTGGTAATTTGACCTAGAGGTTTTTATAACCATAGATCCTATGACACCACTAAATACCTGGGAATAGGCATATAATTTTTCTGCACACTCGCAAAACAAATTCTGTACGATATTTACATTAACAATATAATAACATTGAATAATTGAAATGGATATGGGATATGGGATATACAGTACCAAAATAAACCAAACAGTCCAGTCTATCTTTCTTTAGTTTTATCATCATAGTAGGTTTTACCAATTTCTTCAACATTTGCTAGTCTCATAATTGTCATCCAACAACGCGTTGTACTACGTTTTGAATGTTAAATAAGTCACAGTCATTGCGACTTTGAATTCTTACTAAGCCCCGCATTAAAAAAGTGCATCTAAAAAAATTACGAGTCTCACCGATTTCTTTGTTTCAGCGGAAGTGGAGATGGCTTCTTCAGCTCGGCATTTCAATCAAAACTTGAAGGGAACTCGCTCTTCAATGTGAGCATGCCAAGAGGTAAGCTTTGCTAATATTAGGAACCTTCTGGACGTACTTGAAATTTGGGTTTCCGTTAAATATAAAAATTGAAAATGATAGCGAAAACTTTAATATCAAATATTGATCGAAATATATTATATAGACATTTCAAAACAATATCCAAACTCAGATCATTGTGAGATTGATTGTAAGTCACAAAACATGTGAATTATGAAAGAAAATAACAGACTGGGAACTGATACACGAATAAATTACGGTAATCAATTATCAATAAACATTTCCTCAACATTGGCAGTAAGAGTGCCGATATTTCTGATCATGAGTTTAGAGTTAGGAGTTTTTTTTTGTATAGTGGTTTCATAGTGGGCCTAGGCCCTACACAGTTATAATTATTTCTATTATAATTTTGTCTTTTTTAATTCTTTCTCCAGAGGTAGCATATGGCGCAGTTGTCACCTTGAAGAACCATCGCACGGGTGGTGGCTACCTACACTCACACATGCACCTTTATCCAGAAGGGGTTGGTGCACGTCAACAACAGGTTAGTTTACTTGATAAGTGTATGTATGTTTGTGTGTATCTATATAGGCCTATATATGTATAATTTATTTATATATATATATATATATATATATATATATATTAGGGATAACTTCGGTTCCAAAAAATCATAATTGGTTAACCGATTTACAGAACCGATTTAGAACCGATTCTCCGAAATTTTTTGGTTGAAAATGAGAGTAAACTTTTGCCGCCCTCGTTAGCTCAGTCAGTTGAGGCACGCTTCAGAGACTGAAGTGACCATTGGGCGTGGGTTCGAATTCCACATAAGGCATGGGTTTTTGTAAACATCCTTTCACGTATCATCACTTCATCGTTGCATTATCACTCGCTCATTCGTACCCCCATATAACCTAGCTGTTGGTGGGGTCGTTACCCAACATGAAGAAAAAAAAAAGTAAACTTTCATCTAGAAGCTCTCTTACATTGGCGCGAGTTTATTTCTTGTTTTTAGGCATCATATCATTCGGTTATCTTCGGGAAATTTCGTGTATCTGAAACTTATGCTCGTGTTTTTCTCCTTCACATTTTGGGTTTAAATACTTCTCTATTTCAGAACCGATTGAACCTGGAACCGATTCAGAACCAGTTTCCGGTCAACCGAAGTTATCCCTAATATATATATATATATATATATATATATATATATATATATATATATATATATATATGGTAAACTAATTTCTACGGTGAAACCACGTACTTGAGTATTTGCGTCTCGACGTTTCGACGGAGTTTTATCCGTCATCCTCAGGAGTCTTGAGCAGTGGAAGTTCAGCTGACTGAACTAGTTTCATTCACAGACTGAAATTATGAAATTTGACATATTTCGAACTTGAAGTCGGTCCCCGGCTGAAGGTATAGGCATTTCAATGTTAATTAATATGGTAATCCAAATTTCAGCTAATCCCTCATTCGAACTATTTTGATATTTTGACTCTTCAACTGATTTAACATTGTTTTTCTATTGGATAATTTGAAATAGTATGAGAAAATTCCTTGAATTGATCATTATTATTATTTTCCCACTTTTCATCCATTTCAAAATTCAATTTATCAGTTTCAATTTTTTGACGAGCAAAAACAAGCCGAAGCACGTTCAGCTGTTCCCAGATTTGTGTGTGTCATCCGAGTATTAAGTGCTCAAAACAATCGTTCGTCAGACTCGGGGTGACAATCGCGTGTCCTTAGAGCTATCTGAGTACACACGATCAGTGAGGCCCCTAGCAACGGTTTCCATTACAAAGTTTCAGCCGGTTGCATGGCTCTCTCTTGCGCGCAATACGAAATTGACTCAATTCTAAGCGGCAAGAGTAAGCATTGTCGTGGAAAAAGTTTTCTGGTTAGGTGTTATCCGAATTTGTATGAATCAAAATAATTTTTTTTGTGTCTCTCCCATTTCAGGTTAATGAGCGTTTACTGTAATAACACTATTATAACACACCAATACATATTTGACTCTTTGGTTCATGGGCAGGTTGAAGGTCGTATTATAAAGATTCAAATTTTTCCCACTTGTATCTTCATATCTCATCATATGCTTTTTTGATGCGCAATTTTACGTACGATATGCAAAATGTATCCATGGAAAGGCGCCTCAAGTGTGCATTGTTGCTAACTGTGACTACGTGAACTATTTATTCTGTACGGTATCTTCTTCTTTCAAGGTTACTACATACTCTCACAAAGATGTCAACAATCGATTTGAGTTCATGAAATACACAAGCGAAATATCAAACAGCAGCGAACCATCAACAACTATCGAGCTGGTGAAACATGGCGACATGGTTCGCTTGGTACACTTAAGTACTGGTCGCAACATTCACTCGCACAAAGAACTGGCTCCTATCACGCGGAAACACTTTCAAGTCACCGGTTATGGAGAGGTGAGCTACATGTTGGGCTTTTATTATTGTAATTTTAGGTGAACGTAAGCAAAGACTTTCATTTGGTCAAGCTGTATCGATCTCTGTTGCTTTCAGCTTATTTTCCACAGCTAGGTAAATGCATTATTATTATTCAAAAATATATTGATAATTAAAATAAATATAAGGCCGCTCCCACCTATTGTGGTTTTACCACCCGAGTCCCTTGAGCAATGTTGGTTGTGTGCTAAGGTGGCAATGTACGCATACCTCGGGTATGTACTAATAATACAGAAATGACACCACTATAAATACCGGTAAGCCCAGGATTTTATAGCCTATGGCTATATATAATACTTTTAACTGTAGTCAGTGGTGTAACTATCATTCCATGCTGCTATTATGTAGTATGTATTATACTATGAACTATGTACTATGTACTATCTATTGTAAGTTACTGTTGCTGCTTTAACTAGCAAGGTGAGCAGTATTAAAGTGGTTTTGTTTAGCGGTCGTAAAGAGTTGAAACAAAAAGGCGTCCTTGCCTCGCTAGTAGATTCCTGTAAATTCACTTCTACCGCAATTCTAACAAAAGGAATTACCGGTATTGATAATAGTTTTCATAATTTCCTTTGTCATTGCAAGTTAGTTTAATATCAATCAAATACATATTCATAAAAGAAGTACAGATTCAATTATGCATACATTCATCAATCATACATATTCAAGACATGGTCTTCATTTTGGGACTCTCTTGGAACTGGGCCCCCAAACCTCATACCATAGACTGTGGTTCATGTAATGTTTGTTTTTTGTTTGTTTTAGCGGAGTGGTGGTGATGCTAATGACTATTGGAAGGTGATGATTGTTGATGGCAAAGAGGGACAGATATTGACGACAGTATCAGCCAAGTTCAAGTTGGTGCATCAGCTTCAACAATGCGTCCTGACAGCTAGCGGGAAACAGCTACCTAAGTGGTGAGAGAAATAGTTAGCCTGTATGCTATAGTGCATTTTAATTACTTGTGTCACCTATATGCCTGATATATGATCGATCTGAATAGATGATTATCTTTGTATTAATCTTATAAGACTTGATAAGAGGGGTGTGCGAGTCTACCTAATTTCGAGTCCGAGTCTCCGCCAAAATTGGACTCATCAGACTCATAATAGTAATTTCAGATTTGATTTCCGAGTCCATTCGACTCTTTGAATCTGCCACCGATTCCGAAATATGAATTCTCGAAATTTGAAATACTAGCTTATGTATTTACCATATTTAAGGAGGGCCTAATTTCAACATTTAGGTACCGTAACAACAACTTCAAGTAAATTTAACATTAAGTCAATTGATAAATAAAAGAATGAACATGCCCTTCATTATTTTTCATTTATTCCTTTGTATTTATTTATTTCCTTTGTTGATGACTAACTATACTAACTAGCACATTAAAATTGTTCAAAGTTGAAGTTTTGTACTGATAGTGCCTGAAATCATGTTGTAAGTTATTTTCTCGGCTCGGACTCGATAATTTTATAAAGAATCGGACTCGAGTTTGAAAACCTGGACTAGCATCCCCCCCTCCCCCCCACCACCACCACTAAATAATAATGATGATCATCATTCACCAACAATTAAGATTGCCATTTGATGACAAAAAGTGGCATCGATGGATCGAATTTTCTCTGATATGAATTTCTATGAATTTTCTATAATCTACCAAACCATAATCGTTTAATTTAAAACTTGAAAATAATCGATCTTCTGCTCAAACATAGAAATACAGTAGAACCCCTTTAGTACGTCCCTCATTACAGCGACCATTGCGTCCAGGTATATCCAAGTAACTTTTAACTTTTAATGAACGATACTAACAAAACTAATGTTTAAAAACTAAAAAGTAAATGTTAGCTCTATAATGAAGTTAATGCAGTAATCGAAAATTTACTAAAAAAGTGGCACGTTACTTTTGAAAGTTACTTCTCCAACTCTTACAATGATGAGCCTCTCCCCCTCAACGTCATACTATCAAGGTTCTACTTACTGTAGTTGGAAATTATAACTACAAAAATGGCTTACAATCGATCATATTACGGATCATTCATTCATTTATAATTCATGTACTTCATAACTTTGGGCCTACTTTGTTACGTAGGCCTATAATATATACTGTATTATATTTTTTATATGTATAATACCGAGTACTCACTTCATATTTTAATATTGTATTGTTTGTTATTATTTCAACAGGGGGTACGAACAACAAGAAGTATCTTGTAACCCGAACCAACGAGATAAGAATTCCTTGTGGAATGTAGAGGACAATATCTTCCCTCAACGTAAGTTCCGATGTGTTTACAAATTATAAGATGTAATGGGCAAGTTCATAGAAAAACAAAATCTGACACAAAACTATTTTGTATGTCTTAACATTTGTTTTGCCTTGTAGAAGCGTACGTCTAGAAAACTAGAATCTTAAGTGTGTATATTTCCATTCTGATCTAACCGACTAATATTTATAGACGTAGGTTAAAACTGAAAAACAAATTTGTGTCCAATGTGGCCAATCCAAAATATTATTATCGTAACCTACAAAATGTATTCAACTCAGTCTTGACTGGGGTTGCCATTTGGTATGAAAATTGAAAAAGATATCGAAACTTTCGTGACCCAAAACCATGAAAATGCATTGTCAACTAAATTCAATATCACAAAATAGAATTATAACCTGCCTTTAGCTGAAAGGAACGTTATTTTCATGCATAAGACGGCTTCATTCGCCATCGACTTCAAGCCGTGCTCAAGGCTACTTTTAAAGTAAAGTCGTTAGACCAGGGCTTAATTTTGAGTGAAAAACTTAATGAGGTCTTAATAAGAAGACTGGCCTAATCAAATGAGTGATGATAAAGGTAGAATGCTAGATTATAATTAATAAATAGAAATATCCTTGGGACCGGTGTAGCCTACTAACATTTTTTCTACTACAATTATCTATTCGTTGTTCCAAAGTACCTTTGATGCCACGTGATCTTTCGTGTTTCAGTTCCAAACATAAGCTTTTCCGTTTATGCTCCTGGCTTTCTCGAAAGATTTGTCGAGTCACACGCTGTGATGTTCCAAGGTAACTCGGGTCTAAAACCCAAGGAGGGTGAGGTCACGTCGCGACCCTGGCAGTGGCCAATCAATTACAAGGTTAGGCCATACTTGAGTATATGTAGCAACTAGCTACATATACGTAATAACTAATTAACTGTAGTTACGGTAATGTAAAATTACTACATAATTACGTATCCTAATTTTGTTCTGTAAGTGGACCTGCAGTGAAATAACAGCTGCAACTACATATTTCCAATTCAACTACAGCCCGGGCGTAGTTGTAAAAGACTTTAATGTTGCAAACAACTTTGATGTTGCCAACAACTTTATTGTTGCAAACAACTTCACTGTTGCAAACAACTTTATTGTTGCAAACAACTGTAAAGTTATTTTGTGTGATCAGATTCACAATATAATTTACTTTTGTTACTGTACCATGCAAAAATGAAAGATCTAACATCACCGTTTGTTAGCTCTGCATTAGAAATAGCATGGGTGATGTCTCACTTGCGTATGTCTGTCGGCATGATAGCTATAATTCTATGATAGGCCTACTTTTACTTATTAATAATTAATATTACTGTTTATTGAAACAAAAACAAGCATAATTATATAACGATAAATACCGGTACTCCGGTAATTCACAGACATGCCCTTAGTACATAGTTATGATATTTTATTATGAATTCGTATTACATTACAAAGTAAACTGTATCAAATGTTACATTGTACCAAAGCATGAAATTATTCCTGTAGGGGAGTACATGATTTTACAAGAAAAGAAGCTTATGTAATGAATCAAGACTAGTTTACGGTATATCCATATACGTATTTGGTACTCTGTAGAACATAAATTTTATAGTATTTCCTTGAGACCGCAGATGTACAATTCTATTTTCTTTCGTGGAGGTTTACTTATATTTTGCAATATCGATCCATTTCTGTTTCTCCTCGGTGCTCATCTTGACAAAACAAACCAGAACATACTGTTACTGTAATACTAGAAAAATGCTCTGTAAAATGCATTGATGAGCTTGTGTCAGCTTTCAAGAGTGAAGTTACCAAAAGTGTAGGCCTACCATAAATATCAAGATTTCATGAGGAAATTGAAAAAATCAAGAAAACCCAAGAAACGTTGACGATCCCTAAGTTGATAAAACTCCTACTAATTTGCTTCAACCAGAAAATAGGTTCTGCAATGGAACAACTGTAGTATATTAAAGTCTCAAAAGAAAATATGACAATATTCAACTCGAGACATAGGCCTACATATTTTCCAGTTACTCATGGCACCATAAATAGATTTTACGCACACTTTTTCTCAAATGTTTGTTAAGTGCTGAAACAGTTCCATTTTCTTAAATGTAAATCTCAATAATATTAATTCTTGGAAGTATTTCCAATTAAGGTGAATTTTAACGATGTTCATAGGCCTATACATTAATTAATGGAAGAAAATCCATCAGTACTAGTAACGTGATAAATCTCTAGCTATCAAAAGGTGGTTATCACAATGCATTGTAGACTGCGTGTGTATTTACATGTTTGAAGTTGCTTGCAAAATGCTACATTTTCAATAGGCTTGCAGTACATCAATTATTTATTGTTTAATTAAATACGTAGGGTTGTCTCGTTCATCTACAAATACGGTACATGTACAAATTGATGAAAGTAAATTTATCAGTAGTAGAAGACTTTTCTCATGACTTTTCTGAGAAGAATTTTCTGATAATTAGGCCTATATCAATTTGAGTGTTAAATACCAAAGTTAGTTTGATAATTTGGAAAACCAAAGTGCAGCTGCAAATGCATGTGGCCGATGAGACGATGATGTGTATAGTAGGGCATATACCGTACTATATAATAAATATTCAAGCAATAACGTAAAAGTACAAATATTGTAGGCTTGACCCGCTGGTTAACGCCTTTTTTTTAAATTTTTTTTTAAATTTTTTTAAATTTATTTTTTTAAATTTTTAAATTGGTATTTAAATTTTTTTTTTATCGACTGCGGTGTTCATGTGTATACTTATTGTCCGTTTTAAAATGGTTTTACTGGTACCATACTGTTGTTACACAACAATATGTTGTTGCGCTCCAAAACACGATGTTTCAAAATATGTATTAGGCCTACAGTGCTACTATTCAAATTTTAGGCCTGCAATAGGAGGAAAAAAGATACTTTTTAGCACTAAATGTCACCAGTCATTAATTTACCTTCGCCCACATTTCTCCAGCCTTTTTAGCAGTCTCTGTTACTCGAGTTTTATTGTCCTCCTTCACAAGCGACAGGAAGAACGTAATATATCCAGGAGGCTTATTCTGAAAATGTCCGTCGATTTCCATGCGATCGAATCCGTTTCGATTTCGCTTTGGGTCCCATTGCGATCGAAAATATATTCCATGGAAATAGCGATTCTTAAACGCATTCGAAATGGGTATGAATTCTTGAGCACAGGATTTGGAAGAAGTTCGATATATCGTACACGAACACTCTCGACGACTGAGCCACCGGAGTGTAAAGTTATTGGCCAATCAAAACTAAGACATTTCGAAATGTGGGCTTCAAAACTCCTTCTTTCCTTTTGCACATTTAATTTGCTTTTGCACGATGGCTCCTACCAAAAATATACATATTAGTAGTCAGCAAAAAGTGGCAATGCTAGATTATATGATGCAGCATCCACTTTTTGCAACTGGCAAGTTGATAGGCCCTCTAGGCAACCAGAAAAAGGATAGGATGTGGGAAGATTTGAGTGACAAACTGAATTCAATGGGTACTGGAGCAACAAAAGATCCTACCAAATGGAAGAATGTAAGTTTACAATTGAGCAATACAATTTTTACATACCATTATAGTCTATTTAATACTATCAAAATATTAAAGGGTTGGCCTTATGGATAGATCTAAAAAGATATGCATAGGCCTATGCTAGGCCCAAAGCTATTTGCAGTGCATGCCCGTGTCTAGGCCTAATTGATTTGAAACATGTCCCTAGACTATAGACATAGGCCAGCAGAAATCCATCGTACTAACAGTAAGTTCTTGTTATAGACCTGGAGCGATTGGAAAAACAAAGTTAAAGTGAAGGCTGGGGCAATAAGATGTCACATGAACGGTACGGGTGGTGGGATGCCTTCTAACAAGGAATTAACACCAATCGAAGAAAAACTCGTCGCATATATGGGGTCTGAATTGGCTACGGGAGACCTAGATATAATGGAGCTAGGTTTTCAGTTTGAAACCGCAACACCAGTCTCAATGAATGCAGAGGTGATATAGGATTTTATTTACCTACCTCGTTCAATAGAATGAAATATGTAGTAGTTGTAGTAATGAATATTTATTTTATAGCAATAGTACAAATAAATATCTTTGAATGTTTTTATTATGTCATGTAGGAACCTTTTGTGGATGAACCAACAATGGAAGTGGCCCTAGTCACCGATGCAATAAGTACAGTCTTGGTAGACATGGCCAGCTATACTTGCACCTCGTCTGAGGTGGTGAACCTTGCAGCCCCGGCTTCTACCCTGTCTGAGGCAGTAGTGGTGGAGGCAGGGCCTGCTTTCACCTCGTTGGAGAGAGCAAGCCCTGCTTCAACGGTGCTAGGATGTACTTCTCTAAACAAGAAGAGAAAAAGGAATAGTGGTGGTAGTAAGTGCTTAATTTACAAAGAGTTTACTTAATAGGTCAAAAATACTCCACCAATCAAAGTGGGTGCTAAAGGGCTGTTATTCTTTAGTAGGAAAGAATAACAGCGCACGTAGATCCCATACTTTTAGTTTTTTTAATATAACATTTAAAATGTCTTAGCTCTAGGGACTAGCTTGTCTACAGTACTTGTTAGTTGTTGTTTTTCATTGCTATAGACCCACCAAACAACCCTTTTATTAACAATCTACCACTCACTTTTGGACATCTCCACACGCCCATGCCTTCTGCGGGATTCGAACCCACGCCTGACTTGACTTCAGTTTCTAAGGCAATGCCTTAACTGACTGTACCAAACAGGACGTTTCTATACTTAGTACCGGTATGTTTTTTCTATCAGATTCGGGGAACGTAAACCTCAGTGATACCAGGCGGCGGTCACTAACTGACGAAACGGCGTATGACCGTGCAGCCGAAGTGTTCCAGGAAATTGAGGAAAAGCGATCAGAGACCGTGGAAAATATTTCTAAGAATGTGGTTGAGGTGGCTGCTTCTCTTGAGAAGGTGGTTGCTTTTCTTCAGAAGATGGCTGCTTCTTCGGAGAGGCAGGCAATAGCACTCGAAGCTATTGCAGCAGCCAAGAAGAAGAAGTATGGCCTCCTGTAAATACACTAACAATATCTCATTAGGACATATTCTCAATTATTACTGTATGATATGTAATACTACTACTAATAATAGGAAATCAAACTTTTTACCACCACATGGTAATACTCCTAATATCATAGGCCTAAAGATTGTTATATTTTGTACCATGTACTCATGTAGTTTAAATACCATGTAGTTTGAATAAATAATAACATTTAAGTACATTCAAGTGTGTATGGTTAACTTATCACGGTAACTGATATTTTTAGTCAATAATTCTACCGCCTTCGCCACAGCAGAGCCACTAATCTTGCTCGTACGTCCCGGGCACAGCCAAGAAAATCTTGATCAATGTCGATCTCGGCAGGGACGATATCTCCGGCGTCCAGAGCTACTTCTTGTGCCGCTTCTTCCTCCGTCAGGGGTTCAGGATCGGGGAGTCGGGCATCGATCGCCATATTGTGCAGCACGGCGCACGTATTCACTATCTGCCTCGCAGTGTGGGGATCATAATGAAGGCAACGATGGCGAAGAAGGCACCGCCAGCGGGCCTTCAATACCCCAAAACACCTTTCAACACAGCAACGGCTGCGGCAGTGTATCGCCGTATAGTGCTCTTCTGGTGAGCCTGGCTCGGCATGCAGTATGGGCATTAATAGCCACGGCTCGTTGGCATACCCAGAATCCCCTTGAAACATAATTCCTAATTAGCAATAGATTTGTATACATTATTCTTTTTGGCTTCAACTTTTTGAGTGAACCGAGTTAACTCGAAGGGGCTTTGAATGGTCAAACTCTCGGTATGTATACTAACCTATAATCCATTCCCCGCGTTCAAGAGCTGCATAGCGGCGTGCCAAGACCTGCTTCACAGTGGAATTCCTCCATATGAATGCGTCGGCGGTTGCCCCGGCATAGCGTGCATTCAAATTGAGAATTCTCATGTCATAATCGCAAACCTAGAAAATATTACGCAATGAGGAAATAGCCATATATACAACAATCATATTTCTCACAGATGTTATTACAAAACAATTGATTTTACAAATTTTGGTCGAGTAATGTGACAAAATTTGCTTAGTTTGATCATTCATCAACGCAACAAGAAGTATAGCGTTTTCCTAGAACTTTGAATAGGCCTATAATTGGTGTAGGTCTGCAGACCAACTTGAAATAAATGCTAATAAATTAAAGGCCAGCATTATTTATTTTAATAGAATGTTAATTCAGAATAAATAATTCAAATTCATTGCTTACAACTTGAACATTTAAAGAGTGGTAACTTTTTCTGTTTAAAAAATGTTCCTCGTGAACTGCTGGTCGGACGATTGCAATGTGTGAGCAGTCGACGGCTCCTATGGTTCCACTTATCCCTGTTGCTGCGTAGAATCTATAATAAAAATACTAGCTTAAAACTATTGCACTTCTTTTTGTCCCTCTTTTAGTCCCTCTTTTAAAATTCAAGCCTGTGTACATTCCTTTTTTTAATCAAAATTTGTCCATCATATTTGAATGTGACAAGAATTCAAATAATCTATCAATAGAAACTGTCTTTCAAAAATGAAAAGCACAAACTGAATTCACAACTAGTCAGGGGCGGGTAACTACGGGGTAGGCCCCCTACTGTGGTAGAATAGCACGAAATATGCATTTTAATTGTCCGTAAACTAGTGGCAACAATAGGTAGTTACAAGACATCAGAGGGTATGTCAATTGACGTATAAATATAACTATCACATATGCCTACCGGTACTACACTGTAGGTATTTAAATTCAATTGATTTCCAATAAAAATAGAAAATAGAAACACAAATCGATATCATGGGTAACAAAGTACTGAGACAAATGAGAATACAATATTAATGATGAAACTAGCTTCCTTTGAGGAAATGTTCAAGTTACCTTTCTTTAATTATGTTACGTTCGGCTTGTACCATCGGAAACTTAATCCACTGATGTACTAGGCGAACGTTAACAGCAGCAATCACCTCATGGATGCTGCGGCTTACCATTGACTGGCTCATTGTTTGGCAAAAATCTTGCCCCACTACGCGTTGGTATGAACCACTCGCAAAAAAACTCAACGCAGCTAGAACCTGAAAAAACAAAAATAGTTTCAGGAAAGACCTACTAGAATAGGCCTATCACCTATAGCATAATAATTCAGCCATAGCGTTCAACTTAGTGATCATCTCAGTAAATTTCTTGAGATTTGAAAAGCGATGCAATTTGAAATTTGTAGCGCAACTTAGTACCGACATTATTTATAGCTATCCAACTTTGAATAATTATCTCTGTTCTTACTAGGTAATTGACAGATCAACGTCACAATACTTCCCAACATAGAACAGCATATATTCCGGTACCGGGTATACTATTTCCTCCCTTATACGAAGGCATATTATTAATCTCTACAGTTATGGGTATGGGCCTACTAGTCCCAAACAATGTCCTAATATTTTAACATTTTGAACAGCATAGGCACTTTGCTCAACAAAACTAGATATAAATGTCATACTGACAGTAGCAGTGGAGGTGGAGACTGATCTTCTGAATGCAACCCTTCAATACAATGTTAATAAAGTCCAAGGTGAATGATTTAACCATGATTAATCCGATTCAAGTGCTACAAACCTTCAACTCCACGGGAATAGAGCTACCATGATCTGTCAGCCGCATCTCCGGCCTAATCTCATCGATTAGGCGAAGCACCATTCGTTGGGGCAACCGATACAGTTTTACAAAATCGCTGGTTGTCATGTCGAGGAACGGGTTTGTAATGCTTCGTATCTCTCGCCTTCTTTGCCGCAAACGTTGACGCAGTGCATGCTGGACATTACGCGCCTGCTCTAGATCATTCAGATTTCTCCAGCCTTCCATTATCTGCAAAATAAAAGTTATTATCTATGATGGGTTCCTATTACAAGGCCTACGCACTATGCTACACCTCAATCTAGCGCTAACGGTACACGCTAACAACTACTGGGTTAGACTTGGTATATTTTTAGTTGAGCATTAACTTGGCCAATGACTTGAGTCTAATCACAATCAAAGACCTAGGCCTAGTAAGTACGTCTAGAGGTAATAGAGAGTACGAGCCACCCCCTGTAGGATTATGATTTGAATTTAACAACCAAAATCAAAGGCTTAGGCCTAGGTCATGGCCCTCAAGACAGGTGACTGACATAACCTCACTGGAAAAGTATTACTCCTATTATAATATACAAGATTGTAATTCTTACCTTATGCAAATTATCTTGGTAGGTTGAACACTTATGTGAAACACAAACACTTATGTAGGCCTACTGCACTAGGCCTAGATCTTAAGCTATTAAAGCCTAATCAAACAATTTAAAACTTTGACAGATAGGTATGAAAAAGTAAAAAAATCACTGAAGTATTGGTTTATATTGTCTCTAATTATTATTAACTTATTATTATAGCACGATGTAATTTCTGTTTGTATTAAAACACATGAAACATACAATGAAAAAAGTACACTGAAACTAGACAACGTAAAGTACAAACACGTATTCGAATTCGGGCGCTACCGCCTTGCAGAAATAGATTCCATCACGACCGAAACGGATTCGATGGCTATGGGCCGAAAGAAAATATCAGAATACGAATACAGCCGAATCGCTTCTAAAGCGGTCGCTTCCATTTCCGTATGATGGAAATCGGTTTTCAGAATAAGCCTCCAGATGGGCGCTTTTTGGCTTTACGGACGTAAACCTTGGTGGAACGGCCATACTTACTCTCCTTTACTCGCGTCATTAGAAAATAGATACAACCCTAAATCAGTGACGTGTATACTACTCCAAGGTACTGTTTTACATGTATTTAGCTTGAAAGTTTTGATAATACGTATATTTAGGCCTACGCAGGAAATATTTGTTCAAATGGTACTCGATAAACAGGTTATGCTACCGTAGTAACTAGAACAATGATGTGTAATTATTCTATCATTTTAGATGAGCCTTCTATACCTCTAGACTTTCATTTTGAATTCCAAGGTCATAAGAGAATTATTCTTGTATTATTCTCATCATTTTTTAGCGTGTTCACCACACTGTGGAAACACGCTCATATGTTTTTTATTATACTTCTCGTCTATACTTGTATCCGTCAAAAGAAGGTCGTGTACCAACAGAATAAATGTGAATATTTTGTTAATTGAATAATCTTGCTGCAACTTGAAAGGTTCAACGCTCTCGAAATATTTTTTGTTTGATTTTTTACCTACATCAAAATCTTGATTTACAATTAAATTAACAATGTTTCTCAAACAATTGAATTGAATTTACCGGTAATTTAATTGTGAAAAAAGCCCAACTCTACAGGAAGTAAAACAATTCATGATGGAACAAACTTTTAAAAGGTACCGAATAGATAATTTTTATTAGCACCAAGTATAATACATAAACAAATACATAAAACAATGAACAATAAACAATAAACAATAACCTGGAACGATATTTAGAAATAAAACACTAGTGAAAGTATGTTTAACCAGCCTCTGTTGATTTTCACCAGAGTTTTTGAAAAGGCACGTCCTCTGCAAAACACCAATAAATTACGTCAAAATGTAAAACGTAATAATAGTCGCCGCTTTTTAACGTCTATACTATATCTTGTATCGGCAGGCAGGTTCATGTGTTATTTAAATACAAATGATAATGAATGGTCAAATTATTTACTTTCAACTAAGAGTGAGGCCACAACCTTCTGTATTGGATAAGACGGTCTCTTCTTATACTGCCATTTCACTAAGGCTAATGAACACGGGAAGCATACCACGAGTGAAAGGGCAGTACCGGTATCAGAAAAGAATTATCGGAATAAAAAAGGCTGTGATGAGGCATTAGAATAAATAAGAACTTGGGAATAGTAAGTGGAGTGTTATTGGCAAAAACATGGCTGCTGCAGCCCCCAAGACTGCTCTTTTTCATATAGGCTCTCTAGACTTGAAAGCTTCAAAATCAAGTTATTCCTATTGAGTACATTCGTTTGTAGTCGCAGAACCTGAATTCCGAGGTCATAAGAGAATTATTGTAGAACATAATGTTCGTTTTCAATAAAAAATATATATGTACAGTGAAACCTCTGTCCATCGTTTTCCAAGGGACCAGGAAAATGAAACCATCCATGCAGGAAAATGATCCATCCCAGAAAATTTAACATTGATTATATGGGAGTGGGGTGATGAAAAATGAATGATACAACCAGGAAAACGATGGATCCGGGAACGATGCATAGAGGTTTCACTGAATATACATTATATAATATAGCTACTATAGTACAGATAACAGTAGCCCTTAAATGCCAATTTGGATCACTCAAAGTGTGTACTTCGCAAGTCGTTGATGAACAGCTAAATTAAATTGTCATTTTGCTCCAGTCTTAAAACTAAACTGTCTTCTCTTGTGTACTTGTAGGGTCAATTCTTCTCAGGCAATGAGTATCGGATCTACCTTCTAGGCAACCCTCTCATCTGGTGGGGCAACCTAATCTTCCTGGCAATGTTCATCTTTGTCTACATCTACAACTCTGTGCAAACACAAAGGGGATACCCAGAACTACCTCACATTAAAGGTATGTTAATCGGTTATGAATACATCTGACTTCGCAATACTCTGCACAAGTTTCTTTGTTTTCTAGGGCAAAAAATGGTCACACCGTTGACCATCACTTGTTCAAGAGATAGAAAACTAGGCCTAACATTGTATTTCCAGCCAATGTTTATGTTGGTCAGTGTAGAGCCGTGACCGACCGGGACGGAAAAAATGATTTACCATATTGCTCTGAATCAGGTTAAATCTAGTGCAGATCGTAAGAAGTTATAATTGATTGAACCTGTTGATTATTTCAATTGTTATTTGATCTAGAAACAATTCACTTATTATTATTACCTCACAATGGCTAGTCCAATTTATGTAAAAAAAAATAGTAGGCCTAATGTGTATCATTATTGTTTTTAAATTCATTAATCATTCAAATTTATCAAAGATTTTTTTTTTTAATTATTATTATTATTTAAATTATTAATCAAAACTTTTGTCATGATTTTTCTCAGAACAGATGAACCCAATTTTGCCTAAAAGCTATAGGCTTAGGCCGGCAGAAAGTAACTAAGGTAGATAGTGAGTAATGACGTTGATAATAATTATGTGTAGGCCTACGATGCATGCCATTTTCATCAACATTTTCCTGTTTTTTGACCAAGTGGAAAATACAAATTTAGAAATGCTCTTATTTTCTTAGGCAGGCCCTACGTAAAATTGAGTCTTTGCTTACGCTCATCTAATAACCTTGCTTCGTATTTCAGAGCGTAAGCAGCGAATGACCAGTGCGTGTGGATGGCTATTTCTAGGATGGGCCTTGCATTATATACCATTCTGGGCCATGGGGCGAGTGCTATACTTTCATCATTACTTTCCAGCACTGTTATTCAGCTCAATGCTAACTGGTATGTGGACCGTTTTTAGATTCTTACTCTTCAAGATTTCACCTAGGCCAACTTACTCACGTTCTTACTAGTGATGCCGTCGGGTACCCGGGTCGCGTACGGGTAATGCATTACCCGGGTAATATTCTGTTACCCGGGTACCCGTCTAGGTTCCGGGTAATTGTGCTAACCAGTACCTATAATACCGGTATATAAAATAACTTTTATAAATCACTCAAGCTACCGAGAGAAATTCAACTTCGCATTCTACATAAGTTTTTTCACCTACCTTCCCAGACCTCCCTCAACTTGTCATAATGCGCTCGTCAAATCTAGTCGCACCACCTACCGTTATCTGTGGTCCACGAGCAGTGTACTGAATTCCTCTCCTGACACCCGCTCTTTAGTTGCCATGCCAAATACTATTCTTTACCGAGAACTGAGAAGCATTATTGAAATATTGAAATATTGAAAACCTTTCATCACACGTATATGTAACCAACATTATCACTATTGAATGTCCTACGTAAATTGCAATTTGCTTCCGATAATACTGGAAAAAAAACGTATATCAAGTTGGCTGCTAGTCCTGAATAAACTTTTTTAACTCTCTTTAATTCAAAATTCTAGTACCCTAAAAAATATAAACTCTGAGAACTCTAGTAACCCTAAAAATGAATAGGCCTAATTTATAATAGTTTGAATTTTATCAAAATATTCAACGTTGAGCTTATGGGTGACTAATAACTCGGGTTTACTGTATTGCATAATCAGATTTTTCGTGGATATTAATTTTTTGCATTTTACCTGATTGATTAGAGGGTATCATCTTGATAATTTTCTGTCTAATTGCAGGAGTCATCTTGAACTATCTGCTCGAAAGTATTCCACAGTTCTTCCCGGAAAAAATTGCATCCAGTATGTATCATTGGACCTTGGGTTCTATTGTGGCTGGAACTGCATATAGGTAAGTAAAATGTACTGACTGTATATTACCTACATTGAAATAGTAAAAACCAGAGTTCATACATTTGTTTTCACAAATACTGTATCCAGATTTCAGGTAACATTCTTATAGTGGGCCTGCGGTAGAGTGTATTATCGAATACAGAATATACCATGAGCATTAATGCCATTAGTATACCCGGGTAGTTTAGCCTATGGAAATAAATCTTGTGACTTATGAAGGATCATTGATCAAGTGTTTGTCTAGTCAAACACAAACACTCACTTGTCTCATTGTTGAATAAACGAAGTGAGAAAATTTAGTTTCACATAGGTAATTTATATTATTTGAATATAAATATTGTTTTCGTTATGTAATCTTAGAAGAAATAAATAGATGAAGGGTCTACCAGTACATTGAAATGAACACAAAATAATAATGATTTTAAGAAAAAAGTAGAGAAAAAACAGCATAATGTTTTTTATGGATAGGCGGCAGGCCTATATAAAGAAAATTTAATAATAAAAGAAGACATTTCATATGATGTTAGCTTGCATGAAGATCTATCAGCTTGCCTACTCCTCACTTCAGTGCTCTATGGACTATGGTTTACTTACAAGCAGAGGTTACCTTTCATTTATACTAGAATGTTCCTTTTGTCTATTTTAGTTTCTACCTCTTTGCGCCGCTGGCTTACGGAATGACGGGGCCCTCATCCCACGAGAGCAACAGTACTATGTACGGGCTCAAGTGGATGGACACTTGGGAGTTCTAAAACGACTCCAACACTACAGCCATCACTTGACACCGCAGGAAAACGACATAAAGTATCAACGTTTTGAAAGAAAAACCAAACGATAAAATAACCAATGGCAATATTTTTACGTGAATGAAGTCATGGGGTAATAATGCTTCAGCTAGATTTTTTTTTAATAACATCGAAACTTGATACAAAGTCATTATTCCCCAATCATGGCTGAAAGGTTGGAAATGAGGCTAGAAATATGCTGAATGTTTTATACTTTGCATGTCATTTGCAGCTTGGGATGTAGTGCCTGATTAGCAGACAAAGCTCTCGCTCGACCAGTTTCCGAGCACCCGCTTTTCTTCATGGCATATATATAAACCCAATCAGATTTTATAGACAGGGTTCTATATATATATATATACATATATTATATATAGGGGCCTATATATATGAAACCCTGTTTAAACCAGGTGTGTCAGGTACCTGGTTACTATTTAGTATTTACTATCCAATATCATCCGTGAGCATGATTTTTATGTAATTGAAAATGTAACTCAAAAATTGAGTGTAGAAACTCAAATATTGAGTATTTAAGGTATGCATGAGTCACACCTCAACTTACGTTATTTTATGACTAGTTCAACAACTTCTTATTGATATAGTACAATGCTAATCTCAATTGGGGCAGCTATTTATTGCAGCTAAATCAAATACTCACTACGTAAATTAGTTAAGATAAGGATTCTCAATGCCGGAACTCCAATTCAACTATTACACATTTTGAGACTAAATTGATTGGAACAGTCAAATCCAACCAATTTCAGTCAAAAATACTCTACACATTTACTCTTAAATATTATACTGTAAACGTGATTCATTGTCTTCTGTATGACTAATCAGTGGCTAGTCAAACTATAATTCAACGTATCAAACATTGTCATATTCCAAAGGTCCTCCGATATCTGACAATTTCATGTTCTCACTAATTTAATTGATCTTTACTTTTTTCATTCAAGGTACAACGATATACTAGTGGCACGTACTTAGTAAGTCGGCTATGTACTGGTACTTTATTTTACCAATAACATTTGAAGGCTGTATATACCGTACTCTAATTGTGTGTTAATTTTTAGAATTTGGAGGACAGTCCCCAATAAGATTATGGTAGTCCAAATGTGAATACTAAATAAAATACTCTAAATTATTTTGTGATCAAGTACTGTGGATATATAATCCATATGTGCTTAGAAATATGCCAGCTATTACATGATAAGAAAATAGCCTGTTGGCTGTTATAGATCTATAATTTATACTTGATAGCCTTATTAGAGGTAATTAATCTAATTATATTATAATTTTTTCATGTTACTCATAGGGCTACATGTGGTTAGGTGGTATTAGTTCAGTTGAATTTCTGCTACATGCTTCACACGTCACTGTTCTAGATCCGACTTGAGAGACATTGGTTGAGCCACCTCAATCATCTACTGAAACTCGCTCATCCTTCTTGTGTTTTGTTACGTTGAAGCACTGAGCCTAGTTTATTTGTTTGTCCCCAACTTTAATAATAGATTCAATTGTTGTAGACTTTTTGAAAAGATCAGCACACATTTTGAATAACAATTTATATTCAATTAATTAATTTTCATTTCCCTACCCCCCTTTTTTTCTACATCCCTAAAGGCTTATATATGACAAATTCAAAACAATTTATCATTATACTTCATTATAGCTTTAGGTTTTTGTTTGTTATTTTGTAATTAATTATATTTTCTTACTCTTAAGAACTCTCTTGTACCCAATCCGTCCACTCTCGTGTTCAAATGACTACAGTTAAGGGGGCCCACAACAATCTAAATATAACTGGTTCCGAGCGGCTTTCGTTATCCGGACTAGTCCCTCCCCACCTCCCTGGTCACAGTAGATATTATATGGTTGATAGATAGGAAGGAAGGTGACGGGCCTATACTTAACATAATGGTGATTTAATACTATGGTATGTACATTGTAGTCTATTGTTCATAATTATTAGACGGTTTGAATTTGATAAGTGTACTAGTTATAAATATGCAAAAAGCAACACTCATATTAATCCATCATGATCAATTTTCCAATCTAAAAACTGCCAAATTATCAAAGTATTAAATATATCAAAAGTAAACGAGGGTCTGAAGAGGGTCTACATAGTTCATATGGCGCAATTGGTAATTTCATGTACATACTGTAGTGAGGTTACTGTATGTCTGCTAATAATACACGAGCAATCCCGAAGTGATTGAAACAGATTGTACACCTCAAGATAACTAACTTTTGAATGCTTCATAATGAAGCCATGAAGTTGTTCTTGGATTGAATTCAAATTATTGTATTTACTGTTCTATGTTACTACATAGGCCTATATCTAGCTCAATTTTAGTAGGTACAGTAATATAAAAATGTAATATGGAAAACTAGGAAATGTATTGACTTTTAGAGCCTACATAAGATATGGTAGTTATGTTTGTGTAGACTCTTGGTTACCGATTCATGACCTCTTGACGTATTCATTTCTCTCTATTATAAAACCAGGATGATTTATAATGAATAATCAGTTATCACTTATAAGCCAACAGCACATTAAAAGACATATAAAAAAACAGTTGTGAGTACAGTAATATCGTATATTTTATTAGTTTATACAAACATGTTAATATTGTTCAAGTGTATGCTTAAAGTTACTTTGTACACTACATATTATGTATAAATATATTTTATCTCTCGTTTATTTGTTAAATTTTCAAATTGAATACGATATATAAATATAAATTGTTAATTTCTATATATTTTTATAAGAATGCAACACCAATAAATGTTATACAAAATTAACTTTTATATACGAAAATAGATACGTTTTATACATGTCTTCGACAGTCTTATACGGAAGCAACCATTCATTCATTTTATACTTTCGACAAAGCTCGAGCATGTAGTTTTCATGTCAATGACAATAGTGATTAAAATTTTTGTTTATTCCAGTGACACCATTCTACATTTGCCTTTTTCCTGTCAATAATTATATTAAATTCATTACTCTTTATACAAGATGGAGCAACGTGTTTATTCGACACCTTACGAGGCAGCATTTTTTTCATCGGTGTAGGCCTAAATGTATTCTTTTGGTCAATTGGAACAATCAAGAGAAAGGTCGTAAACAATGAGTCATATCGGGGATTTGGAGGCGTAAACACTATATCTCAAGACTTGGTGAAACGATCGTTAAATCTTATTCAGTTATTTATGTTTAGCTCACAAGATTTTAAATAATATTGTAGGCCTATATACGGAGGCAAAATTTTCTGAGTAAATTGATAGTCGCGTTCCAGAATGAGGCGCTTAGCTAGCGCTAGATTAGCATTGTGGAAATGGCGTTCCAATTTCTAGCGGCTAATTCCGCTAGAATCTAGCAAATCGTTCCAGAATCTAGCCTGCTAAGTCCGCTGACATAGCTCATCTAGCGGTGAAAAAGGTTGCTAACTTGCTAGATCAGCCATAATTTAGAGCGCCAATTCAAATATCATGGGGTCGCTTGATATGGTCGAGCTGCAGATTGAGTATGATAATGAAATAATGACAATAACTGTGGAGAAAGTACTGCAGAACAATTAAATAATGGGGAGTTTGAATATTTTAATATAATGAGTAAATAGTTGTAGGAACAAATTCGACGTTGCGGTTATAGGAGATGACCAAAAAGTTATTGAAAATATTCAATTCTTTTGGCAAAGAGTGAAAAATTCGTAATCCTCTTCTGATCCACTGGAGGAGGAATCAGAAGAAATGCCTGCATTTAATACAAATGCTGCAACTCCCAATGCGATTTGATCTTCCGCCATGACTTTGACAGCTGTTTGACAGCTAGTTGCAAAAGATGCTCGTGGTCGTTCCAGAATTGCAAGCTAGCTGATCTAGCTGTGACGTATGCTGGGCCAAACTAGCGCTAGCAAAGCGCTTGATTCTGGCACGCCACTGATGTAACACCAAAGTCAATAAATGTTTTTTTTCCCTCCAGAACAATTTCGAAAATGGCACTTACACCACACAATTCTGCCTATCTGTATTCAGTCAGAAGAACTTGACTGACAAATAAATTAAATCTGATTTGATGATGAAAGATGATGATTTCTAGTTTTCTCTCAAATTAGGGGGGAAATTGCATAATTATTCATTCCAACCTAATATCAGGGTTGTGATATCCTTTAAATTAAGCAAATTTTAAATTATCATAGTTGACATTCGAGGGTTTACTGTAATGGTAATCTTCTTTCACATACATATTTCAAACCCTGAGTTAGTTCAACTTCATTTAGCAAGCCTAGTGTGAACAGGTTTTTTTATATGACACAGACACAAAATAATAATAATTGGTATAGGGGTATATACTCTCAGTACTCAAAACAGAATAGACCACTTCCAAAATTCAATACAGATCTAGCAGCAACAACCTTATAAGTTCATTTGTGCGTCTCACTAGTTTACAAAGTCTGTAAAACCTGAAGCAATTTTAAGAAACTACACTCATTATCAAGACAGATCCTTCCAGGCTTATAAATATAAATCCACGAAATGTGCATACATTTTTTTTTGTATGTCTGATTAGTAATTTACACTGCATACAAAGATCAGTATTCATGTTAGATCGATGTTTCGAAACTGCATCACAGTCAAATTGCATTATTGTAATTTTAAATACATTCAAAAGCAGAAGACAATTACAGCAATCGCATTGGACATTGACAACCACCAGTCAGAAGGCACTATGCTCTTTTTTCAACAATTTTTCCAGTGAGAAGTATAGAATTTTTTAAACTGGCCTAATGGTCTACATCACAATACAAAATAACAACATGGATCTTAAAACAACCAACATACATAGCTATAATCTTAGATCGAACATATACTAGTACCCACATAAAAAATTGAAATGCAATCTAGATACATAGTATACTATTCTGCAATATCAAATACATTTACAATTAAGAAGCTAATGAAGATTTTGTTTTGGTAAACATAATAGTAATTGAATACAAAGTAAATGATAAGTTCAACATTTTGATCACTTGTTCTGTTATCCATTAATTAAGTACATGTGCGACTTAGATACGGTATATAACTTGACTTATCTATTGACTAGCATAGGCATGCGCAGGACTTGACACCAGGTACGGCCGGGCATTCACACTGCCTTGTTAGTTCTTATGTACCATACCAATGGGCTACCAATGTATTACTGCAGAGGTGAGTGTGGGGGCAAGTTTTTGAAAACTTGTTTTTCTTGTTATATTTCACATTAGTTTGTGAAGACATTTCAACATTTTGGATAATAACTGTTCCAGATGAGCGTAAATGTTCAGGGCTGTTGTGTCACTTTAGCGGCCCGGACAAGGGCTCAACTGTGCACCCCCACAACTAGAGCGCACAGTTAAGGGTAGTCATAGCCTGCTACCAAATTTTCGATTTTTTAAAACACGATTCTATTGGTTTTTGGAACTACACGAAAATTCTGGAATGTGGCTTCTTCAACACATGGTAAAGAAGCTAATTTGGCTAAATGTCAGTTCCCACCAAATAGAAAGCTCGGTTAAGGTATTCATCATCCAATAACAATATTTAGATGAGAACATTTACTTCTTCCACTAACATAAATGTAATGGAATTCTATGAAAATATATATTGAATTATTAATATAATTTATATTAACGGGGTGCCTCCTTGGTCGAAGTACATACGGTAGTTCTTACAGTGAAACCTCTATGCATCGTTCCAGGGTACATAATTTTCTTGCTTCTATAATTTATTTTGTCCAATCCCACTCCCATATGCCCAATTTGTTAAATTTTCCTGGAGGGATCGTTGTCCTCCGCAGATGATTTATTTTTCCTGGTCCCTTGAAAACGATAGATCGAGGTTTCACTGTACTTGTAATCAACTAGAACTTTTCGTAAACAAAATCCTGCAGGCGTGGCTTCTCCTTTCCCTGTACAATGAAACTGAAAATAATACTGGTGGTCTTCCCAGAAATAAAAATCTCATTTCGACCAATTGTTTGAAATTATTACGACAAGATACTTTCCTTGAAAATGTTGTAAATGTGTAATGTGGCCATACCAATATGTTATAGCAAAGACAATAGAACATACATACACTTTGTATTAAGGGCCCTAAACAGTGGTTAATTTATAAAGAAAAATGTGAGTAAGCCCTCCAAACAATAGTCTACCTTATTTTGGTGCGCCTACGCCCTACTTAAAACACTCGTTTACAATGATGGGTCTGGGGAGAGGGCCCCCCAGCTCATGCGGGCCCCGGAAAAAATATTTGAGGGTTAGATTTGGAGCATTTTACGGAGGGTTTTGGAGAACCATTTTTTTTTTAATGAAGCCGCACTTGTATGTGCGTCATATTTACCACCTAGGAATGTCTGACAGTAATGAGTATCAACGAATTTTGAAAATATTTCAATTTTTCTTTGTTAAAGATGGATATTGTATCTTACATTACACCAGAAATAGGTGAGTAAGCCCGGCTAACTCCCTAAAAAAGGTGGATAAGCCGTGCCTACGTGGGCTTAGCCACAAATTGATTACTGGCCCTAACTAATATGGCACTTCACTGCCAATAATGCATTACGCCTACTCGGCATACCCTATATGCATGCCTAGGTTTACCAGCTACTAGTTAGTACTAGTTAATGATAAAAAGTCCTCACTCTCAGATTCACAAGTCACAACTTATGATATTAGCAGAACAAGGAGCAAAAAAATTCTCCAATCAATAAGTACTAATTAGTGAAATTTCAGTCAAATCTCTGTCATGATATTGGCTCATCTATGCAGCACCTTAGGCCTACTGATGAAAAACCATTTTTATAAAACGTATATTTGATATAAAACATTGTACTAAAATTATACACTATTTTATAAAAGAATATGTAAATTGCTCACAACTTAATTACCTAACAAGTCTTGGAATACGTTTGTTTTTTTACATTAAAATTACAATATGTATTATTTAACTTGAATTACGTATCTTGGTGTGTAGGCTCGATGATGAGACCCAAGTACTAATATACGATTATGAATACATCTGACCCAGATAGTGATGTACGTACATAATTAAAATACTTTTGTTGGCAGAGGTAGATTGCAGAGAGCATTGTGAACCGGGATTGAAATGAATCCTGCCAAACCGATGCCAACTGCATCGGCTAAACTTGTTATGCCCATTGAAAATTCTCGCTTTTCTATTGGAACCTGTGAAAGAAAGTTTGTATTATTTATTGTCATCAAATATTGTAGCATCAAATTTTCTAATTTTCTGGGCCATAATAATGTAAACCCTAAATGGTACACAAGCAAATTAGTGCCCTTGATTTATCTTAAAAAGCCCCAAGAATTCCTTCTAATTCCTTGAACACATGAGTAATGCATGTACTGTATGATTAATATAATTAGCCACATACATAATTATTATATAGTGTGCATTTTTAGAATTATAACATTTCAATTACCTTCTTGTAAAATTTGATTGTATACGACGATTGTAACGATGATTATAACAATGTCACACTATCAAGGTTACCGTATGTAGGTGGTGTAATCTTCATTATAGAAATAGAGAAGTAGGTCAGCTGTTATCCTCACCTCCTTTGTAATCCTGTAGAAGGTGTTGACGTAAGCAGCACCGCCAAGCAGGCCTTCAAACAACACGACGCCAAACACCAACCAAATGCTTGGCATGAACTCATACACAACTTGAGTTGTGAACAAAACCACGTTGATAAACTGAAACAAATTAGTAGTAAACCATAGCTGATTAAAAGTCTGAACACTCAAATTTTGCTGTAATTCAAATATTAGTTATGGTCCCTGCATAGTTTTGAAACAAAAATATTACAATAATTCAAACTTTCATAATTCAATATGGGTATTTTTCGTAAATTGTTATTCAAATTATTATTATTTGTTCAAAGTGGATAACTGTACCATAGAATAAAGAGTCAAGGAAGAACTTTATATGCCTAGCTTATGAGCCAACTGCTGCGCGAATTAGAAAATCAGCGTCTCCAGATGTAGTGCAAATGCAACATCTAATATATGAGCAACTGTATGCAACTGCATATGTGTGCAGAGCAAGTGTACAAAAATCTCATTTCTACTACGCTATCTCTCACTATCGTCTGTTGATTGTAAATACCTACGTTATGTTACTACATGAGCAATTTATTCATTTGGATTGTCCGCGTAAAACCCGTTTGGATGTGTGGCGAATCTAGCGCTACAGATATGCGAAGTTAAGCAATACCACACCACTAACTTTCAAAAACAAGCGAAGAAAATTTAAAATGGATTTCAACTTTTGATGTTGTCCTCAACTCTTTGTTATAATATGACTGTAACATTACATACCACGTACAAGATTTACACAAAATTACACTACCACACTTTTACACTATTTTAATTGCCATAATAATAACACTATAACAACATTAGTAAAAATGACTTACGGTATGTGTATGCTACGTTCCATCGTAATTTGTCTTTTGTTTAACATGTTGAGTGCAAAAAAAAACAAGTAGGCCAGTAAAATTGAGTCATCAGTTACGCTCTTCTAATTAGGGTTATCAATTATGTACGGTATAGGCCTGGACTAATAAGGTATTAATAACGGTAAAATAATGAGTACAATGGTACACTGATAATCAATTGACATCATTAGAAACTATTTTCCATCGATATTGTTTGTACCTATATACCTAAGCAAAACTAAAAGCACTATCTGAGCAGACCATCGAATCTCCTGAATATAATGATTGAATAATTATTATAAAGAATGAACGCTAGGAGTATACCGTAATTTGAAGACTCATACAATAACTAAATAAGAATAAAAGTAACAATTTTAAATTTTAGATTTAAAAGGTCAATAAAAATAAAAGGGCCCTTTTTAATTAGTAGACCCTACTTAATATAGAAGAAATTTTCACAGAAAATATCTTTCCTGTCTAGATTTTATGATACAGGCCTACGCCTAATTAAATTGAATACAAACATTTCGGAATTCCCCGATTTATTGATATTCTTGTCGTCCCATCTGAAAACTGAAGTTTTGACAAGTACAGTCCTGGTGTTTCAAGACTAGACCTCTTACCCTCTACGGTAATCGAGTAGGCCTATGCTATGACTCCACTATGATGCACTACAGAGAACGTCATCACATTATATTATATGGTAAGTCGCTCAATTTTCCTGTCAATGTGTATCAACTTACTTGAAGCACAGCCAAGATCCACACTTGTCCAATAGTGACTAGATTGACAGACGACCGAGATATGAACACGCCAATCTGGTAATCCACTTGTAACCACCGATACTGCTCTTTATGGTCCAGCCAGATTCCTCGAAAGTCCACTAATTCAAACTAAGACAAAAGTGTTGTATTCAATAAAGTATCCAGAAACCAGAGTACGGTAGAATATGTATTAGGGCCTATATGCATAATGGGTAGAAACGTATAATTCTTCGTTCTAAAATATACCCTACTTACACTACCTGAGATTCTGACATTTCTGACATTTGTATTCATCAATAGGTCGATCAGTTTTATTCTCACTAAAGTAAACCCTGTTTAATCCAAAATTGAAGGGACCCAAGAAAGATCATTTTGATGTATAAAAATTCAGATTAACCAAAAAGTAATTTTTCCCGCTTAGAATCCTAGTCAATTTCATATTGTGCACTAGAGGAAGCTATGTCACCGGCTGAGACTACGTAATTGATCCGTTGCTAAGGGCCTCGCTGATCGTGTTACTCGGCTATCTCCGTGACGCGTGATCCTCATATGGCCCGTTTCTATTGCCGCTCGGCCGTCCCGAGCCGGACGAACGAGTATTCCGAGCTCAAACTTCGTCAAGGTCGACTGCATTCGGACGGATTCAGCCGGATGGCACACAGCCACACACAAAGCAAGCAACAGCTGAGCGTGCTTCGACTCATTGTTAGTCAAATAAAAATTATGGAAATTGGGAAATGAATGATGAATTCAAGGAATTTACTCAAACTGTTTTGGATTAGGCAATCCAAAATCAGTGATAAAGCAATTGAAGGGACGAAATATTATTTTGAATTACGGTTTAGCTGGAATTCGTATTAACCATATTGATTAACATTGAAGTGCCTATACCTTCAGCCGGGGACCAATTTCAAGTTCGAAATACGACAAATTTTGGATTAACCGAGTTTGGATTAACGAGGGTTTACTGTACTTCGTCAATCAGTAGACAAACTGCTATTCACCTCCCTTTCCCTTCATTCTTCTCAAAATACCATTATTCACACATACATGCCTCACAAACAATTTATATATGACCTTAACTAGCTACTGGTACATAACTGTATATGTATATTACTTACCAATCCTTGATTAATGAAATACTCAAACAAGTACACAGCCCCTAAGGGAATCATGTACTTGAACAATGGCGGAATATTCCTGACTTTGTCAGTGAAACTTGTCAATGACGTAGATTCAGTTGCGGTAACAGTCTCAGCGTCTCCTTGAGCAAACTCGAAAGTTCCACTAGATATAGTAGGTTGTGGTGGTTTCTCTAATAAGAGCCAAAATCTGTGAACAAAAGTTGAAAGGCATATAGACAATCTTCCTACGAAACTAACAGAAATATTTCTTTATACTGAAAAAGTATAATACTGTGATTAAATCCTGGTAAATCCTGCTTGTAGAATGTAGTGGTGTAACACACATTGTTGTTGTAACAATGTCTATTCCAGAAGAATATTGATACATCAAAAATTAAAGTGATATTAGTTATGTCTGACGAGAGTGACTTTGGAGCAGTGGTTCTTCGGGGGGGTTGAATGTGGGAGGCGTCGATATTAAGATCAAAGAAATGAAAAATTGAATATTAACTAAATTCAAATAAAAGAGAATGTTGTAAAAGCTTCTGAAGAGTGAGAGGAAAGGTGCGACTTTCTGAACAGTTTTCTGAACAGACTTTCTGAACTTTCTGAACCGAACTTGATCGGGAGTTCATTCTCACACCATCACGTAGCTAACATCCTCTAAACATGCACATGTGATTCCAATTAACTTGACACCAGCACCATTCATGCTAAAAGCTTGTGTCACTGTCTTCTGCCTGATTGTCAACAAAAACACCGAATGTTTATATTAAAGTAGGCGGCCATAGTTGAATTGTGTTTTACAACATGTAATTGGTCAACTGAGATGACGCAATGACACGGCTGATTGGATAATTAGAGATGACGCGGTACGCCATGATTGGGTAGCAACATCTAACGTAACAAAACAAATGTAGCTGTGCGTGCAGGTTGGGTTTACGTTTTTGGGATAGAACCAATCTTGGGCTTTTGCGAGTTTATGATAAATACCTGACTGGGATGGTTGAGAATGGAGAAGAGACAAAACAAATTGACGCATATATATGAAAAGTCATAAATAAATGAGCGTACAACAGAAGAAAATTAGCATGTAGTCTTATGGAGAATGGTAAGAACCACCCAGAAGATAATTATAAATAAAAAAAATCGGATATTCATGAGCATCGTATAAAAGACCTTCTATCGTATGAAATTTGTAATCAAATACTAGGGCTAAGAAATGGAGTGCTAGTCAGTAGAACACATACTTACGAAAATCCCATAATAACAGGCACGACCAACATAAGAAGTAATGCATTGGCAGGCGTCATACCAGCTGAAGTAAGCCCTGCATAAGATACGGCGCCAAAAATACCTGCGCCTCCAGTACCAGACGACCACGTTGATATTACATTCCTTTGGGCGAAGTAAAATATATCAGAAATGTACATTAATTAAGTCTCAGTGTGTAAGTTATGGCAAAATCCTAGGAACAGTTCAAATGAGGAGGTTTTTAAATAAAAGAGATATGATTTCAAAGATTCGTAAAGGTAACCTATTCTCGGAATTGGTAAAACAATTTCGACGGATATATTTATATATATCTTCACTGTTTTAGATTTTGATTTACAATTACAAATTTACAAAGTTGAGAGTAAATTCAATTAAAATATATATTTTTTCAAGACATGTATCTATTGTATTCCTATTGTATCTTATGAAGTCTCAAAAGAAATTTAAAAACATTTTCACAATAGAATTATTCAACTGACTGTTCTCAGAAACAATGGGTATCCACTGTGATATGGCCTATGGGACTTAATTTCATCTTTTTTTCTGTTTTTAAAATCTGTTGAAAAAAATCAACTATGTATTCACACTTGTGAGCTTTATCCTTTGTATTCACTCATCTAATTAAAATGAATTTAAAATATTTAACATACACTAAAATATAAATGTAGCCTACCGTACGTAAATATCCTGGCTCAAGTTGAATCATTTCAAAATTCTGAAAATCCCATCAGCAATCTAATTGTTGATAGAAGTATAACTAAATTGTATTAACCCATTAAAACCTTGAGTACGGTATAACTAGAGATAGGATAATTATGCAAATTTTTTTGCATTTTGATTCAAGCATGAAATCCCATGCAAAAACGTGGATATATCCATTTCATCACTCCCTGGTTCTAAAAAAACACTTTCATTTTGCATAGTCGGACACGTGTCACAAAAATTGCATATTTGAGGATTTTTTAGTATGCTTCTGCATAATTTGGCCTTTTTGCCACATTTCCTGGATATTCTCTTGTTTTATCAAATTATATGTACATAATGATATTAGGCCTACCGACCTTGAAAAAATCAACAGGAAAAAATCGGTAAGTTCCAATAACTCATTACAAAAACAGTACGGTATTCAATATTCAAAATAACGAAATGATTTTACTTAGTCATTGCACATCTAGGTTCAAGTGAACATTTATTTTTATTGACAAAATTAATAAGACTGAATACTGATAAAAATATACAAACTTGGAAAAGAAATGAATTTTTTCTCACGCTAATCTGGTTTTTTACTTATTTTTACAGATTTTGTACGTTTTGCATAGTTTTTGCATGTTTTGCTATTTGTTCTTGCATGTTCTGAGGTTTTATTCTGCATAACTAGGCTATCTCTAGTAATAACTACCGGTATCACAGGTAGGCCTACTATAGCCTTGAAATAAATTGTCTTGATAAAAAAGACAATCAAGTGTTCCACCATTACGATTGGGTAAGTAGAGACTAAATAAGCAGCACAAAAAAAACATGCATCCAGAAAATCAAAACCCAGGCACTATGACTACGTTTATCACAAGACTGGAGAACGGTTTAGCCAAATTGATTCAACTTGAAATAGTTCAAATATTTCACGTTTATTACAATATCCTGAATCATTTTATTGAAAACAGTAATGAAATTGAAAAACTCCGGCCACATTTGCCCATTATTCACACTGTCTTGTTATTGACTTCAAGTTTGTTTTTGGTAGACAACCTTCTTTCGTGGATAAAAGTACGTCAGCAATCAGCATGTTTAAATCAATCCAGGCTGCATAGATTTTGCTGAACCGTTCTCCGACTGTGTGATACATGTGGTCAAGGTTTTGAGGACGCTATAAACTACGGTCTACAAATGTACAAACTATAAATTCAATGGTCACGTGAACCAAGTTGGTTAAATTATCTTGGAAAAATATACACCGGTATTCAAAATGAGGTTATTGTCAAGCATATTTCATCAGATTACCGTCTTTGAACATCTTCCTTTGTCACACAAAAATATCTCGTAAGAGTAACTTTTCACTCAAAACCGGGTAGAAATAAAAGGTGACATTTGCCCTCATGCTTCAAGGTCCACACTAATGATGTTCACACAAAATCAGGAACTATGTATTTTTCTATTTTAATCAGCATTTAATGTTGGATCCAAAGGACCCAAAAATTGAAAAATTGTGTCACATAAAATATTTTTAATCTCTAGGCCTATTGAAATGAGAAAGGTGTAGGTTTCATCACAGCAACCATGCTAATAAATTGGACATTCATTGAACTTTAACTCTTCATATCTTGGAAAGTAAGTCGGTAACATTATTTTTCATTTGTATATTATTGTCAGAAAATAATTATATATCCAAAATTAAACAATTTTGTATCACGGAGAGTTATGGTCCAACCTTGTTACGACTATTATGTCAACATTTCTTGTCAAAGTTCAATTATTCTAGATTGGGTATCGGTACTCACTTGTCAAAACACATGCTGTACGAAAGCAGTGTGACTTCGCCTAGACCAGAACCGAGAGACGTCGCAACTACTCCTACAATTGCAATCCATTCAGCAGAAGCAAGTGCCACTAACAAAAAACCAGTTGCTGATAAACAGATCACGCCCATCATTCGGAAACTGTACACAAAGAAAATAATTATGTTGATTTGAGCTGTACTCTGCACCACCATAAATACTACAATAATATAAACAATAATTATTTTACCACCATCGTACATACTTACTGGACATGAAATGGGAAAAACGGTGCACACAGTTTAATAGCTAGCGACGGTAAAATATCTGCCAGTAATATTGCGCCCGTTGAAACATGATTACAATCACGCGTTGAATTACCCGGCAGAGATGTAGGAGTAGGTTCTAACGGATCTAGAGAATTGCGGAAGTTGGTCCCCAGAATATCGTGGGCAGCACTTAGCATCACAACGTAGCCATAGTTATTGCACAGACCAAGGAGCCAATAAGCTATCAAATTTCGCCAGTTCGTTGGTTGATCATCGATTTGTAATGTAGAACTCTCAGACTTCTTCAAACTCCGTGTCGTTGTTTCTAAAGCAAAAAGCACACACAAACCCTTAACTAGAAAAACATTTTAAAATCTTGTACAGTAAATAAACAACAAATATAGTCAATTATAGGTTATCAATCATGATTAGCAAGTTTCTCTCTGGGCCCAGTTTTACGAATTGATAGTTAGTGGATTGAGCAATAGTTAGCAGATTCAATTGCTATCAGCCCATCACCCTTGGTTACACAATATGTTGTTTTCGTACCTTTAACAAATAGGCCCTAGTTAGCGGATTAGTACTGAACTAAGATTTGTAAAACTGTCTCAGCAGTACACTTATTACTAGATAATTACTACGTACTATGTTTTTTTTATTCCATTCATACGATTCCTCTTATAGTAGGCCTAGCTTTTTCACTTCAATAAGTTTTTTTAGCCCAGTCCCCTATCAAACGTATAGGCCTAAGATGTTCCACTGTAACCTATCAAAGCTAGTAGCGCATTGGATTGCTATTTCTATCGGTTTATATTGCAGGGCAAAAGACCTATACGCAGCTTAATGTTATGAAGTCAAAGAAACCAGCTACCAAATCATTGTGTGATTTGTCTACATTCCTAAAGCAGTGTATGTCACTCCAAGTCCAATACATTATGCAACTTCAACAGCTAATCTACTACGCCTACTCAACTGTTTTTTTACTAATTATTATTATTATTTGAACTCTTACAATTGCACATAGATGCGCAGTGGCAAGTTCCCTATCTATCCTATCCCACCCCTTTCCTTAACCTTCTGACGGAATAGCTAAAATATCAACCTCTTTAAATAGTTTAAACTAGTCTTCAATAAATCACAATAAATCCTTGATTCCCTGAGATCACCAAGAGGAAAATCAAGGAGAAACACTTTTTATCAGTTTTGATTTAGAGTTACCGGTACCGTAATGAAAACTTTGACAGGCCTGGAGGCTTTTCGAGAACATCATTAGGCCTACGATAGGTCGAAGACCGACTCCGTCAAAATACCGGTACTGACGTATTTAAAAAATCTAAGAAAATTACTACTCAAGTCAAATACTTTTTTCCAGAATGTAGGCCTATTTCTAACAATTTTATGGTATAGGCCTACCGGTACTTGAAAATACCGAATGTTTAGTGTGCTATGATAAATAGGCTAATTCATAACTCTGAAGCTCCTCAAAAAGTCAACTTGAAATGTTGTGGCAATGTTTATAAAGGTACTGAGATCATGCATACCACATCTAATTATTGTGTTCTGGCATGGAGCACCAGCTGATTGGCCTCTGACCTCAGGAAGATACCAATGAATGTAATTATAAGAAGTATGTGCAGGCCCTATATGTTGTATTACGTGTCCTCTCTAGAAAGGTCTCACCAAGAGCTTTCCAACGAGCTATTGCTGAACCCTGTGGCTCAATTAGGTCACGCCAATATGATTTTAAGTCAAATTTTTATGTCCTCGCAACTTGAAAACCGACTCCAAAAAACTCCAAAAAAAATGTAAGAAACAACTCTTCCTAGTTGCCATTAGGTGAGCAAGTCTACGAATTTTTATCAAAATCGGAGACAAAAATTAATATTTTCTGGTTGATTTGACATGGAATCACCCTAAAAGGAGGATATACTAGGTATTAGCAAATACCTTATTTTATTTATCATCCTCATATACTATACTATATTATCATATACTATATATCATTGACATATTATCTTAAAGCTGATTGAATTCACAAAAATAGAATGCTTAGGCTTAGAATATTAATTAAAAAGTATACAATTTATCTTGGAGTTGCTGTACTTTTTAAACAATTACAATGACTACGTATATCACACAGTCGGGAAACGGTTCAGTCAAACCGGTTCAGGCTGAAACGGTTCAACAAATGAGTGTATATCACAATAATTCAGAAACACTTTGGCAAAACTGCGGTCAAAACGTTTCAGCGCCAGCCATTTTTAATATTTACGTAAGTCGATATATTGGTATATATATTGGTAGTATATTGGTATATATTGGATATTGGTGACGTAAGTCGGTAAATAATCGACAGCGGAGCTGGAATTCATCAAGGATCGATCTATCACTCCCGTTCAAGGTTACCCTGAATCGGTTTGACGTGTATATCAATCGTATCGAGTTCTCCAATTCACTTGCCAAACTGGATTGGAACTAAAGTGTTTCACACCAAAACCGACAGGTATATCACCATCTGTAAACCGTTTCAGCGTGAACCGGTTTGACTAAACCGTTTCCCGACTGTGTGATAAACGTAGTCAATGGCTTGTGAACATGGAAAAAAAAGTAAAGCTGAATTTCTCTATTTCCAAAAAATACCAAAAAACCACAAAAAAAAAGTAAAAAATTACCAAAAATTATCAAGTTACAGTATAAATTATAGTAGGCGTACTTCTATGCCTCGATTCGCAATCTGAGATTTTTGGTGGGCCTATTAAGGGGGTGCATGCATGGTGCCATTACACTCAATGACATGCTTACAGTGGCGGTTTTCTAGGGTAGGCAGAGGAGGCAGTGCCTCCTCACTTTTTTGAGAGGCAGTACCATCTCATTTTTGACAGGGAAATACCGCTTAGAACCAATTTCAAAATTTTCGTCTACATATATTTTCTCGTGATTTCGTGTCTATTACCTATCATCATTGATTTTTATCGTTATTTTACACTATTTCATACAATAATTTTCATATTTGCTGCACATTTCATGTACCGCGTCGTATAGTTCCGAGCTGAGTTTCTCATGTTCGAACTGTACCGTGGAGGCGAGTCTCCTATCACTACGGAACGAGGCTTGAACCACCCGCGCGCTGGTCGTCTGGGATAGGGAAGACGGTCGCTCGGTACATCCTTCTTTCGTGAGAGTTGCTAATGTGTATCATATGAACCATGATGTTCTATCTCTCTCACTCTCGACGACGCATGCGCACCATGGCTAGAGAATACTTACTCGGGAGGCTAGCCTCACAATGCAATCCCTTAAATGCTGGACACCGAACCGACACGTGTAATCACCGTTTTACGTTCGGTTCTTTGATGTTTTTATGATGATTATTTTTATTTATTCATCATTATTATTAGCTAAGTATTATTTTTATTACTATAATAATTATTATTACAATTAATATTATATATTTTTTCATCGCACAGTTGGAAGAGCGTGCTAATCATTCTTGCATATGTATTATTTAAATATACCTAATAATGAAAAATAATAATAATAATAATTATTATTATTATTATTATTATTATATATCATTCTATTGATTATATATCATTATATATATATCATTCTACTTCTCGCACTCGTCGAGGACGGACGTGTTCTCTGGTCGCTCCGTACTGTCGTTAAACAGGTATTTTGGCTATGTTGTGCAGCAAGTGCTCTATAGACTTGCCTGCGGACGGTGAATATATACATTGTATGGGGTGCAATAGTGATTACCACCATGGAACTAAGTGTGCTGGCATATCTAATAAGACATGGACTTCAAAATCAAGAGATCTTAAGAAGCAATGGAGATGCCAAGAATGTCGTGAAGGAAAGAAAGAACAAGAACAAGACACAAATATTCTTCGCCAACAGAGTGTTTCCAGCCTGTCCAGTATGGGTGAGGAAGATCAAAATATCAATTACGTTCTAACTGGGCAAGAAATGGACAGCTCAACTAGCTTCGGCAGACTCACAGGTGATGAAAAACTAGCCATGATTTTCAACAAATTGCAAGAATTAGTCAAAAGTCAAGTTTTTCTCGCAGAACAATATGAAGATAGTCGTAAGAAAGCTGATGAACAAGACAAGAAGATGCTGGACATGGAACAAACCGTAAGTGAACTGTCTAAAACAATCGCTGTTAAAGATGTCATAATCAAAGATCTAAGTGTTTGGGTGGAAAATATGGAGCAATATTCACGTAATAAAAACATTGAAATTAACGGGGTTTATGAGATGGAGAATGAAAACATTACTGAAATTGTATCAAAAGGTCATTGCCACGGTTGGGGTTAAGTTAGAGGTAGACGATATAGAGGTCGTCCACCGAGTCCCGACTAGAAACAAAGATCGACATGCACCAATCATTGTACAGTTTCTGTCACGTAAGAAGAGGAATGAAATAATAAACTCTAAGAAGAATGTAATAAGTAATGATAAAATATTCAATGACAATCGTATCACGGGACGTATTTACATAAATGAAAGTCTTTCGCCTTTCAACAAAAATTTGCTGTGGAAAACAAAAACGTATGCAAAGGAAAATAACTATTTGTATATGTGGTATAAAAATAATAAAATACTGGTTAGGAAGTCTGAAGGCTCGAAAGCTATTATTATAACTAATGAAGATGATATTAGTAAGTTGCACTAAATTATCACGATATAAACATGAAATAAGTTAACATTAATACTTGTTTTGTATCGTTTATATTATGTAAACATCAAACCACTATGGATAGTGACAACATAGGAATGGAGCATGTTTTCTTTTCAATAAACAGCTGGCGTGACTGGAATGATATTAATATAGGTGTACCTCAAAAAAATAGCATAGAAATTATTCATGTTAATATTCGATCATTACGTAAATATTGGAATCAATTTCAAGTCTTTATCGCGGAAAGCGTACAACATCTAGATATAATTGTTTTATCTGAAGTTAACATAGTTGACGATGAATTAACCCTTTATAATCTGGTTGGTTTTAGTAAGTGTAGTAGATTAAGAAATACAAAGTCTGGAGGTGGTATCATTATTTTCACAAAGAATACAATAAGTTTCGATGAAAAAACTAAGGAAGACAAATCTATTATTTTAAATTTTGAATATATAGCAGGCACTATCAAATCATCATTTGGCACTTCTATCAATATCATCGCAGTTTATAGGCCACCAAATTTAAGCAAATCTATGTTTATTTCGGAATTAGATAGTATAATAACACTGTTTGACAAAAATGCAGAGTTAGTTATGATAGGGGACACAAATATTAATTTAATGGAAAATATCAGTAAGGTTGTGAATGATCACGAAGACATGCTGGCTGCAAATGGTATGGAAAGCTGTATTAATGCGTTTACGAGGGAAGAAGAAGTATTAGGTAAGAAAGTGCAATCATGTATCGACCACATATTTGCTAGGAGCTCAAAATTAACCGAAGTCATCTCTGCTGTGATAACATAAGTTAGCTGATCATTATACAGTAGGAATCAAACTTCTTTATAACAATACTCAATATAAAGGAAATGAAACTGCGATTAGTACAATTAACATCTTTAATGAAAAGCTTATTGAGGACAAACTTAAATCGATAGATTGGACAGCACTTTCGGAGCATATTAATAACCCAAACTGTATACATAACTCAGTTGTACAAAATTTTATGTCTATTTATAACACGTCATTTCGTGAAGTGGTGTATAAAAAACGTGTTTCTGAGGGGTGGGTAACAAAAGAGTTGAAACAATGTTTCGAAGCAAGGGATGAACTCTATAGAAAATGGAATAAGTGTTCAGCTAATAATATGGAAAAGAAGGCAAATTTGAGGGCAACATATAATAAGTATAGAGCACAAGGAATAGAGTAAACGAGTATTGCATTGTACCTACCTATATAAACAATTATGGTCAACGACTTTTGAAAATATCTGTACCAACTTTATTAAATGCTATGCCAGCATATCTTCGTAATATAAAAACTATGTCTCAGCTGAAAACGGGTTATAAATTGTCCTTAAATTGTAAATTGAACTGTAAATGTGTAAATAAATTGTCCTCATTATGTCCTTAAATTAGAAGTTTTCATCAATTTAATTTGTTTTTCACTGTAATACGATGTTAAAGTAAACTAAAACGTGTAATTTTTGTTTTAAATTTTTTGCCTCATTTCTAGGAATTAAAATTCCAATTCGATTCTGTTTGTTGTTGTTTTTTTTTCTCCAACTTTTCTGCAAATGATTCATTATAATATGTATATATAATTATATTTCTTTTGCTTTTGTGTTCTTCTATTATTCAATGATATATCTGTGCTCAATGAGTTACGAGAAAAATGTATATGTTAATTTTATTGATTATTCTGCTGACAAGCTGCTATTGCAGCTTAGCGGAAATTATATTAAATACAATTACTGTTTTTTTGTGTGAATAAAGAAAAAAAAAAAAAAAAAAATTGTATCATCATTATTATAATTATTATTATAATTATTGATCGTTACTAGTTGTTTGGTTTGTACTTCCTATTATTGAGTGTTTCAAATTTTTACTCTGTTTTTATTTGGGTTTTGACCGAAGGAAATTACCGTAGTGAAAACTACGAAATTCATTTATATGATGTCACAATGGTCAATTATTAGGCCTACTGTTATTTCACCTTGTCTATTCATTTTGTTCATGCAGTCAACTATAACTATAATATTCGTATTAGTTACTCAACCACTAATTCAATCGGCATTCGGATTTATCCCTCATAGGTAAATCTACATTTAAAAAAAAAAAAAATTACAAATAAAAATCACTCTGTTAATACTGTAGATTACTTTGTCAACTTCAGATAATTAAACACGTAGGCTACTGTGTCCAGTGTATATCATTTTGTTTATAGTGGGGTATCTACAATTCTTGCTTCGAATCAGTGACTGAAAATATTACAAGAATTTCTGAGAATTTATTCCGGCTTATAGTGTTAGTTTCTGTGTTTTGTTCGTGTTCATGTTTATTGAGTTAGTGTTTATACATGGCTTATAATTCAGTTCAGTCGTGGACAAGAGTAAGTTAGTAGTCCTAATTGTTGTACAATGCTGTTGTGTCAAATTTCGATGTTGATGAAAAATGAAAATCCCCTCACAAGTGACACCTTGACGTGGTGGTGGGGTTTGCTTGATTCAATGATTCTAACAGCTCTGCCGGCGGGAACTTTATTTCACACTAGGGTCATCCTTTCGACGCAAAATAACAATTCCTTCAACGCGCCTTCAAAGCCTAACATTCATTCAGGTAATAAGAATGAAATGAATAGTCATATGCATCTTATGATTCATTAGAAAGAAACTTGCCTCCCCCCTACTGAAGGGTACAAGCCGCCACTGATGCTTAGAAATAGAGAAATTCATCTTTACTTATTTGGTAAACCAAAACAAATCAATTAGGCCAACAAGTCAAACAAGTGTTCAAGTCAGGCAACAATAGTTCCGATAATAATCCACAAACGTAGTCGCGAACCACCTGTGCATTAATGGTTTGGGCAATGCCTAGGGGCACCGATGCTCGGGACATTCTTCTTTCGTGGATACTAGGTAATCTCAATGGTAGCATTAATACTTAATGATGGTAGTAGGCATATATATGGGCATATGTTCAAATCAGAATGAACTAATAACTAAACTTTCCCTCACGTAACCTAGGCATAGGCCTAGGTCTACCTTGAGACATTGAGTAGACCTATCAACTGAGTACACATAATGCGTAGCCTAAGCTACGCCTATTTGTATGCGAGACCTACCACAACCTTGGCCTCGATAGCTTATGGACTACGAGACCAGTCCAGACTACGAATTCAAAGCCTTGGGTTGAGATTGGTATATGCCTAAGCATTGAGTAATGGCCCAAGTCACTAATTTTATAATAGGCCTACCTATGGCATTGCCTATGGTAAAGTTGTAGGGCTAGGCCACAAATTCAATAGCTAGGCCATTAAGTATATAGGTAGGTGGTTACTTATATCATTGCCTATATACTTAATGGCTAGGCCTAGGCCCCTAGGCCAACTACTAGGCCTAATCAATCCTATAGGCCTAATACTAATCCTATGTTATATGGTCCTACTTTTTCTGGACAACACTTACCGTTATTTGCAGGTAAATCATTCATCTTCACCAGCTGTCAATGGTCATCTACTAATAAGACAGCTAATATATTGTATTACTAATAAGCTAGGTTATGTCGCCAGGCTAAGCCTAGAACACAGCAACGACAACAACTCAAGTCCAAAGAAAGCGTACAAACTAGCAACTACCTGTGTGCTGTGCACAAAACTATTTGAAATCATCACAAGGTGGCTAGTTATGCTAGCCTGTTAGCATGCTGCTAGTATGCTAGGGGGGAGGATGCTAGTTCCTACAACCTTTTGCCTTTGTGCTCTAAGAAGAGCTGTCAACAATGTAGTAGTATTAGTAATTTGATTATTTCCCTATTTTCGTTGATTTACATAGATGTTGAAAGTTGAAACAATTTTTACATGGAAAAAACAGCATTAATAATAATAATAATTTTCTTAAGATTGAAAACAATAGGACCATAAAAATGCCATACTTGATAATATCATATAATTTTTTTTCTTATTATATTATTCAGCATCAAGATATTTAGATTTCATACATTTACACTAGCATTTACATAACACTATATAAATATAAGATGATTCAACTGGAAATGACACACAGCTCACGATGGAAATTCTTGTTTAATATGATTAATAATAATATACAAAATTATTTAAAAATGCTATTATTTTCCTGCTGGTAACTTATTAGATGAGCGTAGCGAAGATTTTCATTCCATATACCGAAAAATTTTGGGCTTGGTTTTTATGTTTTTTTTTTTTTTTTTTTTTTTTTTTTTTTTTTTTTTTTTTGTGTAATTTTGTACGCGGCATACAGGTCAGGAAAAAGTTTCAATCAACTCGAAACTTTTTTTACAAATTGGTGTTATACCAGAATAGGTTGGGATTGTTTTTCAGAAAAATCGGTCGAACGGTTTTTCCGGAAAAAAATTGGAAAGTATGGAAATTCCCCATAAGAATAGGCCGGGGGAGAAATACTTGGATTTTTTTTTTTTCAAAAGCACTCAAATTTATACTGTTTATGGGAAGAACTATCATACACATTTTAAGCGACTTATGGAACAATCGGATGTGAAATAACGAAGAAAACGCATTTTTAATGTACTTTTTTACACATCAATGAAAGCAATTAAGAAAGCAATTAAGAAACTATTAAATGTGAGCAACAAGTGTCACCAATAAATTAAAACGTTTAAAATCTGCGATGGATATGAAGAAGGCACTGGTATAATTGTTTGGAAACCAAGGTTTATATACCAACAGACAGCCGCAGTTCTTAAACCTTTGAAGTGATCCACGGCCTATATATGTACATTGAGCTGACCAAATGTTCTTAATTCTACATTTCCATACTTCTAAGCTCATCTCACAACGCATATAAGGCGTTTTCCTAGTTGTAGAGTCTATACCCAGTATAGACTATCCTCTACTATTTTACCTTTCATCGTTTATCTATTAATTTACTAGATCCTAAAAACCAACTTTTTCATGTACAATGTTACACCATGTGACCACAATAGTCAAGAGTTTACGGTATACATCGATGGTCACACTACGACCGTGGTTCATACCATGGTCACACAAGCTTTGATTTCCCCCACGGTAATGACTTGAAAACAACATGATCAATACGGATGTAACTGCAATATTTAGACGAGCTTTAGCGAGGATTCAATTTGACATACTGAAAAAAATTGGTGTTCGTTTTTATGTTTTTTTTTTTGTTTTTTTTATGTTTTTTTGTCCGTTCTCCACAGGTCAAAACTTCAAACTTTTTTTCAATATGGTTCCTCATCTAACTTAGATCTGTATAGTTTTGTGGCATTATTGAGCAGTAACTTTTTTTTTTATGAATTTTAGAAATTTCAAAAATACCCATTAGAATGAAACGGAAAAAAAAGAAAATATTTTTATTTTCCTAAAAAATGAAATTTTGCGTGAAGTTGAATTACATTTTGATACACATTTCTAAAAATTTTCAGCTTGATCGTGTCAGCCATTTTGAAGAAAAAACATAAAATGTGCTAAATTAGTACCACTCGAAGCAGTTTTTACCCATTTTTACCCATACTATTACTATTCGCTCGTCTAACAACGCATATATGGCGTTTTCCTAGTTATAAATATTGCAGTTTCTAATATTTGAATCTAGCGTTCGAAACCGTAGATTTTAATTTACAAATTACATAAATACGGGTCCTGGTTCAAATCATAATTCGAAATTAGTACACAGCTAGTTGAATAATTATAATGCTTCCATCGGCTTCTATTCTAACTATAAACGTTATTAAAAACGTTATCATAAAAGGAAATATCCAAAAGAGTAAATAAGATTAGAAAAGTAAATAAGTAAATAAGCAGCATATGGCGTAGTGGCATATAGGTCGGCTCGTGTGCCGAACGATTGCTCGTATGATGGAGCAGCTCAATTCGATAGGTCGATCATTGAATTTTGTCGAAATCTCGTCTTTCGTTGATTTAAATCAGTTTGTTTTTCCCACGGTCGTTTTCGTAGTGAGTTTGTAGGCTTCTATTTTAGACATATTTAATTGAAAGGCGTTTATTAGGCTAGGCCTATCATGATAGGTAGAAAACGAAGTGTACTTCTTGCTTCGTCGTTATATAATGGAATAGAAGATACTAGATTAAGGTAGGCCTAATCTTAGCATGCCTCTATCCCAGGCATAAGAATAGCCATTGACTACAAATTCAATGGAATGGCCTAGACAAAATCAATGGCCTTGCCTAGACCTAGGCCTACCAAAGGCCGAGTGCAATCTTGTTATACATTAGACACAAACATTACCCGTGGTCTACCTAACCATCTCCTAAAAACGCAATCAAGATCCAACCTAAATTTAAAACAGATCAGCATGACCATCAGTGGCATGACATAGGCCTAGGCCTCTACTATAAATTTACACAGGTCAGGCGTTTTTAGGGTTAAGGCCCATGTTAGGTTTAGGAGTGATGATTAGACCTAGGGTCTATGGAGATAAGATTTTTACAGTGAAATTACAGTTGCCCCATACATTCTCCCCAAACCTTATCCTACCTAACCTAAATATCACTAAAAAACAACCTAACCCTAAATATCACTAATAAACAAAATACTTGATATTCTCACAACTAGGCGGGTTGCATCATTAGTTACATGTAGTACGATTATTCTGGTTAGGTAAGCTAGGCTAGGGCATTATTCTGCTACATTCAATGGCTAGGGCAAACTCAATGGCTAGGGTCAGGGATAGGTAGGCCTATATATGGCCTATACAAGTTTAAAACCTAATTATGAGATAGGCCTACATGTAAAAAACAGTTGAACTAAATGTGGTTGTCCTAGTACCAGCATATAAAAACCGTTTTCATAAAAATGATGAATAAGCTGGCCTTACATGAATATTTATGATGCAATATCGCAGGTTGACAGCCGTTTTGAATTATTGGCCAAACAGCTACGACTGCGGGATGGTGCGAGGTTTTGCGGCACAAGTTCAGCTCAAGTCAACTTTTCCCTCGCACCGCAGAATATCGCATGCAAAACGCCTGGATGTAGTTTGGATTCAGGTAAAATCCACTTGAGCTTGCCGTCTTACTGCTTGCCCAAGAACAGCTCTGTCGCTTAAATTAGCATGAATTGTTTTGAAATATTTCATAATTGATAGGCGTAACTGTGCCCACGTGCGAATTACTTCTTTTACACGATTTTATTTTTATAAATAAAGTCATTAAATCATTGAGAAGACACCATCAATTTTAACAAATTTACAACAAACTGTCTTGACTTGAAAAGCGCGGGAAACTATACACATGCCCTTCTCTCTGTCCACCTTGTTTGAATTGCCACTGCGGCGCAGCAGTTTTATTTAATCACACCGCAACGTCTCGCATGCGGTAGCGAATTTGAAACAAAAATGTTCATGTAAGGCCAGCTTAACACTCGGCGCTCAGTGTACGAGAAACTTTGAATGTACTTTCTGTTTGCTGTGGCAAACTTTACATAACCTTATACCCAATGACTACGTAATATATATAGAGCCTATAGTGTAGTCATACTACTATCGGTACTCTTTTTACCATTCTTATTACCAAAGGCCTACATATAGGAATTTATGTAAATTAAATAAATCATCGGTGTGGTTAACATTTAGATATGTGATGACAATACTTCAAGATGAAGAAGCTGATCCAAATACAATTTTACCTGACCGTGGTATCTCACCATTCCACTTTGCTATTGGTAATGGAAGCGAAGCATTTGCTGAGAATGTAACAAAAGTTTTACTGCAATATGGAGCCAATCCCAATGTCAGGTAAATATTTTCAGTCAAATTAGTACAATTTCTCATAGTATAATAATAATAATATCCTTTAGGTCTATTGTCATTTTGAAAATCCGTTTTACATTTGTGTGTACACTCATGATGGGATGTACTGACAGTTTTAGCTAATAATAATCGGAATATGAAGTAAAAATATGAATAGAAAAATTGGGAAATTTGCTTACAAAATATATACAATCTTATACTTCTATCTTCAATCTTTATATTCATCTTTATCTTTATATCTTCAATCTTATATACAATTTGTATTCATGGCCATTAACACATCATCCATATATTGTTTAAGGTCTGTATCAAAGCATTGACCTATAGTGATGGCTCATTGAAATATTTTCCATTGAAAATGTTCATTTCAATGGAAATTTTCAACAGTCGTAGAAAAAGTTGAGGGTTGACATTTTCAATTTTGATGTTATATAGGCCTAAGGCATACAAAATGTATTTACCGTTATTTTGCCTATAGTTTGCAAATTTTAGACAGGTCTACAATATTCCCTTAGGCCTACCTCATTTCTTTCCTCCTCACCACAATCACATTCTTGCCATTTTACTAATTACAGTGGGAAAAGAATTAAAGTTCAAGAATTAAAAGGCAGGAAAGAGCTCAATGAATAATGAAATACCAGTACCGAAAAGTAATCCAACAAATAAATTTGGAACACTTTAAAATAGTTTGATGAATTGATATAGGGCCTACAGGCCAACAGCTAACTATGACCGTAACGTCTCATCATCCCCATCATTCCTTCATAAATTCATATACCGTACAGGCCAACATCTATTGCCTTGACCATTCATCTCATCATTCCTTCATCCTGTCATCCTTCTTTGACCACAGATTCCGTATCGTAATTTCTTTTCATTTTATTGACATTTTATTTTTGTGCGTTTATCAGTTACCGGGTACGTATTGAGGAGCTTCCTTAGGACATGTAAAAAATTAAAAAAGGGTTCCCTTTGTATTTCTTGCCTTTGTCAACATTTGTAAAATAGAAGAAAGAGTGTACTTTTACTCCATCAATTGAATGTATTTAAGGCAATGAAGAAGAGCAACAAGTACCGTAAAACTATTAAATTAAATTGTAATACATTTCAAATAAGCTCGGCATGAAACAGGAAGGCATTGAGACATCAAGGTGTGTGTCACATATATAGCTTTTCATAACATTTAATATAAATAGTCCTTAATATTGGTCATCTTACAGCATGCTGCATTTTCCTAGGTCATTTGACTTTGGTGTGTCACTAAAAATGGCGTTGTCATTCTTAGTTGTTATTCTTCTGATGAAAATCACAATTTAAACTGTTCTAGATCATCAGAAGGCCTGACTCCAGTGCACATAGCTGCAGCTTGGGGTCGAACACGTCTCTTACATCTACTACTTTTAAGCGGTGGAGACCCATGGCTGGAAGACAAGGAAATGAAGAATGCATTCCATTATGCCTACGAAGAACACCACTGGAACACACTGCACCTGTTGAAGAGGTTTAACCGACTTGATAACGCCAAGACAGATGATTGGGTCGAATTGTGCGATCCAAATCCGAAATTTAAGCTAACTCTTGGTATGTGGACCTCGTAATATATGAAGCATATCTTATTTTCAATTTGTATTACATGTATTCTGTAATTATACCAGAGTAGGCCATCATTTATCAATAAAACCTGCAGGTACGCTGTTAGGGACAAACTGACGAACTTATAAACAGTAGGGTTGCCGATCAATGTTATTTTCATGATCGACAATCATGAACTACATATTGATTATCAAATAGAAAACCATCGATATTTCAGATAAGATACCTACAACGTGAAATGATTGATAATCAATGGAATATATCGTCGTTCAATAGTCCCACCTAAATGCAGTTAATTAATACATATGGCTATTAAAATTATGATTACTGTATGCTGTATGTGATTACTGTATGGCCTACCATTTTTAAAAACACCTCATTAGTCAATTATTGGCAAATGATGAGGTTGTAAAATTCATAGATAATTTAAAATAAGGGAGCAACTTGTGTGTTGTATAGTATGTCTCTATAGTTTCACATTTGATTCTCTTTTTTTTTTAACCCTTCACGCACAAGCATTCTCCCATCATACTTTTTCATTAGATACATTTGCAGGGCATTTAAACTTTAGATATTGGTGGCAAATGAAAATACGTATCGATTATTTTGTTGCATCAATACGAAAATTATAATTATTTAGGCCTATAAAATATGTTGAAATAATATCAAACTAGGCCTATATCGATATATCTAATATCAACTGGCAAACCTAATAAAAATGCAGTGAAAATTATGTGCCCGCAAATTACAACAATGTCATTACAAATTTTCCATTGTTAGACGTATTTGTAGTACAGTAGGCTACATTTCATCGGGTCATATTTTATTTTGGAGCTCAAACTGTTATGTGTTGTTACTTGTTACTGTGAAAAAAATAATTCAAAATCCAGAGAGATTCTAGGTTAGATCAATGGAGAATGAGTCCTACCTACCTAGCCTAGAAAATAAATTTATCTATGGATCTATTTTCTTGAAAAGCCTGAACACAAGTTAAAGATGGAGGGTTTTTGCTCCCAACCCTTCCCAACCCATCATTGAAAAATATGTTTGGGTCAACCCCTTTTTCTGATACATTTGGTTTTTATGTCATTTCATCTATAGGTCTGTTGGTTTTTAGTACAGTTGACCCAAGAAGCAAATGGGAGATGGGTCAACTGACATTACCTGGTTGTTCATTTTCCTTATTTTATGATGTTGTGATATCCTCAGATAAAGTGGTGCTGTACAATCGTGACGTAGTGCTACAATATGCCGCCGATTCTCCGTTTGTTGCGCCAGTGAAGACTGCCACCCGTTCGGCTTGCACCCAAACTTCACCTCTTGACAGTGTGGATCGCAGCTCAAAGGTGACATGTCGATTAGTTCCGGCACAAGCTGAGGAAAAGCGCAGCGTTGTTGAGAAGCCCGAGTCCTTGTTGCCCGTGTCTTCGATGAAATACATCTCGCCTGTAACTCCGCCAGGATTAAGGTAAACAATATTTTCAATCTTAAGTTGATCATAGTTGCCTAAATATATTGAAAATCTACTGTTTCTACATTTCAGTTCGTTCCAATTCCATCTTAACCCTTATGTTCATATTAATTCACCACTAGCAAAGTCCTCAGTTCAGACTAAATCGCGCCGGCGTAGCTATTGATTCTTATAGACTGCCGTCCTATTTTCTTCATAAGGCTAATGGTCCTCAACATCACTTCATACTATTGTTATTCCCCTCAAAATATTCTAAACTCTAAAGGACTTACATTTTCTATTTTCCAATCACTAAGAGGATTTGAAATCATCAAAAACGTCGGAGAGAGAGAGAGAGAGAGTGAGAGTGAGAGAGAGGCGTCATTCACTATACCGTACCATACATATCCGTGTATGGGCTGCCCTATGCTTTTCTTATATAATATATATATATATATATATATGTCCGAGCTTCGCGCGGACGAACACACGAGTGGGTTATATATATATATATATATATATATATATATATATATATATGAATTTTATTTTATATTGGGTTTAACGTATGCACTGTAATGATAGTGAATATCTATTGGCATCGGATGGATGATTAATGACATGATGGGATGATGAGATGAAGGTTTCTTGGGTAATGGGAAGGATAGTGGGAAGGAAGCGGTCGTGGCCTATATTGTTGGAACCGTCCCGGCATTAGCCTAGACTACAGAGGGGAACTACGAAAAACCCCAGTAAAGATGGACGGCAAGGATTGAATCAGGTCTGAAATTCCCCTCGCCTCCCGGATCACATGAAGCAAGCACATTAACCACTGTGCTGCATGTGCCGGTAGCTTTATTATATTGTACAAAAATGAATTAAAAAATTGGGCTGCCCATACACGGAGATGTATGGTACGCTGTAGTGAATAACATATGTTGGATCGATATTATATGGAACCTATGTACAGTAAACCCTCGTTAATCCGAACTCGGTTAATCCAATTCTGACGTACGGTATTTCGAACTTAGTCCCCAGCTGAAGGTATAGGCATTTCAATGTTAATTAATTGGGTAATCTGAATTCCAGCTAAACTGTAATTCAAACTAATATTCCGTCCCTTCAATTACTTCAACACTGATTTCGGATTGGATAATTCGAAATAATTCCTTGAAGTTATCATTGTTTTCCCAATTTCCATCCTTTTTATTTGACGTATAAGAATGAGTGGAAGCGCGCTCAGCTGTTCCATGCTTTGTGTGCCGAACGCGGCTGAAAGCAGTCGATCTTGACAAAGCTTGAGCTCGGAATACTCGTTCGTCCAACTCGGGACGGCCGAGCGCCAATAGAAACCGGCCATTTGAGGCTCTCGTGTCACGGAGATAGCCGAGTACACACGATCAGGGAGGCCATTAGTAACGGATCTATTACTCAGTGACAGCCGGGAACATAGCGTCCTTTAGCACGCAATACGAAATTGACTATATTCTGAGCGGGGAAAATGACTATGGTTAATTCGAATTTTTATAAACCAAAATCTTTTTTTTTTTTTTTGGCCTTTCGATTTAGGATTAACGAGAGTTTACTGTATACATATTTGTATATTGTCATTGCAATAGCCAATAGGTATGACGTATGAGTATTTGAACTCATCTTCAAATTATTCTGCATTTTTCTGATCAATCAAAGTTTAGCCCTACATTCTCAAATCTATTTACATCTCAACATACATTTATGTCTCAGTTTAAACTTTGTTTCTTAAGTGTTTGTTTCTACAGTTATTTTTTATAAATTACAAAGTTTCTTCAAAATATAAATATTTTGCATCTTAGTAGACCTACATGATAAATTATTTGCTACGTTGACTGTAGGCCTACAGCATTTTAGAACCCCCTTTTTTTAAAAATTTGTTTAAAATGTGCCCTATTTGCACTGCTGTAGGTAGCCTTATTATTTCAAGTATGTATCTTTTTGATTAGCCGTATGGAGAGTGCACACAAAAGTATAAACAATCTTTCTACTCAGAGACCTTCCTATATGATATTGTTTTTTTGCAATGGCTTTCTGATGTAATGAATTCATCATGATTCATAATTCCTCTTCAATAATAATTCCATTATATCTATTGTCTTATTGTGTTCAACCTTGTAACAGCTAGATCTGTTAGAAATTTATTTGACCCAGTCCACCGATTGTATACGTTACTTATAAATTATTGTACATATAACTTTTATTTAGTTACCGTCAGAGATACAAGCGGAACTTTCCTCCGCCCCCTAAACGTGGCTTGAAGCCTGTTGAGAGCACCAGCCTGAGCTTCATTGAAGAACTGAAGGAAAGGCAGGCCGCTGGTCTTAAGCAGCACCTCGGGCAGATGTGCGAAGTCACCACCGAGACTATGGTCATCGAAGACGAGGTGATGGTCGAGGTCACGCCACATTGCGAGGAGGTGGGCACTTGGCTTTACAAATTGCTATTCAAACTAGTTTCATCAGCTGACCTCGGAGCACACCAACAGCCAACTTTTACTTCTCAAACATTTTTTAAATAGTGCTTAGGCAATGACAAATATCACTTTCATGGTACTTTTCTCTTTTCATATGTGGGCACACGCACACCCAAATTTCTGAGTGATAGATTACTTTTTTATTTTACATATATTTGGTAGGCCTAGATTTTTTTTTCGACATTTAAAATCATTATCTCAAGTTGGATTCAAAGTAGAGTGGCAAAATGATTCTTGCCGTCGAAGTTAGCGATGTGGGCCAGTCAGAAGCTTGCTGCTCCTACTGAATGCGGCAAGACCTTGAGACTAGGATAATGTAAAACTCTTCCTGCGGCAGTAAGGCAGCAAATTCACTGCGTTGGTACGGATGAAGCTTCAAAACGAAACGATAGGAAAATATGCTGAATTTTATTTTCAACTTGAATTTTGTTGAGACATTAACTCTGGAAATAATTTGTTATATATATTTTTTTTCAATACGATATGATCGGACCATTTTATATAATCTTTTTTTATTGAAATAATTTTGTAATACGGTAGGCCCTGTATATAATTCGTTATATATGATATTTTATTTTTATATATGATTTTTCAGTCTTCTCCGCACTCTCATCTGTCAATGCATACATATAAAGTGTAATAATTTTGATTTTTAAAGTACCATATATAAATTATATATAATTTTAATTAATACAGTATGGGACACTACTCAATATATCTAGATATAAAAATAAATTGTCAACAAGATTTATTTCACTCACTATAAGACTAAATTTTAGAGTTTGAACTTTGAAGTAGGTCTAGTAGAAGCCGATTGTACCAACTGATAATTAAATATTAATTAGTTAATCATTACTTTAGGTACAAAAATAACATAGGTAACCAAGGGTGATAACAAGTTAATTTGCAAATTTTTGGTTTATTCACTAATCATCACTTGGTACACCGGCTCTAAGTAAAATACTGACGATAACTTTAGTTAACCAAACACTAGTTCCAGCATGTAAATCGGTTCCAGGAGTCTACGTTCATAATACTTGAACCTACATAATATATACTTAATCGTGATAATTACAAATATCTTTAGGCCTAATTTCAATAGCTCAAAACTCAAATATTTTTGTGCTTCCAGTTTCCTACATTGTGTTTCACTTAACGTTCAACCTGCATGGTACAACTTACAAGTGTGATACTGAAATTGATCATCACTGTACATTTATGTTACAGGATATCGAAGCAGTTGAATCACCAACATTGAACGTATCTGATTACGTTTCCATTGAGACGCTATTTGAACCCTTGTTGAATGCGTCTAACAATACCAAATGTCCTATTACAACGCACGATGTAGATTTGTTTAATCGTGACCTCTTGTCACAAAGCCATGACAGACAGGAAACACTCAACTGTAGTGAGGAAATAGTGGCATGCACATCTCATGTTGACAGATATTCTGACGAAAGTCTCATCTCTGTTATACCTTGTTACGATATTAGCTCAGATAACGAGGAAATAGTTCCTAGTAATGACAAGGCTGTTGAGTGCGTGGCGGAATACTCCAATATTCTCAATGTTGAAAACAACATGATGGAGAAAGTGCCACCTGCTATTGAAGAAATTAATGTTGGCCATGTAGCTGTTTGCTGTGAACCTCGAAGTGAGAGTGAAATTATCGAAGAATCTCTTTTGCCACATGCAAATGAATGTCGCAATTCATCCCCAGTGAGTGCTACAATTGACCTTGGTTTTATTTTTACTGATGAAGTATCAGTTGGTGATGAGCTCAACAAGAGCACTAATATTTCCTCTCTTGACTCATTAGTATCTGATGATGTTGGTGGGAATACTGGTAATTGCATTCCCGATATGAATAAGACTTATTCTATTTGTGATGATACGGAATTCATCTCTTGTGAAGTTGTGGAAGGGAGTGTGATCGAGCTGCAAATGGATCGTGGTAATGCTGCTTCTGATAAAGATGAGTTGGCTGGTTCTGACTTTCACGTTTCACTTATGGATACAAATTCGGATTGTTCAAAGAATGTGCTCAACGAGTTGGATGAGGAGGCTCAACATGTCACAGGTTTAATTGGATGCGAGCGTCAGAATGTTTCCGAAACACATCGATCTCTTATGGCCAATTTAGTCGAGTTTCATAATTTACGTTTAGTCAATTGTTTATTGCCATTGGATACTAATTATTCTGCGGTCAACAGTTTGGTTGATCGTGAAATAGAGGAGCATAAAAATGAATTGGTTGGGTACGAACCTCATAAGGAAGCCTCATTGGTACGCTATAAAACGCTTACAGAATTAGATCAATTAGATCACCTCAGTGTAATGAGTGCTGACATTGGTGAAAAAGTAGCTCTGTTGAAACTGCTTAGACAACAGTCTGAAATGGTTGAATGCAACACAAAGAATGAAACGGGAATGCCAGATGAAGCGTACTCGAGTGATGTGGTTGATCATATAAGTGATAACGGATCAAGGTATGGGATTCAGCTAGTGAATGCCGCAGTATACGAAAATGATGACCCTTGTACTGATAATGTGTCTTTTCAAAACTTGAGTACCAGTAATGATATTCAGGTAATTAAGGAAACTTGTGATCTCAACCAGGATTCATCACAGCCATATGTTTCTTGCGAAGAAAGTGAGGATAAAGCTTTGGATGAATCATTTAATATTAAATATTCCTTTGAAAGGAAGAAGTCATTACCTTTTAGTGCTGTTGGTGATATAACTAGTATATCTAGTACAAAGTCAGGAGATAAACAGCCTAGTACAAGTGACCATTCTTCTCAAGGTGACAAATTAGTAGTTGCTAAAAAGACACAGTTTGATGAGTCTGGTTCATCTTTTCCATCAGATAGTGGTTCATATACTAGCGCTACAGAGGATTACTTATACACTGACGACGAGCAAGGTGTCGTTCTTCTCGAGAGACGTTTTCTTGTTCCACAATCCGACAATTCCGAACGTGAACTCAGTACGGAATCCTCGTCGGATAACAGTATTGCTTCCTATGATACCGATACCTTGCTCGGGGAGTTGAAGAAACGGGGAGTAAATCCAGGACCAATTATGCCCTCAACAAAACGAGTTTATATTAAGAAATTGGAGAGACTTGCTCGAGAATCACCTTTGTTGATTGGAAAACCTACTTACAGTCCTGAGCTCGAAAGAACTCTACGCGTGGAGAATTGGCAACTTGACTTGGCACCTTACGAGAGACTCGAGGTAGAAATTGCAGCTCAGTTTGCGGCCGTCGATCCTACACGCCGATGGCGCGAAGGCGTACTCAAGTCTTCGTTCTGTTATCTCCTCCTCGATCCACGTATTACCTGTAACTTACCGTGCCGCACAGATCGTTTGTCTCCAATGAAGTTGTGGCCTTCATTTCTTGAAGCTATATTCTACGTTGGTAAAGGTAAACGTTCTCGGCCATATTCGCATCTCTACCAAGCGGCTGCAGTTTGGAAATCGGGTGAAACAACATCGGATCCGAAAGTTCAACAAATTCTCGACATTTGGAAAGATGGACTCGGGGTTGTATGTCTTCATATTTTCTTAAACGTGATTCCTGTAGAGGCATATACCCGTGAGGCAGCTATTATTGATGCTTTGACCCTTCGTAACGTCAGGAATGCGAGATTAAGTGAGTATTACGGGGTTGCCGCCACATGGCCTACTCATTTGAAGAATATGCTCGGGGTATATTTGCTCTACAAAGCGATGGGTATTTTTATTAATGAAGGCGAAAGGCAGCTACGTCCAGCTGATCTCGGGTAATCTGACAAGCTAAACTAACCAAAGGTATACTAGTCAATTGGAGAAGATAGGTAGTTATCATTTGTACCCAAGTGCAATTATTAGATCATAAAGATTTTCTATAAGAAGTGGATAAGTACCTTGACAACACCATGTTTCCTCATTCATACCAAAGCTAACATATAAATTGGTTTATTGCTTCAGATAATGGCTACATTTTCCTTGATTTGGTAGTTGTAGTAGTTTTTTAGTAACTGCACTGATATTTTATAATAAAGTTAGTTTTAAGCAATATCAACATCTTGTTATACACTGATGTAGGCCTACCTATATCAACTATATACCGTAACTGTATTTAAATTTTAATTATGGCCAAGACTGAGATTGCTGCAAATTGTTATGTACGTCCCACATAACACTTAACAGATAACGTCCTTTTAGATATTTACAGTTGCAATCTAAAGCGTCATTGTTACTTTCATACTGCATATTATAGCTTTGGTACTTTCAAATGGGAACAATTTTGAAGCATTTGATTAGAAATATCTACATTTTATAAATCAGTATTTCTAATTTTAGGCTATTGTATTTTCTAGACAAATTACTTTGGTATTGTTATTATTTACTTCATGTATATTACTTATTATTCATGGATACAAATAATTGTCAATTGGTATTATGTACAATTGAGTAGTATTATCAATTGAGGCCTATCTATACAATATTTTGACAATTGCTGTGATTTGTAATGGCAGGTAGCACGACCAATATTATACTATAGTATTAAAGAGCTTGTCATATTATATTTATTACATTTTATTCACATAATACAGACCTTAATCCCGAGCCGCCCCCGGTAGCTCAGTCAGCTGAGGCACGCTTCAGAAACTGAAGTCACCGTTGGGCATGGGTTCGAGTCCCGCATAAGGCATGGGTTTTTGTAAATGTCCTTTCACTCATCATCACTTCATAGTTTCATAATCACCTGCTCGTTCGTACCCGCATATAACCTAGCTGTTGGTGGGGGCGTTAAGCAAACAATAATCATCCTTAATCCCGAGTCCCTTCCAACCAAAAGAACGCACTGTCTAGCTTCTTGTTGAAGATGCCGTATCTTGTTACCTCACTCTTAAAGTACCTGCTCACTTTGTACAGACTCTTACACAGCTTACCTCAACCATTGAATTTGTAGTGTCAACTTATGGCCTCAACTTATATACAGTTATGCCATTTTTGATCATCAGTGTTTTATACAAAAATATCATTTTAAAAGAAATATTCCAAAGTGATTTATAGTGCCTAATACCTACATAGTACATATTATCAAATTTTTGATGTATGTGTATTGCCAGAGGTATTGCCTTACCTCTAGCAATCTGAAGCTTTTTTGCTCGTTTATGCTGGTAGGCTGATTAGGTTCAGAAAATCTGTTATAGTGGACAGGAATGTAGATTGCTTTTCAGGGGATCAGAGAAAAAAAATGTGAAAAACTTCCTGTGTATAAGTGAGCATATTGGTAGCCATCCTCAATAGCCCAGTCGATCAAGTCAATACTTTTGTTGGAATGTTCTTGGAATTGATCAATCTAACTTACCGTATCTCCCAACAACGTTACGGAGTTAGGACAGGTGTCACTTGTGAAGTAATAAAAATCTACGTTCAACTAGTTACATTTGAAACATGTATCAGGTTTCATAACGGCGAGTACATTTTGATTGATTGGCCATTTTTAGAATATTTTAAAATTTGGTTTAATTTATCTATGCCTATATAGATTTAGGTGAATGTACAGAAAGTTGTGTGTTGGCTGGAAGAGCAGTTTTCATGATACAATGTTTTAGTTCATACACCCACGATTTCAGGTCCCGCAAAAACCGTAGCTTCATTATAGTGGAGGTAATTGCCATAACTTGAAATATCGATATCACGATAACCCAAACATACAATAGCTGTGTAAATGCTACTCTTCAATATACAAAATTTACATTTCAATACAATTTCATATTCCTACGATTACGAGTCGCTTGAACCGTTGACCATAAAGATTATTTTACCGTTATGAACCAAATATTCACCACATACGGGTTGAAAATAGTACGACCCATTTTTTTATATCGAATAACTAGGGAACAATATGTATCAAACGAGATTATAAAAACAAAGTTAGTTACCCCTTTCTACTCTAAAAACATTTGTTGCAAATGAAGGATAATCAAAAAGTAACCTTTACCCTTTGGTTGTTAACTTGTTTTGTTATGGTATGACCCTGTTATTATTTTTCATTAATACTGTGCAGATTTCAGGGAAACAAATAACCATGCTATTGCATCACCTAAAAATAATTAAAAACACCAAGTTGTCATTTTACTAAACTTTTAGTTGGTCTAGTCAGTTTCCAAGAAATAATTCAATCCCATAACATTCTTCTTTCGACGTATCGATTAACACCCGAGTGTGTTGGGTCAGCTAGGTCTACATTAAAACTTATATATTTATACAATTGTTTTTATTTTTATTATAAAACTGTACAACTGTTATGGGTATTTGGAATATTTTTTCAAGGCAGATGTGTCTGGTCCTGCAGAACTTTTCAAGGTGGTCACACCTAACAATTTGAACATTATAACATTATACAGTGCCCTTCAATGTTGAAATTAATAATAATTGCTGTTTATCAATTAATGTGATATTAGTGATTTTTACTTGTTGAAATGTTGGAAGTTCATCTAAAGGACTTAACTCCAGTACGATACGGTATCATGCTACCGTGAAAAGTCTCTCACCTCGGAGAATTAATTTTCAGCTCATTTTGAAATACTAATTGTACTATGGTATAATAATATAACTAGGCAGGTAATGGCAAGGCTATGAAACTGAAAATTTGTATTTTCAGATGGTAAAAGGTATACTGTAGTCACTTGAATAACATTAACCAAGTTTAACATTGTTTAGGGGCCTATATAATACACTTGTATCTACTAAAGACTTGCTACTGACTAAATAATTGTAAAAAGTTGCTAAAAGGTATACACTGTAGTCACTTGAATAACATCAACCAAGTTTAACATGTTTAGGGGCCTATATAATACACTTGTATCTACTAAAGACTTGCTACCAACTGAATAATTGTAAAAAGTTCGGTAATTACATAATCTCACCACAACATCATCGATTCAACGCTTTTGAAATATGCAGTTATATTCTCATTTTCATACTTTTCCTGAAAAGTCATATAGTACCATATCCTAAAATACAACAGCTATATATGTGGTGTTATTTGTGCTTGTTACGTTGGTAAGCAACCTTCTTTTTCCGTGGATACAAGTATATTAAGTTATTTCTGCACTGGTAACAAACTATAGACCAACATGTTCAAGAATTGCAGAAGAGAAATATGAAAAGGTAACGCATAACAACAAAAATGAGAAAGAAATTATATAGACCTATCCATTTTTTGTTTACACCAACAGGTTCAGTGTCAGTGTTTTCAGTCTATGCTATCATTCAAGTTATGGCTGATCGTTTGATCGGACCAGCAGAGTTTCATAGATGAGCAGATATTGAGAAAATGTTGCTGAGTCTTTTCACATGCAGCAAAAGGGCGCGGTTCCGTAGCATCCTCCATTGCAAGTAGTTCTCTCAATGCTCCGTCTGAAACAGTTACCTCCATAATTTACGACTTTACAAGAGAACAACAGATAAAAGAGGAATTGAATATAGCTATAGGCACTTTAACCACTGACCATCACTATTTTAAAAAGAGGAATTGAATATAGCTAGGCAATGCAACCACTGACCATCACTATTTTCATGAATAGGAATCTACCCCTGTATTTCTCGCCAATATTCTTCAATGAAATTCAATGTAGAACGCTTCTATTGACGTTGTTTCCTAATATTGTCTAATGATTGTCTAATGATTGTCCTAATAAAATGACGGAAGAAATATCACATGTTTCTCGGCATCTATCAGTAATTTGATCAAATCAAAGTAATTTGAGTGATTATCAATCTTTACATCTACTTGTATTACCGTACGGATAAAGTTATGGTACAGTTATGACTTGTGTATACCGTAGTGACTGATGGTGTACGGTATATGGATAATGGAGTAGCAGAACTTTGTCTATAGATTGTCCTGGCAAATATTACATTGAAATAAGTTATGTTCTATTATGAACATGCTGTTCTCTCTTTCCCTTTTACCCAATTCATATATTTTCTATTATGGTATCGAATACACTTACAATACAGCTATTCCACGAAATTAATACGGGAGCCTATTGGTCGAGTTATGAAAATGTCGAGCTATTTAGTATTTAATGTATTTGGCATCAATTGCCCAACTATAGGATACAGTAGACTGTAGAGAAAGGAATTAAAATTACATTTTAAATACATAATTCATTTACCTAAACTAATCAAGTTGGTTCGCACACTTTATGATCCACATTATTCATTGATAGTAATAGGTGTATCTGGGCACACAATTCTCATATCATAGAGGCAATAATCTAGTTTCCAATATGATTTATCAAGCTGAGTAATGGTAAAACCTCACTTTCTGTCCGAAAATATCAAATTCCTAAAGGTTACCACGGTTAATTCAAAATTATTCATTTGGGTACAAATATGTTTCGAGAATCAAAGAGCTTTCAAATTTATACATCTCCGTAAAGCATGTGGGCTGTATCCTGCATCAATATATGTAACTTCCAATCCCTATTAAGGTAATGTTACCGGTACCGTAGCAGTATTTATTATGTAGTGTATCTATTATTCAGGTAAAATATTACTATTTGCTAGTAAGTTGAAGTGTCTGACTGTCTACATGTGTGTATAGACTATAGACTATCAAGTAAGTCATCTCTCACCCTCATATTTGTCCAAGCAAAGATCATGTGGTGTATTCCGCAGTCCGATCAACAACCACTGATAGCTTCCTTCTGCTTCCTGCATGTGCATTCCAAACTCTGGATCGGTCTCTGTCAATTGATGAAGCAGCATAAGACCTCGTACAAGTGTTTTTCTCAAAAACTCTCCTTCGTCATCATTAGCATAACTTTCAAAATCTTTATAAGTCTGGTAGATAAGTTTTACGGTCACTTCTGCTAATCTTCCTCGACAGAAGCACGGATCTCTCATACCATTAGCTGATTTACACTGAGCCCATTTGGGGCCTCGGTGAGGTCTCCGTTTTATATTAGCCCATACCCAGCTCACAACCCCACGACATAACCTTGTACGACTACGTACAGATGTATTGCGTTTTTCGAGCAACCAGCATAGAATCTGTATTACGCAGGAGTTGGTTCGAAAGTAGCCAAGACCGCAAGCTATATCGATGTATGCTTTACTTTCCAATCTTTGACACAGACTCTCCATAACCATTTGATTTGAAGAAAACGCACATAGTAGTTCGGAGAGGGCGACTACAGTTTCAACTCGAGGCCGGCTGAATACTACAGCACGGATAATATCGCTAACGATGGCATTGCTAGAACAAACAGTGGAGTTTTACTCAAGTTTATTTTAAGGTTATAGGGTTGGAGAAACAATATGAAAACAAATTTCAACTCTGTGTCGGTTCAAAACATAATTCACACAAAAACAAACTTCATCTTCAATTTAATTCAGGACTAATTGATCAGAAAATAATTAATTCCTGTAGTGCATGGCTAAAACCCATTTCGAAGCTTTTAAAACCACCATAAGAACAGCCTAGCGAAGAAAATTTGTAAAAAATATTCAATTCTAAGAATGAATTCAAATTTTTGCGAAATCTTATATGGTAGGCCTACCTAATAATGATACACTTTATTCCGAAGTTGTAGGCCTACATAAATCGGAAAAGCCGTTTTGATTTTAAAAAATATTACCGGTACATGTAGGCCTGATTTTTTTTACATAGATCAATCAAAGCAATTAAGAAATCCAGTATAAATAAAGCAACAGGTTTAACCAATTAGGCTAAATTTTAGAATACCTAATTTAAATGAATAATGAATAAAACGGGATGGAAGTGACATTTTTGTTCTGAACTCAAGGTGCAGAGCATCCCGGCCATTAGGTATACGTCTTCATATAAATACAGTGAAACCTCTATTCATCGTTTTTCAAGGGACCAGGAAAATAAAACCATCCATGCAGGATAACGATCCATCCAGGAAAATTTAACATTGGTTAGGCTATATGGGAATGGGGTGAGAAATAACTAATGATACAAGCAGGAAAACGATGGATCCGGGAACGATGCATAGAGGTTTCACTGTATGCCTATATTGCTAATCCAAAAATGCACACCTATGCTACATTTTCCTAGTTATTAATTAATAATTATTGTTGCATTTTATAACTCACCTTTTCTCTGTGTAAGATCCCTTGAAAAGAGATTTGGTGAGTAATATAACAACACCAGTCAGAAAACCACTGTAGTCAAATGCATTTCTTTGATCACCTATTATTTGCGTTAAAGAGCGTAATAACCTTAAGAACCCAAACTGTTGTTGTTCATATGAATTTCTCATTTTTTTTTCTTTCTGAGCATTCTTTTCTGTTTCTGGTGAATTGATCTTATTCGCCTCTTTCGTTGCTTGGTTATTTTCATCCACGACTATATCTACTTCCATATCAACAGAGTTCATCATTGCCTGCTTCTTTGCTATAATTTTGTTTTCAACAAAAACAAAATTTCTCATTTCATTCACTGCAGTAGGATTTAAACTTTCAACATCATTATATTCACTATACACGACGTTAATCGTCTTGGGAATACCGTGCTTTTCTGTTGATACACCACAAACTAGATTAGACATTTGTTTAGAGAGCATACATATCGCTGACAGCAAACCCAATGAACGACGAGCTTCTAAACCTCTTTCAACATCGTACCACATTTTGTTTGAGAGAAGTTTGGGATTGTCCAAAGATTCTACTGGTGCCTCTATGAGGTGTCTATCTCGGCGATCCAATTCTTCTAATGTTTCTTCTTTTGCTCGATCACGGAGCGTTATCAGCAGATTGTAGAGAATTTCACGGCACTCGGAGAATATATTTCTGATGTGATATTTTGCTTTCATTGTCTCGAATGAATCTTCGAGGCCAAGCTGGTTTACAGATACCCAGCACGATTCGACAGAAAGTCGAAATGGATATAAAGATGGACGCCAACTGATTTTCTTTTTATTTGTAGTGCTGACTTGTAAACTGAATTTAGATTCGAGTTTTACTTGATGGATCTCTAAATCGGATTTGCAAAACAAATGAGGATTAAGTAGATCATTGAGGATTGAACCACTGGATTGGTTAACTTGGGATTTGAATATAAGAATCTCGTCTCTTGCCCCTACTTCCGGTACAGGTTCACGCAAAAGTTCTGGTATGTGAGGGACACACTGACTCGACTGTGCTAATAATAACCGATCTGTTGCTTTCCAAGCCTCCAACTTTTGGAACTCCATGGTGGTTTTTGCCTTCTCAAGTTCTTTCTGCATTGCTTTAATTTTATCCTCATATTCCTTACTCTTGATCTGTATTAAAGTATTTCCTTTTGCTTCGCTCTGTTTTAACTGACGTCGAAGTATCAATACTTCTCCATCTTTTGTGAAAAGGCATTCCTTCCATTTCTTATTATCATCTTCTAACTTTTTGAGACTCATTTTTAAAGCATCCTTTTCTTTTTCTTCTCGTGCTCCATTAGATAAGTTTTGTAGTACATTTGGCTTAAGAACAGGCATGTCTTTGACATTTGCATTTGGAGATGGAGTGACAGTAGTATTGAGACTAGGACAAATCTGCGATGCTAAAAAGAAACACTCATCTACTGCGTCCAAAGTTAAATCTTCGCCCCATAGGTCATCAGCAGCTATAGAAGAAGCAGGAACTACGTTCGTTTCTGTAAGTTTTGGTTTCTTGGCAGTATGATAATTCATAGTACTTTTTATTTTGTTTCCTTGATAGTGATCTCCATTTGCCATGTTGTCTGAAGTGTTCCCAAAAACTGAAAATAAAATCAGTACCTAATTAGTTCAAATTTTGCTGTAAAAAATAAAAAATAGATGGGATGCTTCATTTTTTATTTATATTGGGTTCAACAATGCACTATACTGATGACTAGTATCTATTTGCATCGGTGAATGATGAGTGAGATGACAGGAAGAAGAGATGGAGGTTATTTTATCAAGTGTTTTTGGATAGTGGAAAGGAGTCGATCATGGCCTGTTGTTAAGAAGCCATCACAGTACAACAAGAGAACAAGAGGGAACAACGAGAGGGAAATTACGAAAAATTACCCTGCTAGGATGGTCGGCCAAGACAGGAATCGAACACTGGTCTCCTGAATGACAGTTCTTGTGCAGTGTGCATTCTACCACATGTCTCAGTTAAATATTGGTTCAGTTAAATTCAGTTAAACATTAAATAAATGTTGAATATTGGAAAAAGATGATTTTTGACAGTAATAGGCCTAAATGATAATAGACCATGAAATATGGCATTAGAAAATTATTTTTAATAACACATATTACATGAACAGACTACTCACACCAAGAAATGGTGGAATGGTTTTTGAGGTAGGCCTATAGTCCCTTAGGATTTTAGGTAACTCAAAAAAAAAGATTTTTGCAAACTGTGGTAGAGTACCGGTAATTTTCATCAAAGATGCTGTGTTTCTGGTCTGTCAAAGGATGGAAGTTTTCATTGAACAGTCTTCAAAAAAGATTTATAAAAAAATAATCATAGCTGTTAGTGCTGGTGCTGGATGTCATTAGCGGCCAGCGTTATCATGCATTACTGTAGCAAAACAATATGCATCACTGGCGCTCGTACTCGGGGTTAACGGTTCGATTCCCAACGCTGATTTTTTTTTACATGAAGTAGGCTTGACTTTTTAGATGTTGTATCTAGCTTACGGTTACATGGAGAATGTCAATTTTTTTAGTTTAACCACAAAACCAAAATTTTCTAAATAAAAGCTGCAAGCCTAACTTGTAGGTATTGTTGGTAACCAGTGGGTCATTTTTAGTTCCATATAAAAAGCGATTTGGAGAAAAAGTCTCGCTCCAGGTAGGTCTAGAGTTAGATAGAGTAGATCTAGCCGTGTTTTTTCTTTGGACATGTAGTTATTAAAATACCAATTTTAGCAGTACAGGTATTTTACTTTTTACTTGCTTAATTATGCTTGAATGCCCAAATGTTTTACCCAAATTAGGCCTATTTACCTCTATTTTATTAACTATGAGGCTTTGCTACAGGCCTACAATCACATCTTTATCCAGCGTGTTTGCCTATCTGTATGTAGTGCTTACCTGTGAAATACGGTACCGTACTCGTGTGTTACCCCTTAAAATTCAATTTCCCACGTCATTCAGTCCCTGTTTAAAGGTAAGCTCTCTATGGTCTAAGGACCTGGTTCTGTAAATTTGGCATAAATGCACGTGTTTGAGCTGCTTCAACCTGCTATCAAGTTTGTTGTCGTGTCTAACCGCAGCTGTTAGTTGAATTCATAACTTCAGTTATTAGCGTACCGTACTCTTGTGTTGCAGTTAGGCCCAACCTTCAAGAGGTATACGTTATGCCTTTAGCTATCAATTACGTAATTGATAGTCATAGGTTATACTTAGTCCAAGGATTGTCTAACCTAACCGAGCCAAACAAATTTTAATGTTCATAGGGCCTATTGCAGAAAATAAATCAAATTTAGCAGCGGCGCTCAGCTGTTGCGCATGGGATAGATTTTAGCATAGGATGACCCATATTCAAAAGAGGAGAATCCAGGACAATGCTAAGAAGTTCAAATTAAAAATCATTCATGCCAATTATGGGGAGGGGTAGGGGACATAACGCGGTGCAGGTCATTTTTTGGATGGTTTAGTTTTTTAGTGTAGTTTTTTCTCTTCTTAGAAGCCTACTGCAAAATGATGATTTTAAATTTCCAACTACATGGTAGGCCCTAACTGCATGAAATTAATTTCATATACTGTACGATAAAACCTATACACAATAATGATATGAAGTAGGCCTAGGCCTAAATTATTTGAAGCGAAATTCAAAAAGTGATTAAAAAAATATTGCAGCGTTTTGTTGCAGTTTTTAAAAAGTGTATGACAATTTTTTCTGGAAATTATCATTAGAAGAATTTACTCTTTTGACCACGTGATTATACCTAAATACCGTACTCCCTGTAGCAATATGCAAGGCGCACTTGGTTGGACTTCAGAGGCTATAGAAACGCAAGCCTGCGTTGTGGCATGAGGTTTATGATCCAAGATTAATTCACGTAAAGTCTTTGTAGCGGTATATACTTATTTATTTTCGATAGTAGATCTTAAATTCAGAATGAGGAGACTGTAATTTTTAAACAATTCCCAGTTACAGTGTATATATTTCTTCCGATTTTATAAAACCTGGACATTTGTCGGTCCCTAGAGGATTTCTCAGGGGCAGTAAGTTCTTTACAGCGTTGTCAGCGTCGCATGGCTATTCACGTAATTTAGAGACTCGTTCATCACAAGGACAATCCCGATAAAACCGGAATGTCTAGTCACCCTGCTTTAGCACGACGGCATATATTTATTTACTCAACGACGACGCATGCACAAGCTCCTGCACTGTTGCACACGATGCAATAGGCCTACTCTAAAACATAGGACTGCTAGTGAAGAGTCACTTTGCTGTTTATCCTGTAATGTAGACATATTCCTGTTATTTCAGCTACGGCTGGGCTGTATAACCGAAAGTCAAGATACGCCCAGCTACATGAATATGGTAAATATGGCATTCCCTTAACAGCTCACTTTAAGGGTTATGTAAGTGGTAGATGATGGACAACTCCATCATTAGGGTAAGTAGGGCAGGACATAAACCCCAAAATTAAAATCTAGTTGTCAAAACCTTATCTTATTTTACCCTTGTCAAAACCCACCACCTAACATAACCCTGTACTGTACAAACTCTATGGGGCATACATACCAAAATAGGCCTAGTCGTTTAATGCACAGGTTATGTTTATTCCAAATCCCATAGTTTCAATCAAAAATACAGGAATAAACAATAAACTTCGGTAGATTTGCTAAATTTGATTGAAATGGTAGAAATAGTGCTTCACAACCAAAAATATTAGTAGCCTAACTTCGTAATGTTCACAACAAAGAGGTATTTAACACTGGTTCACAAGTCCTAAGACCATACCAAAGAGCTTTCGTAAAATTACGATTACTTTGCCGCCCTAAGCAGTCGCCTCGACGATTATAATTATTTTAAAATTCGATAATTCTCGAAAGTCGATACTTTTTTCAAGTAAAATGGATCTCGCTGATGGTGTGCTGTTATTCATAATTATATTTTGCCTATTGTATATCATTGCATTATGTTTAGTAGACTGTGATTTTGCTTTGAAATGGGCGGAAAAGTTTGGTCGACCTATTGGTAAGATTGATAGGCTGGGCCTAACCATTGATTCTGTAACTTACAACTACAAAGGCTACCTAGGCCATTCCATATCTACGGTGAATAAGCAGGTCATAACCCACAAAACACGAATATCTCAGAGGGGAGTTTTAAGTTCCTCAAAGTAGTAAAAAGGTGCCTAAAAAATGAATAAAAGGTAAAATTACAGAGACACTGAGCACGCCTATTCATTTTTTTCCCAACCTCCCCCACTAACCTAACAGACATTACACCCTCCAGCACCCCCCCCCCCCTCCCCAACAACAACAACGGTATCATCAACCTACCCCCCTAACAACGGCATCAACCTACCCCCCTAACCTAACCAACAAAAATCACCCCCTCCAACAGACCAACACCACCCCTATCAAACAACATGGAAAAACCATCAGATTCAAGAGAGTTTAAAAGCTATAAAAACCAACAATTCCCCCGTATAACCTAGCTGTTGGTGGGGTCGTTAAGCAACAAAAACCAACAATTCTCAGTCTCCCGCAAATTTCTCTGAATGATATAAACAAGATCTTTCAGAAAACACAAAATATGAATAATACGAAATAAAATATGAAATAGGCCTATGATAATCAAACACCAATTGGCGATGCTCAGTGTCACAGTAAAATTACCATAATTTGTTATCATCAAAAATGTGATAATTTAATGAAGTTTACGACCTTTTGCCAAGAATCAGTTTTTGGTAACTACGAGACTTACGATCTTATTACTGTTGGTTACGACAATTTGCCGATAGCATAATACCATAGAAATTGGGCGTTGAACGTTTGATGGGAGTCAGGTACCGGTATTTGAATTGTAATGTTATTATTATGGTCTGGAAGCCATACAGTATGTTGATAATGAACAGAACAAGGATACCATTACAATTTTACTATTTATTCATAGTTAAGTAAAAAAAATCTTCCAACAATCATCAACATCCTAACATTAATTTCTGATGGTGGTGGTAATCACGGACTATAGTCAAAGGAACATTTTTATTGAATAAAGTAAACTTTTTTCTGGTATGACTAGAATGAGCGTAATGAGTCACTTGCACATTTATGAAATCCTGGTGGGATTATTCACACCTAATGTAATAATTGAGATAATAATATAATATAAAAATACCGTATAAAGATTATAATTAGGCCTATTCAACAAGTTCTTCCTCTTCGTCCTCCTCATCGGTGTCCATGAGGATGTCAGGCATTTGGCCACAATGAGCCATATTTGAATACTCTTCATGATACTGCAGTGAGATGACGTGAAGGGTACACAATCGCTGAAGATCAGTAAACTTCGCGAAAGGAATCTTCAATTCATTTTTGTACATGTGATGAACGTTATTATCCTCGACTAGGTCACTGAAAAAAATTGAAATATCGAACAAATTAGGATGATTTAGACCTTTTGCCTTTCCAATATCAAGAAAAGAATGATGATTGAGACCTTTTGTTGTGGGGCGACATATTTGAGTGACCTCTAGTTATAAGATTTTCAAGTCATCAGATCACACTAAATACCATGATTATTTATTAGCCCTCAGACAGTGGCGCGTTTAGCTTTTATGGGGCCCTAGGCGCAATCTGATTCTGAGGCCCCCCCCCCCCCCCTACATGTACATTTGGAGAAATAGAGGAGTTTGACGTTTTCAGTAGAAAAAAAAGCATGTTTATATAGTATACCGTATAATTTCGTACCTCGTGAAAAATGTACTAAAAATGAATAGACTTATTTTATAGTTGACATTGATATCAGCAATGTTCAGCGAGCGATGTATCAGCTATTTAGAACAGCTGTGTTTTATAGAAATATCAATTTAAATATGAGAAGGACTTGAAGGTAGGCTATAATAACGTTTGCTTTTATGTATTGATGTTTGAATAGTTAGTACAATGTATTTTACAAAGATTACATGGGAATAGGAATATAAATGTATTGTATACAACTCTATATTAGGCCTACATTTGCTTTTTCCTGCACTTAAGTTTAGCGAAAGCGTTGATTTGTACATTAAAATCACATTTCTTAGTTTCTTCTGATTCAATACATAATATTGCCAGACTCCCTAGCCGCTCTTGACTCATAGAGTTTCTAAGGTAGCTCTTCACTCTCTTCAGCGCAGAAAATGTACGTTCTCCAGAAGCGTTGCTGACGGGAATGGTTAAATATATGCGTAAGATGGTTTCGACATTTGGAAATGTAGATTTTAATCCTTGCGTCAAAATCTTATACATTTCGGCAGGGGATTTCACTGATTCTTGTTTTGTGTACTTCAAAAACTGTACGGTAACAATTCATCACAAAAAGTATTACAGTCGATGTCCTCTCCATACGCTTGCATTAAAGCGGAGATCATTTCATCGATTTCATCCTTACACATATCTTCACGGCCAAAAAATAGTCCAAAACGACTGTTCACATGTTTGTAAGCCGTAATTCTGCTGTCCAGTTCCATGACAAACTTATCACAAATGACATTCAATGTGCTTACGATGAACCCTTCTCTTCCATGTAATACTACTTCGTTGGCCGAACTTTCGTCAAAAAACGTACGCCGTTTCTGCTTGCGACGTCGTTGCTTGCTCATTGCATTTTCTGTTGAATGCAAGGCGCTCGTTTGAGAGTTGGCAATGGCTATAGACAATGCCCTCACAATGCGCAGAAAGCAAATATACGTTACATAAAGGGAACACATGAAATAACCGACTATGGACTATTTTGATTGGCTGCAGCATATTACATATGGTAGCAGTTATGAACAAATAGTGTATATTGCGTTTTATATAATTTTTTAGTACGAAAGGTTACAAATATATTAAATAATTTGAAAACAAAGATATATCAAAAAAAGGAATTTGGGGGCCCCCCAGGGGTACCCAAAATCCGGGGCCCTAGGCGCGCGCCTAGTGCGCCTAGGCCTAAACGCTCCACTGCCCTCAGAAGTCATAAACATCACTGCGAGATGCATAGAGTAACTAAGTGCACGTTCTACAGCATTACCAGTTCAAATAACATCAACCCCTGAGAAAATAGGTCGAGGATGTAGGTCACCGGATCCAATTGACCAACCTCCTCCCAACCCAATTCAATCGGGCTGCAGAACATCAGTACGAGTAACAACTCAAATAACAATACCCCTGCGGTGTGAATATGTGGGTAAGGGCAAGCAGAAAAAGAGCTTAGCTACCTCGAAGAACGTTTTAACGCCCCATAATTAAAATATTCATGGCATTAGTTGTGCTAGAATACTAACAAACAAACAAGAAGACTTGACCCTTCCAATTAGAATACAGGTATTGAACGTAGCAAATATGGAATTAATTATACCTGTGAGCACTGTCATTGGTTGTGCACAAACCATAGAGGATCTAGATGATAATGATACGATCTGTAATCATAGTCCCCGCATCGCTACCTTAACAACAGGCACTAACGCAAATGTGAAAGGTCACTCAAAAGCCGAGCGTGAGGCCATAATAGCAGACATGTGTAAACTCAGTCATCTACCCTCTCACCATCAAGAACTCGTAAAAAATCTCTTGGTAAAATATACAAATCTCTTCTTCTTATCCGGTGATGAAATTGGGAAACACCCCACAATTCTACACCGTATCGATACGGGAATTGCATTGCCAATACGACGCCCTCCGTATCGCATTCCCCAGACCCAGCGACAAATTGTGGAAGACATTGTCGCTGATCAATATTCCCAATATTCCAAAGGAATAATTGAACCTTCATACTCACCTTGGGCAGCACCCATGCTCCTTGTGCCCAAACGATCAATCAACGGGGAAAAAGAGTACAGGATGGTATGTGACTATCGTCGCCTAAACGCAGTCACGGTAAAGGACAGTTAAGGCAGTTTGGGCTGTTCATTGGAGCACGAGGCACCATACCATTTTTTATTAATGAATTCAGATTAAGGTTTAAGCTCAAGAAAGAACTTATTTTTGATATTGTAGTTTTAGCTTTAAGAGGTTCTATTAATATTTTGAGAAATCATCTGTACAATTTTTAATTCTTTTTGTAATAATTAATTATCTTTTTTTAATTATCTTTTTCCGTTTTTTTTTCCATTTGTAAGAACCTCAAATATTTCAATTTTCATCATTAGTATTATATTTTATCATTAGTATTATTTTTTATTCATTATTCAACCTGAAGACGAGAGCTGAAGTGCTCTCGAAATATTGTTAGTTATTTTTAGTGTGTTTTTATTCATTGACAAGTACCCGTATACATGTCCAATATTTAGGGTTTTTCATAAGTTTCCCGTGGTACACTACTTCGTTTTTTTTTTTTTTTTTTTTATCATTTTATTTTAAGCATACTGTTATTATTAGGTATTCATTTCAATTTTCAATTTCAATTTCTCACTTATTCAGCTATATTTCATATTTAAAAAATTGTATTTTATATTGATTATTATCCTGTAAACTTTTTGATAAGCTAGGGACCAATAAAGGTTTTTTATATTATTTACCAAACATACCTGAAACCCTGGATCTCTTGGGTAACGCTAAATACTTTACCACCCTTTATCTACACTCGAGCTATAGTCACATAGAGATAGCTCCTGACGACGTCCCGAAGACCGCTTTCTGCACACCTACGGGTCTGTGGCAGTACAAACGGCTCCCATTCGGATTGTGCAATGCACCAGCCTCATGGCAAAGGCTTATGGACACCGTTCTCAGTGGACTTACTGGCAACACTCTCCTCATTTACATTGATGATGTCATTGTTTGGTCAAGGACGGTAGAAGAACATGTGACAAAGTTGGAGGCTGGTTTAGATCGCTTACGTGACGCTAACCTCAAACTTGGACCTGATAAATGTCATTTCTTACAAACAGAAGTGGAATACTGTATCTAGGTCATCGCATTACAGCAGGCGGTGTGAAACCTAACCCACGTACTGTTGAGGCTATATTAAGTTATCCTCAACCCAATATTCTCAAGACGATACGAGGATTTCAAGGATTAACCGGATACTATAGACGGTTTATACCCAGTTACGCTCGTATCACCAAACCACTCACCTTATTGACAAAAAAAGACACGCCTTTCGTTTGGAAGGATGAGCACAACGAAGCATTTCAAATTCTCCTTAATGCTCTTTGTACCGACCTAGTGTTGGCCTACCCCGACTTCACTAAGGACTTTTTTCTCACCACTGATTCATAAGGCTACGCTATCGCGGCAGTACTTTCTCAGAAGATAGATGGACAAGAACGCCCCATTAGATATGCCTCGAGACAGTTGAATGCTGCTGAGTGTAATTATTCAACAACAGAACGAGAACTTCTTGCCGTCTTGTTTGGAATTACATTTTTTAATTGTTACCTATGGAAGATACTTCACGGTATATTCTGACCACAGGGAATTAAAATGGTTGTTATCTCTACCTAAACTGAACTGTAAACAAACGCGCTGGGCACTAACCCTAGCAGAATATACATTCGGTAGTATCTCAACTGGTACGATTCTCAAGTGGTACGATTCTCAAGTCGCACGATTTTCAATTCGCATTCGTCTCAACTGATACGATTCTCAACTGGGACGATTCTCAGCTCGCAACTTTCTCAAGTGGTACGATTCTCAACTCACACGATTCTCATCTCGCAACATTTTAGGCTCATGCCATTTCAACGTCGTCTCAACTGGTACGATTCTTAACTCACATCATTCTCATCTCGCAACATTGTAGGCTCATGCTATTTCAACGTCGTCTCAACTGGTACGATTCTTAACTCACACGATTCTCATCTCGCAACATTTCAGGCTCATGTCATTTCAACGTCGTCTCAACTGGTACGATTCTTAACTCACACGATTCTCATCTCGCAACATTCTAGGCTCATGCTATTTCAACGTCGTCTCAACTGGTACGATTCTCATCTCACACGATTCTCATCTCGCAACATTGTAGGCTAATGCTATTTCAACGTCGTCTCAACTGGTAGGATTCTTAACTCGCACGATTCTCATCTCGCAACATTTCAGGCTCATGTCATTTCAACGTCGTCTCAACTGGTACGATTCTCATCTCGCACGATTCTCATCTCGCAACATTGTAGGCTAATGCTATTTCAACGTCGTCTCAACTGGTAGGATTCTTAACTCGCACGATTCTCATCTCGCAACATTTCAGGCTCATGTCATTTCAACGTCGTCTCAACTGGTACGATTCTTAACTCGCACGATTCCCATCTCACAGCATTGTAGGCTAATGCTATTTCAACGTCGTCTCAACTGGTACGATTCTCATCTCGCACGATTCTCATCTCGCAACATTATAGGCTCACGCTATTTCAACGTCGTCTCAACTGGTACGATTCTCATCTCCCACGATTCTCCACTGGTACGAATCTCAACTCGCAACATTTTAGGCTCTATATGCTTTCAAATGGATGTTGCGAGATGAGAATCGTACCAGTTGAGACGTAGCCATACATTCATGGTGGAACATTGCCCAGGTAGCTCCATTACTCATGTGGATGCACTCTCCCAACTTCGCGTGAATATCAACAGAGACACACCTGCAACACCACCTGTTGAACCTCTACTAGATCGACATCTAATCAAACGAGAACAAGACCGTGATGAAAACATACAAGCCCTTATCAAATCGCTGAAAACTAAGTCTCCCGAAGAACAAAACTTCTATATGGTTGAAGAGAAAATCCTGTATAAATATAATGCTGATCCCGATCATAACGATCGTCTCGTCATACCAGCATCCATGAAGAATAAAATCTTGCGAACCTACCATGATTTACCGTTTGCAGGACATGCTGAAAACATCGCACCACTGATCTGATTTATTCAAGGTTTTGGTGGAAAGGAATGCATCAAGACATTGCAATATACTGCACTAACTGTATGTTATGCCAAATGAGAAAAAACCCTGTTGGCTGAACACGAGCACCATTACAACGATTCGAGGAAGTCACAGCACCATGGCAACGATTGTCCATGGATATAGTCGGACCAATGCTGACAACGAAATATCAGAACAGATATCTTCTTACATATGTCTATCACTTTACGAAATATCCGGTAATAATTGCATTACCGAACATCACAGTAAAAACTGTGGCACAAGCTTTCGTCACGGAAATCATCACTAAATATGGTTGTCCCGAAGCTCTACTGACTGATCGAGGTGCACAGTTCACAAGTAAGATGTTTGCTGAAACTTGTAAACTTCTCTAAATTGAGAGGTTACTTAAACAAGCCTATCAACCTTCAACGAACGGTGCCGTAGAAAGAATACACAGAGTCATAGCTGACATCATGGCCCATTACACTGGCGAATTCAGTTGGGACGAAAGCATTCCGTTCGTGTTACTTGCGATGAGAAGCCTCACATCTGATGTTCTGTGTTGTTTGCAGACGGCCATGGCATGGTAGATACCGCGTGGCACGGCTATTGCGCGTGTCTTTGTGCACGCGCACAAAGATATATGATATATGTTCTGATATCCAGTACAGTGTCAGCAACAACTGGTTTCACCCCTTTTTATCTTCTACATGGTTTTGATATCAATCTCCCTTTTGATACCATTACTCGACTGTTGGAAACACCACAACCAGATCATTACCCAACCGAACGACATGCCAAGTTAAAACGAGCGTTTGAAGTGACCAGAGCAAACATTGCCCGTAGTAAAGAAAGAAATGAAAATTATTATAATAGGACAAGTAAACCGGTCGACATAAAAATAAGTGATTTAGTATCACTATATACTCCAGTTGTGCAAAAAGGAGTAACCCGCAAATTAGGTCGCCTATGGAACGGACCCTATAGAGTAATTGAACAACTAGGCTCAGTTGATTTCACCATTTGACATGTGTATAACAGAAAAAATCAATCCACCCATGTAAACCGTTTGAAACATTTCCACACATTCCACCCCGAAAGCTTTAATGAAGATCTAAGACCAATCACTGAAAACCTCAATGAACTTCGTTTTGAAACACCAACGTCGACTGATAAAAACAACCACTGACATCCCCCCTAACATTTACTTGTATGATAACCCCCTTCTCAAAAACATTTGCCTGCGACCGCCAGAGAACAACAAGTAAGTCATGCCTACCGGTATTCTCTTTCTTCACGGGATATCTAGAGACCACTAAACAATATTGCCAACCATCAGTCGTAATAAATCTAGCACCAATATTCTATAGATTGTCCGGAAGTGATGTACATGGTAACATGGGTATACAGCGTTCAAGCTGAAACCATAACTATTCATTGCCCTCATACGCCTGCCACCAGCAGCACTGACCGAAGTTCACAAATCACTACCCTCACGGGAACCGGAACGCTAACGGTACCAGCCAACTGTCGTGCAACTGGTAATACTTTTGTCCTGTTATAACATGCGTCACAAACCATCTCACACATTGATCGTCTAGGTCTTGAAATACCACAAATTCCAGATGTTTATCAATTGACCCTCAATGATAAAAATGACGATATTAAAAACACTTTTGGTACACCTGCAGACATACGTAAAATCATTAAAAGTTTCTCAATAACTCCTACTACTTTAGCTTCTATTCCAGTCACACGTTGGCAAAAAGACTTAGAAGCTGTATTAAACAAATATCTTTCATAGTTAAATCATCTACTCTACTCTCCATCTACTATGCTCGAATTCATAGCCATCTTCTTTATTTAAATCCCATCTGGAGTAAATGGGTAATGCTACCAGCAAGAAAATTAATGAGATAGAGCTCATTCAAAATAGAGCTATTCGACACATATTTAGCTATCCATATCATACTCATCGATACGACATGTATCGTGAGAATAACATCATACCAATTGAACTCATCCAAAACAATTAACTATACCACCTTTATTCATGAAGTCATATCTAAAACAACGATTTCAAATCTTCCGATCATTTTCAACTACAACATTCATTCTTATAATACTCGAGGATCAAATAACTTTCACATCAATACAACAAATTCAACTAAATATGGATTAAATAACCTCAACCACTTTGCATTCATTCTTTAAAACAAACTACCAGAAAACATTAAATCACTGAAACCTCCTGCTTTCAAAAAATAAAGAAATAAAGAACTACCTACTCAACAAAGATCTAAGAAAATGTTTTAATTCTGAGACTTCGTGCAGATGCACTGTTCGGCCATTTTCAAAACAGTGTTCCCTTTACAACCCGATATGCCTATGCAAGCATTATCCATACCCTAGACAGTGTTCCTACTATGTATACACAAGATGAACGTTAATCTCCCTATATTTCTTAATACCATATCATATTTGTACTTTTTGCCTCTCTGTACTGTGTTCTTCTTGTTCTTTCATTGTTATTATATTTAGGTTTATATTTAAAGCATGTCCTATAAAGAGTTGATAACTCATGGAATTTTCACGCTCAATCCAATAAACAATAATAAACTTCCAATTGGTTATCAATAAATCTCGCCACCCTCTCCCTTTGGATGTATACAAACTAGGTTAACGCCGTATATGCGTTGTGAGATGAGCTTAGAAGTATGGAAATGTAGAATTAAGAACATTTGGTCAGCTCAATGTACATATACAGGCCATGGATCACTTCAAAAGTTTAAAAACCGCGGCTGTCTGTTGGTATATGGACCTTGGTTTCCCAACAATGGTACCAGTGCCTTCTTGACATCCATCACAGGTTTTAATCGTTTTAACTTATTGGTGACACTTGTTGCTCACATTTAATAGTTCCTTTCAAGTTTTAAATGCTTTTATTGATGTGTAAAAAAGTACATTAAAAATGCGTTTGCTTCGTTACTTATTTCACATCCGATTGTTCCATAAATCGCTTAAAATATGTAAGATAGTTCTTTCCACATTCAGTATAAATTTGAGAGCTTCTGGAAATTCTTTATTATCCAAGTATTTCTATCCCGGCTTATTCTTATGGGGATTTTCTATACTTTCCAAATTTTTCCGTAAAAACCGGACCGATTTTTCTGAAAAACAATCCCAACCTATTCTGTGTGATACCAATTTGAAATAAAAGTTTCGAGTTGATCCATCCTTTTTCCTGACCTGTATGCCGCGTACAAAATTACATACAAAAAAAAAGCCCAAAATTTTTCAGTATATGGAATGAAAATCTTCGCTATGCTCATCTAATAAATCTATTACCATCTCAAGAAAACATCATTCAACAGTATATATTTCTCAAAACCCAGATAACCAATTAGATTGGGCCAGGGGGTGTTCCCACCACTTCTTCTAGGGCAGTCTTCTTATCAGTCGGTTCCTGCCAGTTCCGACTTCTTCTTCCTCTTCTTCACTAGTACTACTTTCCTCTCCTTCGTCTTTTCTTCTTACGAGTTCCCTCCACCTTTTTCTATCTTCCCACCATCTCTCGTCTAGCACTTCCTCCCATTTCTCTCCTCGGTTAACTACCCCACACCTTACTCCCTCCTGCCACTTCTCTCTTGGTCTTCCTACTCTTCTTTCAACTCCATTGTTTTCTGCTATCTCAAACATCGCTCTCGGTATTCTCTCCTTTTCCATTCGTCGCATATGCCCGTACCACCTAAGTCTCTCCCTTTCCATTCTAAATAATAACTTTTCCACTCCCACTTCGTTCCTTATATTTCTACTTATCTTCTTCTCCAACTTTGACACTCCTGCTACGCGCCTCACAAACTTCATTTCTGCCGCCTCCATTTTTCTTTCTTCTCTCCAGTTCATGGACCATGTAGCTGCTCCATATGTTAAAATAGGTATGTAGTAACCATTGTAAATGAGAATCTTCCCACTCCTCGGAAAATCTGGGTTCCAAATCAGCTTCCTCACTCTTTGAAATATCCCGTCCGCCTTTGCTATTCTCTTATTTAATTCTGGTTCTACTTTGGCCTTATTACTCACTACACTCCCCAAGTATGAAAACTCTTCCACTTCTTCTAGTTCTTGACCTTGCAGCTGTACTTTTTCTTGGATCCTTCTCTTCTCTTTGCTCATCACCATTGTTTTGCTCTTTTCTGCGCTAATTCTCATCCCAAACTTCTCAGTCATTTTTTCCCATCTTTCTACTTTCTCTTGCACCTCTTCTCTGCTGTCTCCCCACACCAATATATCGTCAGCGTAAATCATTGTCTTTAACCCCGGGCCTTCCTTCTCTGGTTCCACTTTTCTCATCATCTCATCCATCACCATCACAAACAACATGGGTGAGAGGACTCAAAATTAGTTTTCGTAATCTTTATTCTTCCAGTAGTACGAAACACTATCAAATTCTCACATAAATAACAATCTTCGATATTTCTCAGTGCGCGAACGAATTTCCAGAAGATGTGTCCCATCAAACCATCGCCCGAAATCGCCACAGACGACCATCTACCTGTGCACTTCAATATCAATATGCACTTCAACCGGAATTGCAACTGCCAACACCTCCTCCGTCCATCATCAACCCCAATAAGATGTTCTATGAAGATTTTGAAGAATTCACCCCACATATATAATCTGGACCACGGTGGCGCCGTTTGCAATGGTGAGCAAAACTCTACAACATGTGATTTAGGGCTCGATTGCCCCCACCCATCATACGGCGCCTATAAAGTGACGTATACCCGTCAATATCTAACCGACCCGTGTCCATTCTACTGGATACGACGGACTCCTCCACCAAAATCACGAATTCCGATACCTTGGAGTCATCTCCTAAAAGAAAAACGGTTAGAATGGGAACGAAAACATCTATACTACAATGGACCCCCAGAACCCCGCTAAAATCAATACAAATACAATCTCCCCCATTCAGTGCCGCTACATACTTATCACCTCAAAGCTCCCGACTCCAAAAACATTAAACGTTTCCCTCCTACGTAACCGCACCCCCCCCCCCCCCCTATCACACAGACTGTCTTGAATTTCTTCCCAAGGACTACTGTCCCACCTACGTTACCTGCAAATCCAACGACTCAACACTACAACGTTTGACGCAACAACAACTACGCACTCTACTTCACCAACTACACCAAGAGATCTATCAGGCCACTCAACTGCAGATACACAACAATGGACCCCGCTCTGCAATGGAACAACATCTCCGGCACAAATATTCCTAATACAGTCTGGCATACTTTAACACCTACAGCTCAGTACCGATTCACCACATACCTGTCTTACTAACCCCTTTCCTCGAGGTGACCAAAACGCTTTCAACCGTCCCACTAGACCCATCCCAGCCAAACTGCTATCCATCTATGCCGTTGCTAGACTGAACCTGCCTGAACATCACCATCCAGGACGAGCGTCAACAGACAACATCGCTACACCACTTACATCATCAGCGCATCACCAACTTGGAGATCTAGCAACTACCCCGATCGACCGACTACCCTGATCTGCCGACTACCCTGATCTGCCGCCTACCCCGATCTACCAACTACTCTGATCTGCCGACTACCCTGCTCTGCCGACCATCACGACATCGTTCAGCACACCTCAGACCAACACACATAAAACTGAAAGATAAGTTCATCATAGCTAATACAACTTATATATGTTTTTATGTATCTTATTTTGATATTGCTATCCAAAACAAAAACAAAAAAATCACTTGTCATCTTTCAACTACCGTAACTTATAACCATGAAAAAAAAATAAAAAAATGCTAGGGCCTATGTATATATATATATATCCAAAACTCTACTCACAAATAATGCTAATCTCAAGAATAACTCTACTTTTCTACAATATTTAAACATGTCAAATTTTACCACAACTATTACTCTAAATTCAAATACACTTAACTCTCATATCTTACAATTCGCTCACCGTTTGCGTATAACTCTCACCTTCGATGAGCACTACGTACTCCATATACTTGAATATTTTATACTTTATATTTTATACTTTCATACAAATTGTTATACATTCTCCAATAATCTCTATACTCATATAACTAATGATATCCTCCTCTATATGTATACTCATCTAAATGTTCGAAACGTAATTACCTACCTCCGAATATCGTATCTAACTCTTAATAATGAATATCTACTTACTTACATCTATAATTCATGTCTACCTATAAATGTCAAATGTCTACTTCACTCAATACATACTATTTTAATCAATCATCCTCCCCTTTTTCTATTGTAAGTCGCCCCGTTGTACAACATTATTCACCCCATTCCGCATTAAATACCCTTCCTCGATGACGATAACCCACTGACCTACTTTTCTCACCCTCATAACCCTCTTTACTCATACACCATTCACATCTCCACCAACTCATGAATTCAAGTGCGCGACATCATCGCAACAATATCAATCAACATGAACCGATCCATTGTATCTTGTGCTCTCAGTGATACCGTGTGCTTATTGTGTCGATCTCTCTTTCGTAGTCGAACAGTAAATTAACTTAACTAACTTAACTATTCCATTTCACATTGCGAACTTAATTTTTTCAAATCTTCTGTGTACAATCTTTTCACCCGTACTACGCGCATCTCACTCCAATCATCGGTTCACAGTGCTCCGTTTAGGACCACTGACAAACCTTTGGTAGTGGGGAGCATTGTCGTGAGGCGACATATTTGAGTGACCGCTAGTTATAAGATTTTTGTATCAATTCCAATAATAACTATACGATATTTCAATTACCAATAATTAAATATTTTGTCATACGTCTTTTGAATATGTGAAATAGATGTTATGTCATGGCACTGTTACAATGTACAGTAGTATTATCAGAGATATGCATAATTAATTAGGCATACTCAATTTTTTGCAGACTTACTGGTTCAGACCAGCAGTGCGATTCCCGTTCTCAATCCTTAACTTAACAATCTTTAACTATTAACAATTCATATCGTTAGCGTTAAAGACTAGATCCCTACAGGTCGAGTCCCGTTGTCCAGTCTTTAACGTTATAGATCTTTACAATATTATACAATCTTTAACATTATGAGCCAATAGAAAAATTGTATTTTTTATTCGAATCCAGAGTGCTTGGACAAAATTAATAGATGCTCTCTATCTAGAAGGCACTGGAGCTCTAGCCAGTGTCAACTTCTTTTATTTCATTGTTGCGAGTTACATTTTCTTTGTAACATTCAAAATGGAAATCATTCATAGTTATTTACTCATTCAGTTTTGAAGAGCGTAGACTAGCCCAAACGTAATCCAAGGAGGGTAAATGAAAATAGACACAATCAACTGACAGAAGGACGGAGATAAGGTTTCGTCCCCATCCCACTTTTGGCATTAAAGAAACAGGTTAAAAACTACATTGTTTCGTAAGTAATTACTTCTTTCCATTCCTTAATCTATGCACTGCAATCCAAAGTCACTTACCAAGTTGTGAAATGTTCGTGTTATTTAATATTAATTAATCATTTTTTCGAAATATTACGTGAACGCCATTTTATGCAGTCTTTAAAGACTTAACGATAGGGGTCCTGTGGATCTATAAGGAAATATCAATTGACGATCACCCTAAAGACCATAATCCTTAAAATGGGGAAGGGAATCACACTTTAGATATTACCAATCTATAAAGACTTATAGATCTTTAAATCAGTAGTTAAAGATTGTTAAGTTGAAGATTGAAGAACGGGAATCGCACTGCTGATTAATCGAACTATAACTATACTATATGGAATCGCTTTATGGAAGTTTCTTTGTTGTCTACATTTCACCAACAAAATCAATAGTATCAACTGCTGAGGCATCTAAAAATATTGCCTTATCTCAAGATAACTCCCCCTTTCGTCCTTGGATAAACACTTTCTACCCTCTTAAGAACAATTCACCCGCTTCCCTTCGCTACCCCTCACCCACAAGCTTCACTTTATAAGATGCTGAAAACGTCTTAGAACTCAGTGAAGTTTCCTTCTCTCTCCCTTGAATAGGCTGCTCAGTGAGATGTTATACACGGGAAAACCTCGAGTGAAACTTCCATATCGCCACTTAACTTTCTAGTAATGAACTTATCTATAATATTATAACAGAGCCAATAATCAGAGTGAAAATAGTAATAATATCAGTTCAGTCTTCGCTTATTGTAATAGTGTGAACCTTTTGTCAAATTCACTGTGTAAGTGAATTTTACTCAATAAAACAAGAATTATCGTCAAACACGGTAAGTCTTACTAATTTGCAATCCTTCTTGAACGTCCCAACCTGAATCTTACAGCGGCTAGGTGACGTTAGTGTCACGCCCACATGCCTATCCCATAACCTATCAATACAGTGATTCATTTTCGTGAACCGATCCACGATTTTCGTGTGACACCAAAATTCGTGAGAAATCAAGTGTAACACCAATTTTCGCAGCCGCCCCAGTGGCTAAGTCAATTATCGCTAGCGGTAAGAAACTGAAGTCACCGTTGGGCGTGGGTTCAAGTCCCGCATAAGGCATGGGTTTTTGTAAACGTCCTTTCACCTATCATCACTTCATTGTTTCAGTATCACCCGCTCATTCATACCCACGTATAACCTAGCTGTTTGTTATACCAAAAATCAATGGTTATACCCACATATATACCCAGTCATATACAGACGGACGATTATAATAATAGGATGCTACCAATAATTGACACTCCCAGACAGGAGTACTGTAGGCCTGCTAGACTAATCCTGGAGAATTTTGTATTGAAGAGTTTACTTGCCTGCCATCATTTTACGCGGCAAATTCTCCTTGATAATTTTCAAATTGAATTGTAAATTATTTCCAGTGGGAAACTGCTTATTACCTTCTCCCACAATATGTAGGCCTATTGAGGGTTGGAAAAAAAAAATGACTTTTTGTGGGTTACGACCTTTTGCTTATTCACCATCGATATCCAGTTTTAAAAAAAGGCCGTGCCACTATAGCCACGAAATTTGTGAATTTAATGTACTGAAAAACTATATCCAAAAACTATATACGCACCTAATTTTGTAAATTAACATCATGCGTACTGCATGTACACATGAATTAATAGTAATAAGCATTACATTGAAGGACAAGTAGGGTACCATATTTGATTCAGTTTTGTTTGTCTTTTTCCAGGAAGCCTCCAGAATAGAGTGATATGGATTACAGGAGCATCCAGTGGGATTGGGGAGCATTTGGCAGTTGCTTTAGCTCGTAATGGTATCCGATTGGTACTCTCAGCGAGGAGGAAAGAGGAACTCGAACGAGTGAAAAAGAATTGTCTTGGTAAGAATGTGAATCTGATATTTTATCACGGCAATATTCTATTTTTCTAATATTTTTCAATATTTCTATTTATTTTGACTAGTAATCATGTACAGTGAAACCTCTATGCATCGTTCCCAGATCAATCGTTTTCCTGCTTGTATAATCATTCTTTCTCACCCCACTCCCATATAATCTATGTTGAATTTTCCTGCATGGATGGTTTTATTTTCCTGGTCCCTTGAAAAACGATAGATAAAGTTTCACTGTACTGGATAAACGTGAAATTGGATTCCGTGTTTCCTTTTTGTTTTTCTCTTTTCTTTTATTCTTTTTGCAGAATTTGGTACAATGCTTAAAAGTGAAGACATTTTGGTGTTACCTCTAGATGTAACATGCATTGAATCTCATGAGAAGTGTTTCCAAGATGTTCTTGATCACTTTGGATCCGTAAGTGTGTACAGGATAAACTCCTATTTTTTAAATTTTCCACAATATGGGTGGCAGGATTGTTAATGAATGATTGTAATATTAGCCTTCAACTCGAATATATGGAATTCCTGTTTTTTGTGGTATCTATGGGAGAAATGCCCAAACTGATGATCATACAAATTTGTCACTGTAACACTCATTTGAATCCGTACAGTTTTGGGACACAATAGATCCTTTCAAGAATTCTATGGGCAGGCAGCAGGCACTTACTGCCTGTTGAACTCACTTCTCGGTGGTACTGTATTGCATCCTGGGTACTCTTGACAGTAACGGAGGGTGGTAGTTTCTAGCGTGTGCGTCGTGGCAATATTCGACCCGCACAGCCAGTTCTTTTCCCACGAACTGGCTCATTTATCAAAACACAGAGAACTCTGTGACAGTGTGATGAACATTGCTAACTCACATGAAGCCAAAATAAGATGAACAACCTGTTTTATTAATCTCAAAACTTTTACTAGTGTATCAGTAATGTACAAGAAGCTGTAGAGGGCCAGAGGGGTGAGGTGTTATCAAGATGGGGGAAGCAAATTAATTTTTGTTTCTGTCGTCTCATATATAGAAAAATTAATCTTTCCCATATCCCAGTAATCAAACTACGTGCTACCGGGGAGTGTATTTCGTGAGCTCGTTCGTAGGAACAGAAGTGTCTGCACAGGTCGGCTATCCCCACGTCCTGAAAGAGCGACGGTTCGTGGAAATAGTACGGTTGTTGTAACCTAATCTAACTTGTTGCAAATCAATAATTGGGTAATTGTTACTCAATTGGAATAGAAATCGTTCGTACTAAATTTCATCCCACTCTACCGCAAAAGCCACCGGGATGAATGACGTCCTTGGCTTTTTTAAAAGGGTCTATTTGTTGGACCACTATTGAAAAAACATGATTGAATTTTGTAAAATACCCATAAGAAAGTCCTGAAAGAAAAAAAGTGGGTGTTTCTTTTCAAAAATGTATATTTTATATATGCCTTGAAACTGTTTTCTCTGTCACACAATTAACACATTACCTAAATAATTGTATGTTATATAATTCCATTCATCATATATTTACAAGTTGAACCCCCATATAGTCTACCTTTGATACCTATTCTTATAAAATGCAGTTTCATTACTCACAATCCAATTTTTAATCTAACAGACATGTAAAAAAGATATATAGGCCCTACCAGTAATGTAAAATGAACAAATTATTTTGTACTACCGTAGTTGGACATCCTGGTGAACAATGCTGGAAGATCCCAGCGAGCAGTTTGGGAGGATATTGAAACGAGCGTTGACCGACAGATGTTCGAATTGAACGTATTTGGTGTAATATCTTTAACGAGGATTGCGGTCCGTTACTTTTTGAAACGTGGGGAGGGTCATGTGGCAGTCACTTCGAGCATAGCTGGCGTACTTGGAGTACCGTACTCTGCCACATACACAGCAACAAAGTGGGCATTACATGTAAGTAAGGTAGCTCGGTAAAAAAATTATGGACTACACCAAATGAGTATTTTGTGTTTATAAGTATTCATGAGTAGGGGCCTATTCATTAATTTCCCATCTGATTTTCTATCACCCTTTATTTACTTTTTTATTCTGCTGTTGTCCTTTTTCTGGGGTATGTCAAAAAAATCACACAGGGTCTAGGCATACAGCTGCTGTCAGAAATCTCAGCAGTTAAAAGGTTAATACTAAGGTTGCCTTCAAATTCGATATTATAGGACTTCATTCGATATTGAATTGAAATATTCAATATTGTAAAATATTCTATACAGTTAAGGTTGAAACAGTGATTGCAATTGATCAAAAAATTGTAAATAGCTGGATTAAAATGAATGAATTGAAATGTTAGATTGGAATTTCGTTTAGCGTGCGAGAAACTCAGATCAAATCTTAGCTACTCTGTCAAATAAAAGACACAAAGCAGTGAACATCCCTATGGTGATGCAGCTAGCTGCATTTATTCGCTTTGCACCATTCTGTTTTGTAGCCATAGGTCCTAATTTTTTTTTTTTTTTTCGATTTGACATTAATTGAAAATTGAAAATTCTTTACTTGAATAAATTTTCAATATTAAAATGTCAGTTACGTTTTCCACTTTCCATGGGAATGGCAACCCGTGAAAGAATTTAAATTTCTCCATATATTTTAGAAACTCACTGTAGTTTTTGTGTTTTTTACATTTCATTTTTAATAAATGAGTGGTTTATTGTTTAAGGGCTACTTCAACAGCTTGAGGGCAGAAAAAATATCAACAAGATTGAAGGTTTCTCTGCTTTGTCCTGGTCCAACTTTTACCAATTTTTTGGCAGAAAGTTTCACAGAAAAGGAAGGACAGGTTAGTAACTAGTAGACCCTATTTTACTCAACTTCTTATACCTATAATTCATACCTATTAACATAGTATCTGCACTGAGACAATGGTCGAGCGGTTATCATACTGAACTGTCATACAGGAGACCTTTGTTCGATTCCCGCCATGGTCGACCATCCTGACATTCTCGTGGTTTCCCTCAGTCGTTCAGGTCAATACTGAGAGGGTTCACAACACAGGCCATGACCGACTCCTTCTCACTATCCAAAAACACGTAATAAAATAATATCATCGCATATATCATTCACCGACGCCAACAGATCGTAGTCACCAGTAGACGAGTTGACACACGCGGCGTCACACTCTAAAGAATTATCTTCAGGCCCATTCTGAACCAGACACTCACCCTCAGTTTCATTCACTAGCACACTCAATAAATTTTCAACAGTATTTATAACTTGACTGAACGTAAAAAATGCATTCATCTTCGGAAGTTTGGATATTTTAGCTTTATTCTGCTGCTGAATCTTTCTTTTCTGTGCACCACTTACACATAATATCTACAGCCCATCATAACTTCACAAACCACACGTCTACACTTGTCTTTCCTGGGCACTACCAACTCATTCATTGTTCTCAGCCCTTCAATAGCATTATGAATATAACAGTAAGTCAGTAACAGACATAATTCATTCGATCATGTGTCGAAATCACAATAAACAACGCAGCATTAATTTCTGAAAACAAGCTACATTCTGCAGCTGTTCAATAACCCTTTGGCGGCACTTATAGGTCTACATCTCTTCACTTGTAGTTTTAGATTCTATCACAGGAAATCAGAATATCTATATATATATATCGATTTTCGATCTCCCCATCCAACGATGTCGGGTTTGGGGGGTGAAGGTGACTCCACCGTCGTTTCTAGGGCTGCCTGGGATGTCGAAGACGGTGAGCCATTCCGTCTTCTTGCCTGTACTCTGCTTCTCCAGCTTCTTCGCAGTCTTCTTCCTCCTGTTGCCGCTCCACCAATTCCTTCCATCTTTCTCTGTTTTCCCACCATTTCTCTCTTTCTACTCTCTCCCACTCTTCATTTCTCTCTTGAACATCTCCTTCAACGCTATCAATCCACCTAGCTCTTGGACGACCCACTTTTCTTTCCCTCATATCCCTACCCTTTTCAAATTCTCTTCTCGGGATTCTATTTTCTCCCATTCTTTTCATATGTCCAAACCACCTTAATCTTTCTCGACCCAACTTCCAACTCAACTTCTCCACTCCCAGGTCCTCCCTAATCTTCTCACTCCTGATCTTGTCTAGCTTCGTCACTCCCACCACCCCTCTCAAGAACTTCATCTGGGATGCTTGGATGTCTGCTCCCTCTTTCCCCCCCATTGGCCATGTTACTGCACCGTATGTTAGGATGGGTAGATAGTAACACTTGTAAATCATCAGTTTACATCTTCTTGGAATACCCTCCTTCCATATTAATTTTCGTACACATTGATAGAAACTCTCAGCCGCTGCCCTTCTATTCTTGATCTCACTCCCCACCTTGCCATCCTTCGTTATCACACTCCCTAGATATTTAATATCTATATATCTATATAGAATATCTATATTCAATTATATTCAATATATTCAAAATATTCAATTGAGAGTATTAGGCCTACATCTATGTTTAGGAACACATGATACATTATCATTTGGAGTTTATTTAGAGTCAATTACCGGTATTTCCTATAAGTATAAGTACAGTAGTACTCTTGCAGTTTATAGTCTTGCAATGATACATGATTATCATTTGGAGTTTATTTAGAGTTAATTATTCCCTATAAGTATAAGTACAGTAGTACTCTTACAGTTTACCTCTATCTATAAATGTACTCATACTTACTTATATGTTAATATTGTGTAATTTATTTTGAATATTATAGAAATTTGGCCAACCTGTTGCCTCCACTGATCGACGGATGTCAGGCGAACGTTGTGGTGAATTATTTGCTATTGCTTTAGCAAACGATCTTACTGAAGTCTGGATTGGTCTGTTCCCTATAATACCATTATGCTATGCAGTGGTGTACTTCCCAAACTTTGGTAAAATGTAAGTAAGACTACATATATTTATTGTATGCTTGAGTTTTCTTGGATAATAAGAAATGAACATAATATTTTACATAGAATTCTCCCCATAGAAAAAAAAATATTGGAAACACTACCCACCGAATTGATTCAATTATCTGATTACCTAAATGTGTATCAATCTTTTTTTCAGAATTGCTAGGCAAATGGGGAACAAACAGTTCCTGAAACTTCGTGACAGTAAAGTGTCTGTGAAAACTGACTGACTTAGCTGAAAGTATGTAGTATGTAGTATCCAGCATTTAATTGGGGTCAATTCGTATGGTAGAATGTAGGTTTGTATAATGATACAAACCTACATTCCTAAACTTTTTCAAACACATTTTCAAAAACGTATGTTGGGTTGAAGAACGCACTATAGTGATGACTAAGAGCTACAGACATTGGTGAATGGTGAATGAGATGGGATATGTGAGAAAATAAGGGTTCCGGTATCAATCCAAATCAGCATTTAAGATTCCGGTTCTTTAATGTTTCAAATGGTTCCCGTTATTTAATTGACCTATTCATATAATTCATAACTAAAATGATGCTTACTATGGCATGGAAAAAATAGAAATTTACATTAAAAATATTTTTTGGGCAAGTGTAAGCAAAGACTCAATTTTGCTGTACTTGAATAGGCCTAAACAAATTGTACTGAAACTTGGCATGCACATGTCACTATTCAATTTGAAATTATAGTTTTGGACCTCGACAATTGAACCACGTCTGAGACAACCAACTCTAAATTTGAAAAGGCTTATGAAAATAACCTCAAAGGAGAAATTAAATTCACATTTTTGAGAAATTTAAGCACAAGAATTATTCACATTATTCCAGACATTTACATGAATTGGATCAGATGGTGTAAATAAAAAATGAAATGTAATTTTTCTCGATTAATAAGACTTATTAACAAGAGAAACAGGTGAGACCAATTGAATATGATGATCAATAGACAATAGGTGAATCAATTAGAGCTGCATAACAAAGGCAGTGACTTGACTGGGTTTCAAAATTCTACCCATCTCAGTAGCCTAATTTTCACTTGGGTAATTTCTAATAGGATCAATATTTTCATTAGACCACAGGATGAGTTTCTAAAGAAATGTTTTGATACTATGGAACCGGTACAAGCAGCGCAGTGGTTAACGCGCTCGCTTCATGTGATCTGAAAGGTGAGAGGAATATCGGACAGGTCTAGTTCGATCTCGGCCACTGTTCATCTTTACAGGGGTTTTTCGTGGTTTCCCTCTGTAACCTAGGCTAATGCTGGGATGGTTCCTACAATATAAGCCATGACCGCTTCCTTCCCATTACCTAAGAAATCTTCGTCTCATCACACCATTCATCCGACGCCAGTAGATCTTAGTTATCATTACAGTGCGTCGTTAAACCCAATATATATAAAAGATACCATGGAAATACATATTTTTTCAATGTTTTATTTTATATGTGTGTGTGTGGTATATACTATATGGTATGTATATAGTCTTATTCTCATTTTGAAAAACTAGTTTTATAATACTGTAGATTGAATATTTCAATTGAGTGTATTCTGATTTAGTATTCCAATATACCTGAAGACACTATAACAGAATTACAGAACGAAGATGTTCTTCTTTATTGTCAATTAATGTATTTGAATAATTGTAGACACAAACTGTAATAGTAAATATATATATGTATATATGTATATATATATGTGTGTGTGTGTGTATAGTAAATAATATGTAGGCCTACACCATTTGAATTATACAATACAAAACTGAAATCCATTCTTGAAAACTTCAGACTTCTACATGCATAATTGTTTGAAAGATTGCTACTCCCAAAAATTAGCTAAACCAGTGACGAGGGCTTGTGTGTAAGTAGGCCTACTGCAAAATAGCAGCACTCCATACGATTTCCCGAATGTTTTTTTTTTCTTTATTCAATTCATCTTGAATAAATAATTTGTTTCATGCCTTATATTGTAAAGTGTTTTTTGGCAATCATTGTTGAGAAAAATAGCTTTATAAAAAAAATAGTTGCAAAGAGAACGTCATTATTCATTGTTATATGAACGCCTGCGCCTTTGTATTTGCAAAGGCCTTTGCATTTGGAGCCGCAGGCACACAGCATTACAGTAGAAAACTTACACACAACTGAATTCCTGCAAGAGCGCTACTTGACAAATTGTTCCAACTCGTACCGTGCTGTGAAGCTTGTCGCTCAGAGGAGACCAAAGACTAAAGGATGAGCGCACGGTGGAGGGGAAAGTGCTTTGGTTTAGCCTTCCGAATGTGCTGCACGGCCTGTTGTTCAGGCACGCTCGAACTTGCTGAATTTAAACCACTCGAGACACCGCGCACTCCTGCTCTTGCGGCGTTTCGTAATGCCTTACTACTTACTTACGGCTGGGTGTGTCAAGTCACCAAAGATGTTGACACGCGTATTAATAATTGGGATAGTTCCGGACTAAGCTCTCGGCAAATGTCATTAGGTAGTTTCACGCTGAAAGATCATGACAGTAAAATAGGCATAATGATGTGAATCAATTGATCATAGAACTGACTTCTTGTAAAACTTGGTAATTATAATAATCCATCCCTGGTTCCAACTAAAACATTGCATCAGGGGGTGGGTATTCCCACCAGCACAAGGGCCGCAGGACTCCTGGAAACCGGCTGGCATTTTCTCCTCATCTTCTACTTCTAATTTTTTTCACCAATTCCTTCCACCTTGTTCGGAACTTGAATGTCAATTATATGTTCAAGATGGACCATAATATTTGCGTTATGGCAGCATTAGATTATATCTATATTTTGATCTTTATTCAATCCATGCAGTCAAGAGAAACAATGCTCTTTAATTACTGGTAATATGACTGTTTTTGTAAATTCAATCAAGAGTACCAACAATATGATGGAATTATGCTTTTAAAGGCATAGGGAGTGGAGCTCTAATATCATTGAGGGGCCAAGATTGATAAAGTTGTCCTGTTTGCTATAGTTCTTTTTATAGTTGGGCCTATCTCATGATTATTAGGGAGTCAACCAGCTTTACACCAAAGCAGCTTTACACCAACGAGCGACGTTTACCTTCGTCAACCACGGTCTGAGACAGACCGACAGGCTGGCTTACCTATTACAAGTTTTAGGTGTGCCCCACTCCCCTCAAATAAATAGCAATCTATGCTAGTTAGAGAAAACTATCTTATTACAGATAATCTAATTAGGGCCTACACCCTACTTGATTGTACTACATATAATCTAGCTTAAATGGAAAGGACTAGTTCAATATTTAGGTAAGGTAGGCATAGGCCTATACTTGGACCCATACAAAACAGAACATTCAAGTCAAATTTCTATATTTATACAAGGTTATCTAGCTATGATGTTATAATAAATTAATGTTCCTCAGTTTCTAGTACAGAGTGTTTTTTTCGTTCTTCTTTCCCACGTTGAATTGCTTGTTTGAAAAGATTACAATATAACTCAATAGCACAAGGTGTATCGTCATTACCAGGCACTGGGTACGTTATCAGGTTTGGATTACAATTTGTATCGACAACACCAATTGTAGGAATGGCCATTTTAGCACAGTCTCTTATGGCAATATGTTGGGTTAATATATTATTCAAGGTATTCAAAAAAATACAAAGATCTGGGAGTCTCGTAGTTGCTCCAAATTGTAGATCTGCGTTTGTAAATACGCCACCACGCCAGAATCTAGTATGAGAATACTCTCCACATTCAGATGCAGCTTTTTCAACCAGATGAACATTTTGTGGTCCACGCGATAAGAATAATATGATACCACCGCGATACGCAATGTGGGCGGTTACGTTGAGTGCTTGTCGAAGGTGATGAGCAGTGATATCAAGGTCGAATATCAGATGCTGTAGACGAGATCCAAAAATGAATGGTTTCATTCGATCATCAAGTGAACCATCCCGATGACCAAGGTGTACACGTGCATTAAACAGGTCTCGAACAGTGAATAAGTTGTGGACGTGAAAGTAATCTGGATGTTTCAAGGGATCAATTTCAGATGCAGAAACATCTGGAAAAAGTAATTTCATTTGTTCATTAAAATACGGGTTAAATATTAGGGCTAAAATAAAAGAAAGGGTAACAGCCAGAAGACTAGTCGTAACACATGGACAGTAAGTTACTACCTGACATCAGTGCCTAAGATCACCAAGTTGACTTCTAGCAGCATTCATTCTTAACAGTGCTCTAGCAGGTTACGACATTTCCAGAGGATCGGTAACGCACCTACACACTGCCACGATCCATAGACTGTTCAACCAGGGCTCTGCCGCCCTAGCCCGTAAGGATATTTACGTGCTCAGTGATAGAGCGGATGAGCCCTGGTTAAACAGTCTATAGATCTTGAAAGTTGTACGACTAGTAATCCGGCTAGGAGCATGATCAATTCTAAGACAGGTTAGTGTAGGTCTATCAACTGAGTACTTTCTAATAAAAGCTGATCAGTCAGCTTGATCATAGGCACTGACATACGTCGTCGACTATCTAGAGACTACTCTCATCTATGCCCATGGTGGTAAGATCTAGAGTGAGGGTCCAGACTAAGTTCGGACCATCTCGGTCGAGTGAAGGCCTTTTAGCACCTGGAGAACCGGTACCGTATATGAAGGGTTCAACCGTTCGAATATTGAGAGTGGCATTTTTATTTTTGTTCACACTTTTTTCTTGTCACTTCTCTCATCACCTATTGCCACTCAGTACATAAATATCCACAGGGGATAGAAGGACAAAGTCCTGTTCAAACAGTACGATCATTAAGTAGGCCTATATATAGTATCCTATAGGCCCTATACTTAATGGTACGATCATGGTAGTGTTACAACTAGTAATCCTGATAGGAGAGTGATCGATCCTCAGACAATTTAGTTTTACGCCTGGTAATACTGCTAGGAGCATGTTGATCAGTCAACTTGGTGATCATAGGCATAAACTCAATGTCATAGGCCACTGTCATAAGCTCTGACAACGTCTTGCCTATCTCATTGAGTTTGTAGTTATAACTACAAACTCAATGCCTATCTAGAGACTACTTTGATCTATGCTATTGCCTTCTCTATTCTCATCTTCCCTTTCATTTGTCTTTCTTGTCTGTTCCTCCATATGCTTTAAACATCCACAAACGTTGACAAAGTGTACGGACATGAACATAAGCGCAAAATGACTTCGCTGTCGAAGCAAATTCATTCGTTCATTCGAAATTATCAATGAGTAAAATTATGAAAAAAAAGTAGGGTTATGTTAGTGCTCGATATTTAGGCCTACCTTCTTTCAATAACTCCGTCGAAACATTGGTTTGAAGTTGCGTTGAAAACGCTGCGATACGAAACTGCTTTCTTGCTGCACTTCGTAATATCGGGAACATTTTGATGGATCTTTTGATAAAATTGTTAATGAAATGTAGGCCTACTGTAACCGCCTCATTTCGCCATGTCGGTGGATGGCTGGGTGGCTCTATCTATGTGCAGATAGGTAGGGCTTGTATATTTGGCATCAATGCACGTGTTTGAGCTGCTTCGACCCCTTCAATGCACCTGTTTGAGCTGCTTTGACCCGCTAACAAGCTACACCTAGTAATATTACAATCACCCCATTTCACAAATTCTAACATATAAACTTCATTACTCTATGCATATACGTCGTGTCAGCTGTTGTTCTGTAATTAAAACTGTTATTATTCAATACAAAAAAATCATATAACCGTACTGGATAGTATGGATGGGGAAGAGAACATTGTTGGGTATTCATCAAGTAATATAAATTATAATATTCAATTAATTGCCGATTTTAAAATCAATCAATGTCATTTATTCAGTCAGTAGGTCATCTCTACAATGTAGTGGGCTTGAGCTTATGACTCACGGTATCGTAATACAACCTGCTTAACACGGTTGCACGGCTTTTTCCGTCCCGGTATAAGCAACAAGTGAAACAGTCAGAAACTTTACGGAACGTTTGTGACTGAACGTCAGAATTGTGACAGAGTGTCAGAATGGTTAAATCCAATGGTTATTGGATCAAGTAGAAATTTACTTTTTATCAACCTGTTCGTTACGTATGTTAGTTTCGTACCTTAGTTAATAGTTAGCCAATTGGTACTTGACTGCTGCCCTCCGTAGCTCAGTTTACTGGACTGAGTCATAGTTCTAGAAACCAAAAACTTCTAGTAATTATACGTCGATATATAAAGAATGATATATTATATGTCAAGTTTCAACAGAATGTCATAAAAAACAAAAATACACTTTTTAAGTGAGGTATGTCTGTCCAAAGACGAGTTTAAGACTATATTCAATGTGATGACATGGCCTACTGTCAACTTTATTAATATAACTACTGTGTGTTTAATATTCATTAGCTTTGTACATTAAAAAAGCATAATCAGTTTTTAAATCAGTGCTGAAAAAATAATGATATATTCAAATGTGTGGGGCCAATATTGATCCATTTTATGTTAATGAAAAAAATCTATGTGAGGTGACTTTATAATTATTTAGGAATACTGCATAGACTATAGCTGTAAATGCTTGTTGATTCTGTAAGATCTCTCTAGGCCCTATACTTATTTATTAATTATTATCCAAATGAATCAATTGTCAATTTATTTGATTATTTCATAAATCGCAAACAAATTTTCATTTTAAATTATATGTTCTTCAACAATACGTTCCTTTTTCACTGGTATTTAAAACAGCACACTTTACTGTACACTTTATTAGAATTATTTTACAGTACACTTTACTAGAAAAGCTTGGTCGTTGTCGTCAGTAACAGAGATGCTTTAGGTCGAAGTGGTACAGCGCTCGCTGTTACAGTATCTCTGAAAGAAGATAGAACACAATAATGTTATCAAATTTACATTTCAATAATTCTAGGGTTTAATAGAAATATTTACAGTGAGGGTGATTTCATAGTAAGAAATTGTTATACATGCTGCTCTTGCTGAAAAAGTATTAAGTGATAAACTTGTTGAAAATTGAAAATATAACTGATTTGTTTTTTCTGAAAATGCCGATTACGTCTTTTTGAGAACATATAGGTCGGCCTTATTTATCATCATCATCAACTCAAAATTTATAGAACATCATAAGTAAACATGGCATGGAAAATTTGTCCCCAAAAGTTTGTATACAATTGAAATTGTGTGTGCGCGTTGGTACAACAGTAAACTAAACCTCTTCAAATTTACGTGCATGTAGGCCTAAATCGATGGACCGTTTTCAAGTATGCATCAAAAGTTCAAAAAAAAAACGTAAAAACATTTCGGATAACGCCTTACCCTTCGAATAACTGAGCCTCAATGCTGGCGGTGTATACTTGTAGCTCGTGAGGAAGCTCAGCAAACTTGGTATGCAAGTCTACAATCTCGTTATCTTCGCCTAGATTTACGACCACCACAAATGTGGGTTCGCCTTCCAACTCCCTAAAAAATGAAACATGTTTCAGGTTGTAACATGAGATACAGGTCGGACATAACTGAATGAAAGGAAGAAGATGAGTATGCGAACTGTGCCGGCAATTTATTTATTTTGTTTTAAGAAAGAGTGGGACAGCTCCTGGTGTAGGTCACTATTGATAGTGTGAAATGACGTGACCTGAGAAAGTCGGGAAAGTGGAATAAGAGTGAGAGTCGGGGCGTAGAATAAAGATGACTTATTTGTGAAGATCCTTCACATTGTGGAACCTTCTTCTTCATATATAAAAAAAACTTTTTTATTCTATGTATAGGCCTACTATCCCTATTTTATGGTCAGGGTTAATTAACATAAAGAAAAGTCATGGAAATTGAAAGAATCTTTCATGTAATTATCTACATTATATTTGCTCTACTATAGCTCTCAGAATTCTAGATATTACATACAATTTTTTTCTGCGAAATTGCCTTCCGCAGAGTAGTTATACTATTCGTTGAATTTAATCATGCACTCAGTTCTATAGAAAACATTCTCATTATTCATTCTGGTTTGTGTGTTTTTATTTTAGAATTTTGAGCACTATAGGCCTACAAACTACAAAATAATAATATTGAATGAATGCATAGGGTGTTTACTAATATAATGCTAATATAACATAGTAGCCTATAGAGTTTGATCAAAAATTTAATAGAACTAGCTTATTTTTTAGCAAACAGCTAAAGCACTATGCTGGAAAACAAAATATGAATAAAGTGATTATCCACTATTTAAATGATGTTTTGAGCATGGAGTTAATGAAGAGGTCAATTTTTTCCATTTAAGGCTACATAAATCAAACAAGATTTACAAATTACCGGTAGAGGATTTGATGAGATTTTAATTTTCCGGATACTCGCTTCCGCACACCGCAGAATTGTCCTGGTAGTAACTATAATATCTTTCGTCTATGCATTATAATCCTACCTTGAAATAGCGACGACTCTTTCGGCCAGCACCTGACTACTGAGCGAACCCATTTTAATAGTTTTAGTCTTCTTTGCTTCCACCAACCGTTTGTAGATGTTATAATGACTAACAGGAGCTTGAATCTGATTAGCAAGATTAAGAGTCAAGTAATTCTCATTGACGGGCAACCATGTTTTATCAGCAGTTGAAAAACCTGTGCACAGAAACAGAAAACACTGACGTATTGATAAAATATATGGAAGTATGAAATGTATTATTACGAAGCCATCAGTTTGACGGACGAGACTGCTAGTGTAGAATTAAATAAGTCTATAGCAAGTCTATTTATCCTAAGAATTATTTATAAAATCCCCTATATATCTCACCGGCATTCTTGGTAGCGTCCCACTGAAACGGTGTTCTGACTGGGTCCCGTGATGCTTCCTGATACCTGTCTGGTCCAGCTCCGCATCCCTGGGGATCCTGCGTATCCTCGTAGCTGATGAACGTATTTACCATTCCAATCTCCTCGCCGTTATAAGTAACACCGACGCCTGGTAGCATTTGCATCAGCATAGTAAGGCCATCCGCAAGGTCGTTGCCGTACCGGGTAGCAACGCGGGTTTTGTCATGATTACCAACCTATAACCGACCAAGAAACGTAAGTATTACGTTATTTCTTGTCTTGTAAAACGATCCTAGTCTGAAGTCGTTTGGCTGACGGCTTTTCACATGCTAGCCCGTGCTTCTTGCGCACCTGCGCAAGCTTGTTACATGCAGGCTACTAGCTTTTCTTCTAATTGAATAATTGATTGAATAAAAATGGTGATTGGTCATCAAGGTTATTGGATAGGTTATTTTTTTTTACAAGCCAAAGAACCAAACTCATCTCAAACCGATGTTATTCTATATAAGCAAAATTATATGGAATCATTCAGTCAAACGAGTGCCCACCGACACGTGATGTAAACGCTGGGAAAGAAAATCATCTTCGTTTTGCTAAAACTGGCTCCTCCACCAAAAAGAAGAAGTTACATAGGAAATTATCACTTCGTAAGCTGATTTAATTTTTGTGGTCGTCTCAATAGACTACATTCAATATAATTTCATGATTTTCTTTCCATTTGAGTGTTATACTCTTGCGGAATTAGGCTTATCTAAAAGTATTTCGCCCTCATCTCTTTTGAAACGTCTATAAGTTGGTTTTTAATGTTAATTTCAGTCAATTTTATTTCTTATTTCTCTTTTCTAGAAATTGTAATATTTATTGCTATGCTCTTGTCATAGCCATCAACAAAAAATGACCGTACTAATAGTAAACACGGAATATAACTGAACATAAATTTAATAAAAATGGAATAGAAACTAGAAATTTGAATTGGCAAAATGATATTGAATCAAAATATAGGAATGTTTATGAACCGAATTGAACAACTCAAGTTTGTAAACATAGAGGGAAGATAATGGCGAGTGACTCGAACGCATGACGGAATTAGAGATGTCACATATTTTCTATGTAATTCACTTCTCCACATGTAAAAATAGTTCGATCTTAAATCATTAATTTCGAAAAATTAATTCAAAATTCATTCTAGTTATTTTTCCTGGAAGAAAATACCATTTTGATACGTAGACCCTATAGCTGAACATAGACCATTTAGATTACAGTCTCCAAAAATTATAGCTATACTATAATATATTTATATTCATTATTCCATATTCTAACATGAATTCACTTGACTGCATGAAATGCGCGACATGGATGCAAAGTGCACTTCAGCCTATACTGACGATTGCATTGACCAAATTAAGTAAGATACCTATTTGTGTTCTATTTTTTTTTATACTTTAGACATTGCCTTACATATTCCGTTGCATTGTTGAGTTCCAATGAGATTGACAAAGATTGCCCTTATTGATTGAATCTTTCTAAATATGAGCATGTTCAGAAATGTTCCGATATGTTCTCACTCTAGCACTCACCACCCAGTTAGCAGTAGCACCTGTCGGCATCTTGTCTAGCCACAAGTTGATGGTATTGACAAAATCTTGAGCGCTGGAGTTTCTGTTCACGTCGTTAATGAACTGGAAGTTGAATGTGAAGTGAGCCAGAGGAGTGTCTGCGGTGCCATAGTACATCATAGTGGTGTCGATATCGGCGTTTGCCTCGGTCATCAGCACTCTAAACGCAAAGAGTGAAGAGTCTTATTAAAATTATTAAATGTAGTCCATATGTATGAGGGGTCACTAATGAATGAAGGTCGTCTGTGGGAGCGTTTTTTTCATATCTTGGATATATATATATATATATATATATAACAGTGGTCGAATTGGGGGGGGGGGGGGATGCGTGGGGATGCCATCTCCCCAAAGAGAAATAGTCACTTACACCATCCCCCCAAAGAGAAAAGGTGGATACACCATCCCCCCCTAGAATAATGTTTTTTTACTATTCTATTTTTATATTTTTCTTACGTGTTCTAAAACCGATACCATTCCAGTTATTAGTTTTCCTCCTATATAGTATCTTGATAACTAACTAAAAGTTTATTAACACAGTTATTTTAAAATCTAGCGTTTAAAATCTAGCGTAACTTGCGTGTATTTACATTTTACCAGTTTACCAGTATCGCGGAAGGCCTACTTTTGAGCGAAAACATACACACGTCGCGTTAATACACCCCCCCCCCCATATTTTATCCTTTTATCGCTTCCTTTTGTGACTCGAGTTATCATCCCCTCATAAGAAATTTTACAATTCGACCACTGTAGGCCTATATATAGGCCCCTATATAAACACAGAATCAAATCTCCAATGTTCGAGATGAAATTCACATAATTATACCGTGTAATGTTGTCTCGTTTGCTGAAGTCATCTACCAACTCTCGCCATTGTCGAATCATGTCGAATGTCTCAGGTTGATTAGCAGTGTAAATATGATCCAGATAAGCATGATCGTCAGGTTGCGCATTGGTGTTGTTCGACTTAGGTTCGTCCAGGAAGCGAGTATCCTCGAACTGATGGGGGATTGCGTCAATGCGGAATCCGTCGACACCTTTCTCGAGCCAGAAAGTGAACACGTCCTACAGTAAAAAGTATATGAAAGTCACAATTGTGACCATATTGACAAGGAACGAGAATTACAAGAACAAGGCTAAACTCGATTGATAATGAATAACTATATTTAATAAATTCACATTACTATGAAAATCAATTCATCAAAAAATCAATCAATTGCCTTATAAGGTTACTATGGGTAATAATGATAAAAAACTATTTTCACTGCTGGATAATAATAGTATATATTGTCTAGTTTTTTAGTACTAGATATATGGCCCTTCTTCTCTGACAATGATTGTATTCCTTCTTCCCCTTTTATCCTTCTTATTGACGTCCTTGTGAAATTCATAAGCCCAATTGTTTCCGAGGACAAGATTCCTATACCTTCACCCCGGTCTCTACATTCCGCACTATAATATCAGGTACTGAAAGTTTTGTTTATATAGTCTCTTATTGCGTTTCTGACACCTCATAACATCATTCCCGGATCTTACTCCTTGTATATATAGAGAGAGAATCTAACAGTTCAACATTTTCCCAAATTAAATAACATCCTGCTCAGTATGGTCCAGTTATACAAACTGTAAAGATCCGAGGTCCGTCATCATTCCTCTTCTTTAATCTTGATACAGATCTGTTAGTTACAGGATTATGGCCAGATAAACTCATTGCTCTTATACCTTGTGTTTTATCATGTATCATGAAGAGGAGTGATCCCAAAACACTCGCTTACGGGGCTCCTACACTTCTGTCAGTGTTGTATACCAATCCCAACTACTTACTTCATTTCAATTCCAGAAAGTTCTGAACTCATAGCAATTAGATCTTTGAATCCACTCGGTTCACTCCAATTCCTGGCAATTTGTCCATTTGATATGACTTTTTATCGGAGGCCTTTTCAAAATCGAATAATTTCCAGCTTGAACTTCTCCGTAGCCTATTTACCATGTCAACTGTCGCCAACTTATTCATAACTGTATTCTGTAATATAATATCAATATCAATTATGAACCAGTGACTGGTGACTTGAGAGCTGCTGATCTTACCTTCATTTCTTGTACTACTTTCGGGTTTCTATAGTTGAGGTCAGGTTGTTTCGGGTCGAACTGATGTAGGTAAAACTGTTGCCTCTCTTCTTTGAACGTCCACGCTGGGCCGAAGAAGACGCTAAGCTATAGCAATGGTTACGGAAAATTTTAATACACATTCTTCTTGTTTTATTTTTATTTTATTTTTTCATTTTGATGCTGCTTAACGACCTCATCATCAGCCAGGTTATACGGGGGTACGAATGAGCGGGTGATAATTAAACGATCAAGTGATGATAGGTAAAGGACGTTTTCAAAACCTCTTGCCTCATGTGGGACTTGAACCCACGCCTGACCTGACTTCAGTCCCTAACGAAGTGGGATAGTTGACTGAGTCAAGGGGGCGGTTATTCTTCTTGTAAATAGCCTGTAGCTTCACTTTCCTTTTTTTCTTTGGGATGAACATATTACATACACTATACATTAAGAATATAAGAAGTGAAAAACATCATAATAAATCGTATAGGATTTACGTAGGGGGGAGGGCGGGGTAAGAGTGTCATAGGAGGCAAGAGTAACCATCAGTTTATTAAATACACCGATAATCCTATCACCTCGGAACGAGTCTAGAACGATACAGAAAAATGACCGCCTTCTTGTGAAACAAGATTTCGTCGCTCCAACATATTTAGAAGAAACCAAAGGTAAAAAACGTTTTTGGTACCAAATCGAGTTTGTATGTGCATGTTATTCGTAAGGAGTTCACCAGAAGTAGTGGGGTTTGTGCTGAAAGTACTAATTTTATTCAGAATCAACGTTTTATGCTCGAACCAAACACAACAGGTTATTTCCTCTATCTCGTTAGCCTCAAAGCAGGTACGGCAAATATTATCAAAATGTGTAGATGGGGTAAGAGTGGCCAGCTGATGGGGCAAGGGTGTCCACATGGCATTTCCTCATTTGACAGTATAACACAACCTCAAAATTTCAAGTCTTTTTCCACAGACCTTTGATAACCACACATCAATGATCAATGATCAATGATCAATGATATTGTGATATCAGTGTTAATTTCAATTTGTGCATGTGAATTTATAATCAGTAAAGTTTTTCACTTCATTCTAGGCTTACATTTATAACCATGTCTCAGGAATCAGTAGTCATTGAAAGTATTGTAATATCAGTATTAATTGGAATTTTGTACGGTAAATGAAAATTTATAATCATTAAACTTATTGTTAATTCATTGGTCTTGAATGAAATGGTAGAATACTTCAACCTGTTATCCTTTGGAAATTATTTCCTATGTCACTCTTGCCTCGTGCCCTGGTTACTCTTGCCTCGTGCATGGGGCAAAAGTAACCACTTACCATTTTCGATTCATGTGTTGATAACAATTATTAAATATAGTTTCTACCTCAATCAGATTTTATTTTAGCACAACGATAGATTACTTTAGCTACCTGTACATTCAGTTTCAACATTGGACGAAGCAATTAGCCATAATCTGTACTCAAACGTTAAGGTGTCACACTTGCCCCGCCCTCCCCCGAGCCCTCCCCTACATAATACAATATAAATTATTTCAACAAATTATGATTTCATTTCGTTTCATTGACATATCAATGATTTACATTTATCAATATTTCATTGATTATTTGTAAGAAATTGAAATAAACACATAGACATATAGCAATATTAGACCCTATGAACATATAACTTAGACCATCAACAATACACTGTACAAAAGTAAACTATTCTCATTTCAACTTTTCACATCGATGTCGAATATAGAAATAAAAGTAGCCCGAGTTACAATTTTCTGTCACATAAAAATAATCGGAAAAGTTAATTTGAACATAATGAGAGATAGGTGAAGAAATTATAGGAATCCCACGAAATTGCAACACATAGAATTAATATACTAGGCCTATAGTTGAAAATAAAACAAACGAAATCCCTAATCACCAGATAATGGTGGAAGTGCCGTGGAAGTATTTACATGCAGGTAATGATATAGGCCTAGTAGCGAAAACCCGCTATACATGCCGTATTCGTGGAATCTTAGATAATAGCCATAGTCGGTACATTATAACTATCCAAGGTGAAATGGATATAGAATTTGAGTATGTATGGCCAATGGGGGAGAAAGAAGAAGCAGACATCCAAGCAGCGCAGATGAAGTTCTTGAGAGGGGTGGTGGGAGTGACTAAGCTAGACAAGATCAGGAGTGAGAAGATTAGGGAGGACCTGGGAGTGGAGAAGTTGAGTTGGAAGTTGGGTCGAGAAAGATTAAGGTGGTTTGGACATATGAAAAGAATGGGAGAAAATAGAATCCCGAGAAGAGAATTTGAAAAGGGTAGGGATATGAGGGAAAGAAAAGTGGGTCGTCCAAGAGCTAGGTGGATTGATAGCGTTGAAGGAGATGTTCAAGAGAGAAATGAAGAGTGGGAGAGAGTAGAAAGAGAGAAATGGTGGGAAAACAGAGAAAGATGGAAGGAATTGGTGGAGCGGCAACAGGAGGAAGAAGACTGCGAAGAAGCTGGAAAAGCAGAGTACGGGCAAGAAGACGGAATGGCTCACCGTCTTCGACATCCCAGGCAGCCCTAGAAACGACGGTGGAGTCACCTTCACCCCCCAAACCCGACATCGTTGAATGGGGAGATCGAAATCGATATATATATATATGAATATATCACTTACCCAGTTATTAGGAGGGATTGGTTTTCCATCGCTGTCAATACCACTAGGGTCTTTCCAGATGTAATAATCAGCATATTCTGGATCATTGGCTAAAGACTTAACAAACCACTCACTCTCGTCACTGCTGTGATTGGGAACGAAATCCAGAACAAGTTTGATACCTGAGAACGACAAATGGAGCACACCGGTGCATAGACTTATATACCGGTACCATCTTTCTTGATCTGTGCCTATATATATATATATATATATATATATATATATATATATATATATATATATATATATATATATATATATATATATATATCCATCAGACAGGCGAATGCGAGTCGGAAGCCACTTCACTCCTTGCGCATCTCTTCATACCAAAGAAATTGAAATATATAAGTACAGCTACATGCGTATATTTTCGGCCAATGCAAAATAAGTGGTTTGAGATTACTTTAGTTTTTTTTAACTGGTTAAAACTGCTTGCTTTTTTGGTTTTCAAAAACTAGGAACTATCTCATATAAGCTACAGGAAACATGATCAACCTCACCGATCTACTTCACACGATTCAGAGAAGTATTTTCTAAAATTATGTCGATTCGTAATAAACAATCACAATGCATTTCATCCTGTTATTTGTAGAAAAATCGATGTCTATAGAAGGTTCAAAAAGTTGCAAATTCCCCTTTGAACTAGCTGGTTTTGCATTTTGAGGAGGTTCAAAACTGAGCTCCCAAATGTGTTAGCAGGTATAGCTTAAATTGTAGCTTACTGTTCATTTTTTATTTACATTGTTCAAATTTAAAAATTCCAGCTCCCTTTTTCACGTAAATATGCGTGTCGTATTTCAGATTAGCTTACCGAGATCTTTTGACTTGGATCGTAATGCGTCAAAGTCTTCCATTGTCCCGAATAGCGGGTCGATCTCCTTGAAGTTGGCGATGTCATATCCGAAATCAGCCATTGGCGATGTGAAAATCGGGGACAGCCAAATAGCGTCGACCCCCATGTCTACTAGGTGATCCAACTTGTCGGTGATTCCTGAGAATTGGGACAAAGTACAGAACGAAACGATTTTGCCACTATATGATTAATATATAGCCCTGTAACTTTTAGAGTTTTTATAAGTTTTAGAGGAATTTCACTTGTTTATTTGTTTTTGTATCTAGTTGTTTAGAGTGTACGAAGTCACAAATACATTGAACATTAAATGAAAATGATCTCACTTCTTTTATAATTTTTGTGTTGGCAGTTTAAAATGTATTGTGGGGTAAAGTGATGAATATTAGTCAATAAGACAAGTCAATAATAATAATAATAATAATAATAATAATAATAATAATAATAATAATAATAATAATAATAATAATAATAATAATAATAATAATGATATGTTTACTGTCCTCAGATCAATCAATTACAAGACATTCAGACAGTCAACAATAAAAATTAAAATCATGAGTAGTTTAAAAACATTATTATTAGTCAGGAAAGTCTTGAGCGATCTAGTGAAAGAGCTATAGAAAGAAACAAACTCGAGCGAGAATGAAAACAGAATCAAGTCAAGTAAAATAAGGTAAGTCATTTGAATATTACTCGGCATAATATCACTTCAGCATAGAAGTGTAAATAAAGTTTTGAAAATATTACGGCACTATCAAACGACACCTGAAAATGATTAAACGTTTTCAACCGAAACGCGAAACCCGATTGAGGCAATTTGTTCAATCGCTTAATTAGCTTCCATATATTATACAGCGCCCGGTGTAATTTTAGGGTTTTAACTGTAATTGCTGAGAAAAATAATTAGTTATCACGCCACATTAATTACTGACAAGTTAGAGGATAACTGTCATTATAGATAGCATCATGAGTTATAGATGCCTAGATAGCAATCATGATTTATCAATAACATGCTGATACGTTTTTAAATAGATGTGTATATCGGTTCAAATTAATTGAAAACGCATGTCATAAATAGTCCTTATATGGTGAACTATCCGATACTGTATATTATTTGTATTTTCACATTAATCATATGAATTAAATTGATTTGAATATTAATGATGATGTCGCTCATGTTTCGTTAATCTATTCAAGAAAGACGATTTTTTTTATGTTGAAAATTACTTCTTACGATGAGAAGTATTATTCGGGTCTGTCCAGGATATTGCTAGAATAGCTATTTTATTTTTTTTCCAAGTTAAATTCATTTTGAACTCCGAATAGATAATGATTTACTGTCTATATATATTTTATTACTATATGAATAAAACAAATTTTGATTTTTAAAATATCTCATTGTAGTTTAAAGAGCAATGTTAACTTGGAATGTAGGGCTAATCTGTTATAGCCATGCCCTCTGAAGTTGGGAAGGAGGCGACCGTGGAAATGACACGGATGGATCAGTGTGCCTAGCGCTCTGAATCTTCATTTCAAAAGGCCGGCGTATTCGTGACATTAAGGCGGTGCATGCAATGTGCTTATTAAAAATAGAGAAATTCATCTTTACTATTTGTTTTCTACATCATGAACACGTGTATTTGAATACAAAGTATATCAAACCCAAGATAATTTTATGCTCTTTAATTAATATGACATTCTATTTCTGTAAATTCAGCCAGTTTCAAGATAATACGTCAATAAATTGTATCACATTCTTGATATTTATTGACGTATTATCTTAAAACTAGTTGAACTAACAAAAATAAAATGTCATAATGATTGAAGAGCATAAAATTATCTTGGGGTTGATATACTTTTTTTATTCAAATAGACTTATGTTCGTGATGTAGAAAAAAAATAGTAAAGATGAATTTCTCCGTTTCTATAAGCACCGTGCATGCACCGAATACTGGGATGACTAATTAATTGTATACCCCACTACCGTTTTCTTCCCAATCCACAGAACAATAGCATAATCTATCATAAGATGCATCTCATCACCTTATTCATTATTCACCGTTGCCAATAGACTGTCATCATTCGAGTGTATTTCTAAAAAATACGGCCGTGGCACCATATTAACGAAACATTCCAGTAGGCTACTCACTTCACCGCGTATAAGAAAACCTAGAGAGTCTAGATGCTATTATAACATCTATAGGCTTTCTAGGAAAACCTATGAAAAACCTCAGTGAGGATGATCGACCATGACTGGAACTGCCCCGGTCTCCTGAATGATGGTCAGCGCATATAGCGACTCATCCACACGTCTCAGAAATTGGCAAATGAATAATAGCAAAACATAATTAGACGAGCTTTAGCGAGGATTCAATTTGACATACTGAAAAAAATTGGCGTTCGTTTTTCTTTTTCTTTTTTTTTCTGTTTTTTTGTCGATTCTCCACAGGTCAAACGGCTACAGCTATCAACTTCAAACTTGTTTTCAATGTGGTTCCTCATCTAACTTAGATCTGTATAGTTTTGTTTTTGTGGCATTATCGGGGTTACACATTATTTTTATGAATTTTAGAAATTTCAAAAATACGCTTTAGAATAAGATGACGGAAAAATAAAGAAAATATTTTTATTTTCCAAAAATATGAAATTTCGCGTGAAGTTGAATTACATTTTGATACACATTTCTAGAAATTTTCAGCTTGATCGGGTCAGCATTTTGAAGAAAAAACATAAAATGTGCTAAATTGGTACCACTCGAAGTATTTTTTACCCATACTATTACTATTCGCTCGTCTAACAACGCATATATGGCGTTTTCCTAGTTAGCAAAATGTGACTATTCGTGGGTATGGTCACGGTAATACATGGGTAGCGGTAATTTCAAGTTACGAATTCGTATATCTCTCTGGAGTCTTCCGTCTATGTTTACTATTTTTTTTTATTCAAAATTCATTTTATTCTATACATAAGAAATTAATGTATATGCATATAGTTTGCATTTTTACACTGTTCACCCATAGTTACAATTAATTGACATCACATTTCACACACCTTTGGTATAGATAGATTGTTATACCTATAGAGAGAAATTACTATTAGATTAAATGAATATAAATATAAACTTTAATATCAATTGGAGGTGGATACAGATATGAGTAAATAAAGCAAATAAAGACACTGTGTTTCTGAAAGTATGGTGAAATCCAATGTAATAAATAATAAGTGTAATTGTAGTCATGTTTGATATTAGATAGAGGGAAAAAAAGTATAGAAGCCCGGGTAAGAAAACATTTTTCCTTGTGTGCGGGCTGACATGAGTAGAATGTTGACTAATTTACGATATTTTGGTGGCTGTCTAACGTTGATCATGATTTTTTTTAACAAAATGAAAATAATAATGAAATAATGCAAATAAATAATTCTAATACAGAACCATTATCAACATTCACGCAATTAATTTAACTTATTTGCTGTACTTACTTGATTTTTTTTTTAAATAAAGTATTTGAAAAATCTATATACATTCATAAGATGAATATTCCCAAATTCAATTATCCAGCTACCATTTCCTATTTGCCGTTTTATTTGCAACACGGCGTCGTTTTTACTATTGTTCAATACCGAAAACGTGTAAGATGAGATGCAGAAAAATATAAGCACGTCAATCATTTAAACATAATCAAAATTAAAAAATAGATTTCTCGTTATGTAACTCCAGTAGGCAGCACGTCAAATCCTCGAAAACCCAAATCTTCGAAAACTCATACCTTAGAAACCCATATCTTATAGAAAACCCATATCTTATAGAAAGAACATATCTTAGAAAAAACATATCTTAGAGAGAAACCATAGGTCTATCTTTGAAAAACCATATCTTATAGAAAACCCATATCTTGGAAAAACCATTTGTTCGACAGTTCGTAACCAAATCATAGAAAGCCCATATGTTCGTAAACCTATTTGTCCGACACTTCGTTTACTCGACTGACCAAATCTCAGACAACCCATTTCTCAGACAGTTCGAACATTTGGTTTATCGGAGATTTGGGGTTTGGGAGATATAAGTTTTCTAAGATTTGGTACGTAGCCCTGCAATTTATCCACAATCAATTATAAATGGGATTCTTTTAATCACTATATAGTATAGGGCCTACTCTTCTACTCGTATATAGTACTATTATATATATATATATTTTTATTTATAGTAATATCTCTTTAGTAGGCCTACTTATCTGACCCAAATCTGCGATCTACTCTCGAATACATCTTACCGATAAGATCCCCTGTACCGTCACCATTACTATCCTGGTATGACCTGGGATAGATCTGGTACAGCACCATGGTCTGCCACCAGTCTCGACTCTCTTCTTGTGCATTTCCCGGATTGACCAGAAGAAAAGCAGCAACTCCCAACAACAATAACCTGCACGCTGTCATCTTGTCACTCGTTTGATGATTTACAGTGCTGACGTTTTATTATATCAAGACAATGATTATCGCATCAAGCTAATCAGCTTTCATAGATTAATTAACGGTAGGCCTTCTCAAGATTATATGATGTCATATTTTATAATACATCTTCAAGTTCTGAATAATGACTATGATTAATGTCGTTGGTTTAAATGACCAAGTGTATTATGATACGTAAACAAGCCAATTAGACACTATAGTATATTCTATTCTATTTTAGGACCTATATATAGTTTTCGTGTATTAGTTTATTATTTAGTGTATATATATATATATATATATATATATATATATATATATATATATATATATATATATATATATATATATATATATATATATATATATATATATATATATATATATATTTATATATATATATATATACGATCTATAGACTTTAGTTTTAATGACCGTAAATGAAAGATGGCTGAGAACATTCCATTCACATTTTGTAAAAAAGGTGGTTTCGGCAAGTTTGGTGCGCATCTGCAAGTCAAACAGAAAACCCCGTCTACTGCAGAATGTCCTACGTCAATGTCCTATGCTGTAACAGTAACAGCAGACCTATAGTTTAGAGCTAACATCAATTTACACAACTTTTGAATGAATACTGTTTCTAAAATCTAAACCCCCATAAAAATATCTCAGCTGGGATATATTTGTCATCCCCAAAACAATTAAAATATGCATCGAATTTATTTAGCTCTCTTTACCAAAGTTTCATTATTCAAGCGAACTAATGCAATAATTAATAATAACCAATTCAGTGAAAAAAAAAACATTTTTATATCTCGCAGAGCGAAAAGTAATTTCATGTAATTTTAAATATTTTGGCCTCCACTACTTGTTGTCCGACTACAATTTCCTGTTCACAGCTATTTTTTTATATTTTGCCAACCCATCAATAGTAACCATGATAACCATGATTGTTATTGATGATAACAATAGATACTGATCGATCAAATAAACATCATTTTTACTATCATCATAAATCTAGTGTTTTCTAGTTTATTCAATGCCTTCAAGATAGCTAGGAAAACGCAGCATAAGCGTTGTGGGATGAGCGAGATTTATATGAAATGTAGGGCCTGGAAGAAATGATGGAAGATGTCTACACACCTTGATTTTGGATCTATTAACTCACTGCGTACCTGATTCACCTGTTGATAATGTTCATCTTTTATAGTTTTCTTTTATAATAGAGATCTTTAATTGATGTACAAACAGAATACATATTATTTTGATCTTTAAACAATCTAAATTCAAATTATGTGAAACTTTTGAATAATGTGTATCATTCGTCCTTTAATGTACAGTTATAATCCATCATGATCATTGGTTCTATCATTGGTTTGATCATGGTTGATCATTGGATCATTGGTTTCTCTGAACAAACGCTACTATTTCCAGTTATGTTAGCTTGAGGCGGCAGGTAGTAAAAATACAGACAAAAACAGGCACATCTACCTCCAGATCCACTTATAGTTCAGAGTGGCGTACCACAGGGTTCGGTACTTGGCCAACAGTTTTCAATATATACATGCACATTTCGTGCATGATTAGTCATAACTGTCATGGTAGTATATCTTTTCTTCCGTCCATGACAATGGTTGAGATAGAATCCGAAAAAGGTGCTGAACACAATTATCTATTTACATATTCAGTACCCCTTTAGCCACTGCCGTTCGCAAAACTATAGAGTATATCTTTAATTTAATACAGAACATTGATTGAAATATACTGACATTTTCAATTTTGAAATATTACCGAATCGAATCGAAAAAAAAATGTGAGATTGGAAGTCATGACCATATATTACGGAAATAGTCAAGTAGGGCTATATACACATTGGTGCAAGATTCGAACTCTTTTTACTCGATCATGTACAAACGACTCAGGTGTATAAAGAAATATGACAATATTTTAGAAAGTATATAATTTTATTCATTTCGGGGTTGTTCATACTCACACCACAATTGTTTCGATCAACTATTCCAATTCGATATCGAATCCAAGGCCTAAAATATCGACTCGATTGAAAATATAGAAATTGAAGGGCAACCCTTACTTTGGAATGCTGTCTCGACCGACCCACAATAACTACGTTGATATAGGGATATAGGCCTACTTGTATTTACAAAAGAATAATTAGCCGTCTTGTAAAACCTACGATACCGGTAACGGTAATTATACATAATCCAGCTGCAATTAAGGATTTAGCACTTCTGAAATATTCAGTTGAATTTATCTTAAGCCTTGTCATGAAAATTATATTATTCCTAAAAATTCCACAGTCACATGAGAATATAACGATTATATTTATCTCCGTTATGTTGGTATAGGCCACCTGCTTTCGTAAATACAAGTATATCATCAATCAATGTTTTCTTTAATGTACTATATGGATCTAGCATTCATTTTTATTAATAATCGGAATATCTTGAAAGATGAATGTTACATTACACTACTTCATCTGTGTAGGTATACATTACATTTATTTGTCATTGTAATGAATGCAATAATATAGCTATAATTATATGTGTTACGGTACTGAACCCGATGCATTAAATTTCGTTGTTATATAAGAAAGTGATGACAATGACAAAATGACAATTACATTTTATAAGATAAACTACGCAAGAGCAAGTTTCACAATGGATAAATTCATATAACTATAAATAAAAAAATATATACAAATAAATACATAAATACATATACATTTATATGAATCCAATTAATGCGAATTCAATGAATTTATGCGCCAGCTCTTATACGAAATTTGTCTGTGGATGTTTGTTTTGTATTTGCTTTTTTTCTATTATATGTGTGCTTTGTAAGTGGAAGGTCGTTGTTACAAACCTTTATGCTATCCACAGCCAATTCAAGGGACGCAAGGAAGCATACACCCAATTAATTGAGTAAATGAGACCTTGGCATACACCGGAATAATTAGGAAATTGCTTGACGTGGGCTTGGGCATGATAATTGAAAATATCGTATTGAATGTATCTGTTATTTCCATTACATATGTTGTATTTTTTTCTATAACGAAAATTTGACTAAATTTATTATGAATGTATGTGACGTAATGTAATGCAATGTAAATGTAATGTATGTATTGTATTTTATGTCATGTAAAAAGATATAGGAGAATTGCTGACTAAAACATTATTATTATGGCATTCTATGAAGAAGTATTCCAGAATAATAATAAAGACTGAGTCAAACAATATTGAAGAAGTAGAGGTAAGATGTTGGGAAGTGATGATAATCAGTGACACCGTGAGAGCGAGATATTGGAAATAATAAAGAACATGCATTTTTCAATTTTTCAATTGCATGAGCAGGGGATGAAATCAATTTTTCGATCCTCGTTGGTTTTTAATACAAAATCTAATAATAATATGGCGCCTCCGATCTGTAAACATACACATTTTTAGTTCAAGAATTTACAATATAAAATACTAAGGCATAGTATATAGAATACTGAAGCACTCAATTAATAGAAACGTTTCCTGTTACAGTTTGTTTTTTATTGAACTGAAAGGTAAGACAAATTAATAAAAAGGCCCTCAAAATTCAAATTGGAGTTTTCAAAACGCAGTTTTGAATAAAACGGCAGCCTCAATATGAGTTTATGGGGCCTATATATTATTATTATTTACATACGTTTTTATTATATTTTCTTCAGACCTCATGCTCCTTGAAATTTTAACTGTCCAAATAGCATATTTAATAATTTAATTAAAAATTCACTGTAATTTTCATCTAACCGAAGTTTTTTTCGTGTCATATAAAACATTTGTTTTGTGCCATATTAATTTTGATGTTATTCCACAGATAAGTCTTAACCAAGACTTTGTGGCTTAGAATGAGCAAATCGTACTTTTTTCTTTTCTGTATTAATTTCTTGTGAAATGAGAAAAAAAAAGAAAAACTGTATTTTTGATTGTTTTTGTTTCCAGTTTCAAAAGATTTTAGTTTCATCGTTGGCACCACTACAAAGTAGTCATATATTTTTAGTTGGCACTACTGCAAAATTGCGCGCATTTGGTAGCGATGAGAGAGTGAAGTTGTGCCTTCCTTGAGAACACAAACAATCCAAAATCCGAATTCTAGACGTAGAAACCGGTGGACTGTCAATTTTTGCGTTATTTGAAACGAAATATTCAATTTAGCACCGTCCAAAGTTGAAAGGTAAGTTAAATGCCTGTAGAGCTACTTGATTATGATGAACTTGATAGGCGTGTGCTAAAAAAATGCCGGTTTCTGGTTCAATAATGAGGCTAAACCTAGCGCAGGCCTAGGCCAGACCAACTATATAGGCCTACTTAATGCCTAGACCTAGCTAGGGCAGTGATAGACTTGCCAGCTAGGGCATAAATTATGGGCATTGAGATAGTAGTTTAGGCCTACAATCTCAATGGTATGGTTATAAAATCAATGGCTATTGCTAGATTTAGTGCATTATTATTTCGACATTATTTCGCCTAGATGAGTGGCTAGGCATTTGGGAATCACTTACAAGTGGCCTTGAATAACAATCTCAATGGCCTAGGCCTAGGCCTAGAAGAAATGGGTTGATCATTGTCAATAACTTCATTGCGGCAATAGGAATTGTATGTAGGTAGAATTATATTAGTAAATAAAAAACTAGGATGTCTGGAGCACCGCCTAATCCCCCGCCATTAGGCTAGGAACCATTTTTCAGCCTTCTCATTCTTGTTTAGCCCCCCTCCCCACAAGCATAGGCCTATTTAGGTCTGAGCGTAAATAATCGTGTATTGTAATGCGCTCGTTCTAATGCTCCCTTCACACGATCAACTTATCTCTAGCAATGAATTTTTGAAGTGTATTGCTACTGGTACCAAGTAGAATACATGCCTTTCCTATCTCGCATTTACACTACAGTAAAAATTACTATTGCTGTCAAGGTACTGTGTCGAGAAGGAATACGCTCAACGTTCGAGGCATTATTGCTAGTAGCTAGTATTGCTAGTATTATTGTAGGCTACATTCCATTGACTGCCTAGCTTCTGTTGACGCCATATTGTTGAGTGGGAGAATCAAAGGTTGGGGACCGACCATTTTTGATCGACTAACCTATTTCAGCGGAACAGAAGACAGGTTACTTTTAGGTTATGTTCATATATTGATCGCCAAATTCCAATTCAAACAGATGTTATGGTCTTTTGGATCGTGAGGGTGAGAAAAATTACTCGCGGTGATATCAATTATTATTTTTATCGCAATAGTCGATCTATGTTTTAGTGATTTGGCTCTAGGTTGCACTACTGGTGTTCTCTAGTTCAAGGTTCAAGCTACTACTGGCACTACTACTACAGATAATTGAGCATCGCCAATTGGTATTTGATTTTTAATTTTTTTGTGTTTTGTGAAAGATCTTGTATAATATATCATTCAGAAAAAGTTGCGGGAGGTTGAGAATTGTTGGTTTTTATAGCTTTTAAACTCACTTGAATCTGATGGGTTTTGCATGTTGTTTGATAGGGATGGTGTTGGAGGGGGTGATTTTTGTTGGTTAGATATATCTCTATGGTTAGATTAGGGAGGTAGGTTGATGCCGTTGTTGGGAAGGGTGTGGGGGCTGCTGGAGGGTCTAATATGTCGGTTAGGTTAGTGCGGGAGGTTGGGAAAAAAAACACAAATAGGCGTGTTCAGTGTCTCTGTAATTTTAGCATGGCTTTGTAGGTGTGTCTCTCAGTATCCTGAATGTGCATGTATTTTATTTCAGAAATACTCAATCATGTCTTCAACGTCTCAGAAACACAGGAATTTTGTTGCCGAGCCAATGGGGGACAAACTTGTCACAGACTTGGCTGGTATCGGCGAGGTATTAGGCAAACGTCTGGAGACACAAGGATTTGATAAGGTAGATACCCATTTGAATTACGTTCAAAGCAAATATAATAATACCTAAGTTAGGAGTTAGGACCAAATTGCAATTACCGTAATAGAAAAGATCATCTACTGTTACGGGGGTGTCAGGGGAATTAGGCCTATAGCTTTTGATCTAGAACGTAGGTACAGTGAACCCTCTTTAATTCACAGTCGATGAACCCAGAAATAGACATTTTGAATTACAGGTGATGTACCCAAAAATACCCATTTGAATTATAGGTGATAAGAATCAAAAATACCCATTTTGAACGGTCCTACTTTCTGATAATGTCGATACCAGTGTAAAAGTTTGAATTGTCGAAATATTCAACATTAAACTTATAGGTCAAACTCTGTGGGGACCAGAGCTATTATTTGATTGGCAGCAAAATTTGAATTATCAGTTTGAATTATTGAGGATTCACTGTCGTTGTAACATTTTCTTTTTACAAAGTGAATAACAATTATTACTGTATGGGTTAAAACAAATCTTGCCCACTCAGTAGAAAAATATTAAATTTCCGACGCTTAAAAGGCAAATATGAAAAGTAACAAGTCACAGTGGATTTTTTTTAATTTCAGGCATATACTGTACTAGGCCAATTCCTTCTGTTGAAAAAGTCTCAGGATCTATTTCAATTATGGCTGAAAGATGTGTGCAAGGCCAACGCAAAACAATCTCTCGACTGCTATCAGTGCCTAGCTGACTGGTGTGACGAGTTTCTCTAAGAATCCAGAATTATCAAGTATTTTATTTTTATCAAATGCCTTGCATGCAACTTAAATACTGGTATTTTTAACTGAATAATATATTATTTTTTGTGTTAATATATCTATAAAAATAGGCTAGGCTACATGGAAATAATATTGTGTAAATACACGAATACCATACTTTAATTAATAAAATGAAAATAATTTGTATGTATAAACTGTGTTATAGTAAGTGTTTCTTGTGTTATTTTTACGCTTTGCCGATGGAGAAATTGTCTGTATGTTATTAAAATGGAATCTAATAACTTTTTCAACTTTCATAAAACTCATAGGCCTACTCATTTATTCTAAACACAATTCTAAACCGATGGATACTATTAGTGCCACTCATTGTTGTCAACCAGGATATTAACTGCAATAGAATAGTAGTGTCAATAATGAAGGTGAACCCGAGTTGGCCTGCAATCTAGTGAACCTTGGAACATAAAGGCATAGTAACTTGAGCAGTATTGTTTAGTAGGGTTGTTGTTCAATAGAAAAACTGCAAACAATGTTGAAAGAAATATTGGAAATTTTTTACCAACAATTTATATATTAAACAAACATTGTTCACTAGAATGTTCCCTGCTCTGCGTTTCATCTTGCCGGGTGGCTAATGCTAGAGTTTTAACGCAATACGAAATTTAACTGCAGGTATTATTAAAGTTATGTAGGCCAACCATTTTTGAATCAATGTCGATAATTGTTTCTAGCAAATGTCGAATTGAGTATTGAATAATTGAATATTCCAGTGCAATATTGAATCGAAGTCCTTAAATATTGAATCAATTGAAAAAAATGTAATCGAATGTCAATTGTATTGAAAAGTGAGATTGATTGATTGATCATTTAATAATTGTTATGAAATGCCGCCCTCTGTGACTCGGGCAGCTGGTGAGGGTAAATTGGTTACCCTCAGTAGCCTAGGCAGACCTCAAATGCTGGTATAGTTATACATTATACTATTATAAGTTATACAAATGTACTCTACCTAAGAAATCTTCATCTCATCCTAATAATCATTCATCTGATGCCATTAGATCTTAGTTATCATTATATTGTGTCCGTGAACCTAATATAAATAAATCTTCACTTCATATTAATATTAAGTTGACAATAACGTGAATTCAACGAAACACTTGTAGCTGTGCTACATTGATACCAACCTTCAACCATTAGTCTTGGAAGCACAGTGCAAACTTTTGAACAGAGTTTTGAAACGTTGATAAATAATCTAATTGAATAATAATTGTTGATTGTAATTGATTACTGACTGGTGCTGCATGTCGATTGGTAATAACAAGATTGATTAATTGTTAGTCGGCAGCATCCCTTTAGTTTAGAATGTTGTACTCGTAATATTCCATCACTAAGAAAACGCTTTGTTTTTCCGCGTTAATGGATGAGCTAATAAGAATTGAATGGAATTCTTTCAAATGTTTAGTCAACAGAGTTGAAACATAATGATGAATTGAATGATTATAATTTAGGGTAGAAATTACATCAGAAATTTATTCTAATATCAGTAGATGTATGCATCATTTTTTTTAAATCCACAGCACCTAAAAGCTATATTAAGTTGAAGTTTTGTCTGCATTCAAATTAAAAAAATCATCTATTTTCCAATCCGGTTGGTTTATTTCGTAGACTATTCTAATGTATATATATATACCTTATATAATAATGCCGGTAGCTATATATTTATACATATACCTCGAGATCCAAACAATTACCTCAGTGACCTCCTTATTCATTCATCACTCATTCTAATTAATTTCTTTAATAATAAAGAAGGCCTTGTTTTAATCATTCTTGATCAATTGGTGACACTTGTTGCTTGGATTAAAATGTTTTTTAATACCTTTGAGCGGTATTAAAGCCTCATTTTATATTTTGTTACATCAAAACGACTGATTCGATTTTAGTGAAAGTTTGGAATAAGGTGGTCATTAATATATTGAAATTCAGTGAAAATTTGAATTTTCTCGAAGAAATTCTCAGAAGTGGTGCAACCAGTTGCGCCTCAAAACTATAGGTTATCGAGTTAGATGAGGACAATTGTGCGTACCAAATTTCAATTGAATTTGAATTTGACCTATGAACAAAAAACAAAGAAACTTTTCTTTCAAGTAGAGTGAAATTGAGTCTTCGCTTAATATTTACAAGTTATAATTAGAACTGTTAGTACTGTAGTACTGACCAACCTACTGACATTTCAAGTGACTTAGACCCAAATACCTTTGAGGGATAGTAAGATGTTGAATCATGAATTATTCAATTTTTTAGAATTTTTATTAATATACAATACGTACATACTTTTATTGTGTCCGTCCTCGTAGTAGTACTCGAGTACGATATCACCACTGCATAACGATTAAATACATAAATAGTCTAATATGCATTAGTAGCCCAAATAGGCTACAAGTGAGGTGAAATATTGTTTGTATATAGTATAATATGTATACTAATAGTAATATGTATGTATAGTATAATATAGGCCTATATATGGTACATATAGTATAATATGCTGAAAATAAGTGGATTAACACTGTACAATTCGATTTACATACTGTAATACTTTATTATTCCTTGTGCAGTTATGGTGAATGTAGGAATGATGCTTGACTATGGTAAGTGTTCAGGCTGCATGATTTTTCTGCCAGTTGAGGAAACCTCCTTCAAAGTTGCGGCAACTGAAACCAAACGGACGAACTTAAGGACCTTGAGCAGTTTAGTCAGTGATATCATTATGGATGTGTCTTGATAATATACTAATTTTACTGTAATCCCCACTTTGCCAACAAACTAATAATTATATAAATAAATTCTTTATTCATTTAAAACAAAGACTCTGCCTTGTGAAGAAGGCCTAAATTGCCTATAGACACAGAATAGAAAAAAATAACGAATATAACAAATTAGTGAATGGTACAGAAAAATAATAATAATATTGAGCTAAATTATAGAAAAAAAAATATTTTGTAGTTGATTAATTAATTATTTAGAAAAAGAATAGTAAAAAATAAGAAAATACTACGAGATCACATTTCAATGTCAAATCTATTTGATTTTATGAAATAAAGAATTACTATTATTCTTATATGAAATTACTGTACCATTAGATAGACAATATACATTGACCATCCTTCAAATGATGATGATTATTGTCTGCTCAACGACCCCACCAACAGCTAGGTTATATGGTGGTACGAATGAGCACGTGAAATTGCAACGATGAAGTGATGATAGGTGAAAGAACGTGCCTTATGCAGTGCCTTAACCCATGCCTTATGCAGGACTCGAACCCATGCCCAACGGTCACTGCAGTCTCTGAAGCGAGAGCTAACGAGGGCGGCTCCTAAAAATGACTGACAACAAATTGAACATGGTACTAGGGAGTAGGAAACCCTATACTTCAGTATGATACTACACCATCTATTTTGCTGTCAGACATCATGAAAAATAGCTTTTATTCTTGCTAATACTGTGTTACCATATTATGAGAGGCCGTATCCACACTCATAGACCAGCAAGTTAGCAATGATGTTCATGAACTTCCAACATTGATTTATGACCATACAAATTACATCATTTTGAAATCTCCAGCATCATTGCTTTCAAACTACGTATACTTGCTAGCAAGAACTAACCTTCACAGTCTTTTAAAAGACCGTAATATAGGGGTACGTTTTGAAATCTTGCTGACTATCATTGTAGTATTCAAATGGTTGAGAATCAATTTAAACATTCATTTTAGCCTACTGCTGTTCATTTAAGAAAGTTTATTTTTACTTTTCATAATCGTTTCGACGTGGAGTCGAACATACTGTGCTTGCGTCATTAAGTATATAGGTTCTTGCGTGGTAGGATTATGCGTAAATAACGATCTTGAAAGTTAAAACTTACTAGATATGATTCAAAGCAATCTTGGATGAATACATATGCCTACACACACACATACACCATTAGCAAAAATATATGTAGGCCTAGTCTTTTCATTTTTAGTGCTACCATATCCTATTGCAGTATTCATGAAATTCACAGTGGGACCAAACAAGCATGTGCACACATTACATCAATGACCAGTTCACAGTAGATCTCATAGAGAAGATAAAGTCTTGCTGACTTGAACCAGATACTGAGAAAGAAGGTTACGATTGACCAATTTCCCTATCCCACTAGAGTGTGGGTATTTCACTCCTTCATTTATCGTTGCTATAAGTACAAATCATGAATTTGTAAATCAATACAAATACAAAATAGCATACATACATACAGAACCAACCAAAGAAAAGGGTCATACTGATTTATTATAAAACTTGCCATGGTCAGCACACTTGGCTTCAGTGGAAATGTCTATTACATTTTCATAGGCATTTTAAATTGAAAAATATATACTATTATATATAATATACATAATCCATGGTCTTGAACAGCTGTTTGTATCTTACTTCTTGAAGCCCATAGCCAGAGCTCGGCTAACAGCGGTTTCTCCTCGTTTCCCGGCCTTGCAGGAAAACACTAGCGGCGAGTCCAGTTGAGGCTTGGCGATGCCATACTTGCTCTTAAATGTATCGGCGGGCAAGTCAAATGCAGCCTGTAGGTCACCCACTAGGATACATACATATTATTAGCCTTGGCAAACACCAAATACTACTAAAGAAAAATATCCTTACCATAGTGAAATATACGCATTATGAAAATTTGAAATAAATTATGAGAATGACTCGACTGATTGGAATGGGGCTTACCAGTGTTGGGGAAGTTCACTGAAGGAACTTTTAAAATGTTCATTTCGTGTAAAATAAACCGATCTTTTAAAAAGTTCAAAGTTCGTTTTCGTGGCTTTCTTGTGAAAGTTTGGGTTCACATTAAAAAAAAAACATAACTAAACAAAAATTCGCCTTGAAAATTATATGGAAAAAAAGGTTCAACACGTGGCTGCCTGGTGACACGTGATCCCATGATGAAATCCCGAACAGGGAATATTATACATTCGGAATAGACGTAAAATAGTCGATCTCATTCGGAATTTGGACGAGGAAGTAAGGATAGTGCGATCGTGTCAAAAGGATTATGACTGATCTAAAATTATGAACTTTCAAATGAACTTTTTATTCCGTTAAAGATCACCGAAAAATCGAACGTGGAGAAAGTTCAAGATCGTCGACTGTAAATGTAACGCGTTCATTGAAAAGTTCAGAAAATACGAACGCGTTTTTTAAAAGTTCATTACCCAACACTGGGGCTTACATTGCTAGTTTGGCTTCAAAGGAGCTTAATTATTCTTATACAGTACAATGAACAGTACAATTCTCAAGGGACAGGAAAACAAAACCATCCTTGCAGGAAAATTCAACATTGGTTTGATAAAAGTTGTGTGGGACAAAGTAAATGATAGAAGCACAAAAATGACGAATCCAAGAATGATGCATAGAGGTTTCACTGAAATGGCAATTGTGCAACAATGTACAATGTCATGGTATGATTCTTACTAACTGAGGTTAATCACACCCAGACTTGAATCTGTATCTCCAGTAGGCTAAATATAGCTTGTGACCCCCTGCGAAGTCAAAGATGTATCACTATTAATTTGATGATATTTTACACGCTGAAACAAATGCTTCATTGGCAAGTAACCGTAATGTATTTTAGCCTTTTGTGCGTGCTTCTCTTTCAAACGCTCCAACCTTACGTGGAATGTGAATACTTGGCGGCAGTTTGCCAGTCTCTTCTATTTCTGCTGGTTCTCGTACATCAATAATGACAACTCCAACCTTATCTTTCAGTTCAAGCAGCTCCTTGTAAGTGACATCAGTAGTTGCCATTTTGATCTGCAACATGATCAACACAAATTAAGGATTCATCATTTTATATATTGTATTACCTATTACTACCAATAACGTAACTTATTACAATCCATGAAAATATAGTTATTCAGGTAAGATTGTATGAAAGTTTTCATTTTGACATTCATAAAAATTCAAAATATAGGCTATAATAAATATCAAAATATCATCAATATAAATAAATATGAGCAGATTTATTGGCATAACTTTATTAGATGAGCGTAGCGAAGATTTTCATTCCATATACCGAAAAATTTGGGGCTTGGTTTTTATTTTTTTTTTTTTTTTTTTTTTTTTTTTTTTTGTGTGTAATTTTGTACGCGGCATACAGGTCAGGAAAAAGTTTCAATCAACTCGAAACTTTTTTTACAAATTGGTGTTATACCAGAATAGGTTGGGATTGTTTTTCAGAAAAATCGGTCGAACGGTTTTTCCGGAAAAAAATTGGAAAGTATGGTAATTCCCCGTAAGAATAGGCCAGGGGAGAAATACTTGGAATTTTTTTTTTTTCAAAAGCACTCAAATTTATACTGTTTATGGGAAGAACTATCATACACATTTTAAGCGACTTATGGAACAATCGGATGTGAAATAACGAAGAAAACGCATTTTTAATGTACTTTTTTACACATCAATGAAAGCAATTAAGAAAGCAATTAAGAAACTATTAAATGTGAGCAACAAGTGTCACCAATAAATTAAAACGTTTAAAATCTGTGATGGATATGAAGAAGGCACTGGTATAATTGTTTGGAAACCAAGGTCCATATACCAACAGACAGCCGTGGTTTTTAAACCTTTGAAGTGATCCACGGCCTGTATATGTACATTGAGCTGACCAAATGTTCTTAATTCTACATTTCCATACTTCTAAGCTCATCTCACAACGCATATAAGGCGTTTTCCTAGTATATATATATATATACAAGGTGAAAAATGTTATATTAAATAATAAAATAAAAATTATTACTGGTATATTAATATTGCGGTATAATTTCTGTCCATTATATTTTATTAATGAATATTGAAAGTGTTATGTAGGTAAAACTGAAATATGTCTAGTTAGAAGGGTTTTAATGTGATCTTTCTTTACAATTTTTCGTCGCACAGAAAGACTGTGGCATATTGATGTCAAGAGGTAACTAGTTTCAAAAAACGTGGGTAAAAGACGCGGAAAGATGCGCTGGTTATATAGAATTTTAATTTAAAAGAATTGATACATCAGCCATCACAATCAATGAATACCGGTAGGCCTACTCATTTATTTACGTAGCTGTCAGGCTGCGTGCCCGAATCACGTGACCTGCAAAGGCCTTATTATGCACGTGACTTACTCCCTCCCCGCAGACCGCGCACCAAATCGTCCAGGCTTCACTCACAAGCGTACCGTAAGGTTTGTTCGATTTGCCTGCACCAGGGCATTGAATTTGTAGACTACAAATTCAATGACCAGGGGCAGTTGGTGTAGGCTCATTGCACTATGACAATGACGTCATGCCAGTTTGGTGTAGCACCGAGCTGCTATATTACACCACAAATCGAACATGTCCAAATTCGTTACGCGGCATTTCTTTGATTCAACTTTTTACTGTTGACATGATCGTAGATTTTCTATATTATTATGAACATAGGCTACAAATAACTCACCGTCAGAAGAAAAAGCATATAGTGCCCGTTCTGGACAACTGGATTGTTGTTGATAATTAATATTTTCATGATTTTCATAACCCTCCATATTACATTTATAAAAATGCGCCAAAACAACCTGCACTACACCAACACACCACCTCCCGAGCTGGTGCGCTAAAAAGCTGCCCCAAGTTACACCAGCGCCAAATCGAACGCGTACGGTGCTGCACTAGGGTCGGCAAAGTAGTCTGCACTAGACAAATCGAACACGTTGGTGCAGTGGTGTAGCTTGGTGTAGACAAATCGAACAAACCTGTAGTTCCGACCGTATTTGGTGCACACGTGACGTCACAGATAACTCGATGGAAAAGGTATGGACATCATTAAAAAAATGGATTGGAAAAAAGACACCAAGATCGGGCATATAAATTCTTCCTCTTACATAACCTGTGGGCCCAAGCATCTACATTATTTTTGCTAGAAAGAAAAACTTGCTTAGGGTGGATTTCGCACCGAATGCATTGAAATGCCCGCGGAAATGCCGAATGCGAGTTCGTACGTTTTCTAGGGGGGTCCCTGTGACGTCACACGCACCCACACATGGTCGAGACTTTGTTACTACACGAATCGTGACAGAGGGTCTCCAAGGCCTTGTAAGTTGTAGTGTCGAATCTAATGTTACCTTAGAGTTGAATGACCTCATGAGAAACTTTTGTTTGTAACACATAATTATTTGAAACAATTCTATGTAATCAATATATCGAAGCCAAACTAATCCAAGCATTCATCTTTAATTAAGTTTATTGCTCGAAATCCTCATCGCTTACAATAATTTTACAAAATCCGCATTATATTGTAATAACCTCAAAATACGTCCGGCAATTGTAGCCTAGCCTAGGCCATCTAGGCCTAGTCGTTGATTTCATGAATTAAAAAATGGCCTACGGCCTAGTCCTAGAAACAATCCACAATAAACTACGTAGAACGGTAGGCGTAGGCTGAATAAATAATTTTCAAGAAATAAATACAACTTACAGTGATGCGACTGTGTAGGCCTATTGACTTCGAGTACGAGAGTTGCCGTCAGTTACAAACTCAATGGATAAACACGGTAAACACTGGTTGACGTTTTGTTGAAGTTAGTTACTGCAGTTGGACACGTCTATGGAGGGAGGGTCAGTGCGGCACTGGCCTGGCCGCGGTGGGACTGGCACACATCAACCGGCCTGAAACATTGAAGAGTGGAGGGGGCAGCCTGCGCTCAGATTGAGATTGATAGGCCAAAATTGTCATTCCATGACAGGAGGTTCAAGAACTGCCCCGCAGCAGGAAATGTTTTCAAAAATTCTATTTTTGAATTTAAAATTTGTTTTATTCATTTGAGTGAAAAACTTCCACACTTGGGCCTACGCTTATTGATGTAATTGCGATACTTCTGGATACAAGCCTAAGTTTGGGTTATTTGTTGTGATTTAATATATTCCAATTATAAGTCGAAATTCAATTTTATCAAACAACAATATCATAAAAATCCTTAATGTAATCAACGTTGGACTGTTTTCGAATGGGGTGACCATCTTAAATGTGTGCATTTCTTGATTGGTTGTACCAGTACCCAATTTAATAAATGTATGCTATACAGGGGCGCCGACTCCGTGGGTGCTCAGGGTCCAAAGCACCCGTCGGATCTTTTCGAGGGGTGCACCCCTCGAAAATTTGGCTCAACCAATATATATAATTACGAATTTGTATGTTTCATTACATTTCCGGCAAATTTATCGTTTTATTTTTACTTCCATAATATCAATAATATGTCAATGTTGTTGCTTTGAAGAAGCATTTCTTTAGCAAGATATAAGAAGAATATTTAGAGCCTTTTCTGATCTTACTCGATTGCCGGGAGGGAGGGGGCCGGGGAGAGTCATAAATATATACATTTTTCAAGAGAACCGATAGACTATATAGTCATTGTTATAATGAACATATGTTAAGCATCCTTGTTGCAGGAACATTTTATTGGCACTCTTTAAGGGTAATAAACCCTTGCGTTGACCATCTATGCGTTAGATTTGTTCAACTATACTGTAAGTCACATATTTCTTGTAACTCAAAGCTTTGAACACAAGGTATATTGTCTATGTCATTTCGCGTGAATTTCAGTATAGCATTAAACTTGAGTCTTCATTCATGATGTTTTCGTCCCTCCCGACTCTTGGTCCTTTTGGTATATTAGATTTGTCGAATGATGTTCATATTGAGAAGTTACGAAGAAGGATGAAGTGCGCGTTAGTACTAGATATCACAGTGGAAAAATATTGGCATATTTGTTAAATATGTATACGGTAGTCATTTAGCAAAATGTTTTGATGGATCTCATGATGGATTGCATTCCCATTAGATTGTGCAGTGAGTAAAAGGATAGGAGACATGAAATAATGCGGTGATCGAAATATAAGTGGTAGTTTCGTTGCTGTATTGGTAAGTCTCTGCATGGCCAACTCAATAGTATGCAATAATATTACTATTTGTTGTCATTTTTTACATATATTTCAAGATTCCTAAATATTATCTGCTTCGACAACTTCTAGAATACTCAAGCAGGGACGTCGTTAAAACTTGAAAGGGGGCCAAGGTGAGACGCGTGCCCCACCAATCGACATTTGCACCCCACCAAAAATTTATTTATTTAGAAATCGCGAAAATAACTTCGAAAACGTCCATGATTGAAATATTAAAATAACGTTGGGAATGTCCATAATGGTTCAATCTAGGACTCCTAAACTGCTTGTAAATCGCAAAAATCACTTTAAAAAATGACCATATTTCAAAATATTCCCTGCAGGGCTTTGCTGTGGGAGATCAAAAAAAAACTTCAAGAATGTCCATAATGGTTTTATCACTAGACTCCTAAACTGCTTGTAAATCGCAAAAATCACTTTGAAAAATGACCATATTTCAAAAAATTCCCTGCGGGACTTTGCTGGTGGAGATCGAAAAAATAACTTCGAGAATATCCATGAAGGTTCAATTATTGGACTTCAAAACTGTATGTAGATCGCAACAATTACTTAGAAAATAACCATATTTCAAGAAAATCCCTGCGGGGCTTGAGGAAGGAGTAGCAAAATCAAATTTTAAAAAGTCCATTATGATGTCTTTGTTATTATGAAAGTCTTCTTGAACTGATAAATTATGTACAAAAAACACGACTTTTCAAAATCTTCCCTGCGGAGCAGGGTGGGGGGCTGACCCCCCACACCCCCCATTGGGCTCTGACATATTTCGCTGAAACATTAGAGCACCCGTCGGAATTTGTCATTTGTCATTTACTTTCACTATTGCATAGTTTATTATTACAACTCCAACATGATAATTTAGAATAATTTTAAAATTCCAAACTAAATGTCCCAATCTTGCAAAACGCTGACTTTGTGAACCTAATTTTTTTTTCCATAGGCATTTTAAAAGAGTTACGAAAGCAAACACTGATTCTTTCTCCAAGGATCAAAATGTACTGACAGATTTTCAATTTTGATGTTAAAGTTCATTTTTCACTATCTTCGCTTTTTTTACAAAACAAACGTAGGCCTAAAAAATGAAAAATAAAATACCGTTAAGAAAAGAGATTTTTTCGGACCAAATTATCAATATGAATGTACAGTATTGACTGCTTTTAATTTTGGAGAAAAAGTTTCTCTTTACTCACTAAATCACATTTGTAGCTTTATAATAGATAAAACATAATACGCAATACGTATATATATAATAATAATTTCTTGAACCCAGATAACCAACTCAGTTGGGTCAGGGGTGTTCCCACCGATTTGTCTAGGGCAGATTCCATTGAAAACCCGGTTTCTGCCAGTTCCGAGCTATGTATCCACTTTCTCCCCCTCTTCTTCACTCTTCCTCTTCTCTTTTCTATGTCTTCCTCTTATACTCTTCCTACCAGTTCCCTCCACTATTCTATTCTCCCACCATTTCTCTTCTTTCACTTGCCTCCGTTCCTCCCCTCGATTCACTATTCCATTCTCAACTCCCATCTGTCATCCTTCTCTTGGTCTCCCGACTCTTCTCTTTGTCATGCAATTGTCAATCATCTTGAACAATTCTTTCGGAAACCACTCGTCTTCCATAAAAACATGCCCATGTATAATGACATAATAAACATTATTATTATTATTATTATTATTATTATTATTATTATTATTATTAGGTATTAAAAAAAAATTGGTCAAGATCTCATATGGAAAACTGATCAACTCTCAATGGTATACATACCAATATCAGTTCTAGATCAGCCGGTGCATGGTGCATGAACCACTAGTATACATATGTTGCACTTTTAGCTTTATTACCATTTTTGTTATAGGCATAGTTTAATTGATTTCTGAGCGTACGACTGTACGTGAAGGCCATACTGCCAAACGTGCACATTGTAGTGGTTACCAGCCATTGTGTGATCATTCAGTGGTCGCCATTGTAGGGGCGCACCATATTCACATTACATGCCTTACTGATCTGCAGAATATAGTGATTTGTTTCATTGAAATATTTGTGCAGCCATGAGGTTGAAAAAAAAAATTGAATAGGTCTACATTCTATTATCTGGCAGAATTGATATGGCAGTGCATTCTCTCCCATTTGTATCAGAGTACCGGTAGCTATATTGACCCTACATTCTGTATTCTTGTTTTTAAAATGATAATGATAAGAGTGGAGATATCTTATTAAATTATACAATTTTATACAAATGTTTATTTTTGTTTAAAATGCACCGATACAAAAACTTATTCTATCAAGCATGATTTGTGTTGAATTTAAACTCGATAGCCAGTACCTACTATCGTATGAAATTAAATCAATAGAACAGTAATAATAAATAAATGCAAGTCCACATCTTGAATTATTATGAGTCTTTCTACTGGTAACGGAGTTATTTCTTCTTCTTGCCTGCTCCCTTGGGCTTGGCCCCACCTCCACCACCTTTACCTCCACCTCCACCACCTTTACCTCCACCTCCACCACTTTTACCTCCTTTTTTCTTTCTTCTTGCCAACTTGCGAGCAAGCTTTCGAGCACGGTAAGCGCGCCAGCAGCGTTGGATTCGTCGAGCCGACCTGATCATAACAAAACAAGGAGCAATGATTCAACTTTTCACTGAATGATAATCTTCAAATTTAATATATTTTCTTTGTAATTACGTGAAAAGAAAATTATTTACAAATGATGTTTTGTATAAAATACTGCTTGAATTACTCATCATTTCTGTCTAACAGAATAAACACATTGATGTATAAATTCTAAATATACGTGTATCCACGGGAGAAGAAGATGTCGAGCGACCGTCTTCCGTATCCCATACCTCTAGAGCATGGATGGCTCTCACCTTCTTGTTTCGTGTATACAGGTACAGTATAGCTCAAATTACGTATTTAGAAATATTTTTGTCATAGATCTTAGAGCAGGGCAATTTCAATTTATCTTGGGTACCAGTATTGTGTTTGTTATTTTGAGGATTGTTTTTTAAGGAAATTAATAATTGTTGATAATCAAAGCTAAATTTGGCAGTGTTCCATTCACTGAACCAACCATAGAACATCAAAAAACACATATTATTTTTGAAGTTATCGTTACTTCCGTGCTTTTCTTATTTGATGATCTAATGCCAAGTTCTTCCTTATAATGTGTATTTTGTATCACAAGTCCTAATCAATACCGCATTTTACGAATAATAAACCTGTATTAAATAAGTCAATAATTGATAACTTATTACGGTACAAAAATACCGTAGTATTGGTAACCAAGGGTAATAACAACGTAATCTACTAATTGTGTATTAATTAACAAATGTATTATTCGTTAAACTGGACCCAAGTAAACGTAGACATACCTGTTGAGAATGAACTTGTACATCTTCTCGTCCCTGATTCTCATATACTCGGCTTCCTTTTCATCCATCATTGCGCAGTACTCGACTTCCATGGCATCAAAAGCCTCCTGGAAATACAATGAGAGAAAGTACAACTAACTGAAATTAGAGCCGTAGCCTTCTAAGCACAGGTCACGAATATGTTGGGGTTAGGATAGTTAGTAGTTAAAGTGTGCTAACTTTGATTTATTGAATATAAAATTGAATCAATCATTCAAAAATAAATAAGACTGTCTCTTGACATCCAGGAATTTGGGAATTAATAAATTAACCAAGTAATGCCATCGAGCTTATAGTTAAACGTCATTTGGTTATGGTTAGTTTTGAAGATGTTCATTTCAAATTGAAATCAATTGCCATTCTATTGAAGTAAGTAGCACTCTATTCCCATGAACGAGCTCACGAAACCACATTTCTTGGATCCACGTACTGGTAGTTCTTTTGATTGGATACAGAGGACTTTGGCTGTATGATGCGTACTAACTAACGTGAAGTCAAAACGAGATTAACAACCTGTTTTTAAAGTGGAAGAGAGCCAGATCGGTGAGGTGTTGTGAAGACGGGGGGGAACGAATATTAAAAAGTTTAGGTAGGTAATTTCAGATGATACAGATAATTTTCTTTCCGTGTCTAATATAAAAAAACGTATTTTCTCTCATTAATACTATTACGTATAAGTCATTCGCCCCTTCCTTATAATGTATTTTAATCATTCAATCGTTAATTCCAATTGTAATGTATGAATTTAAATGTTATTATTTGTTATTATACATCAATCTATAATTGTACAATGTACAGGCTCAAACAATAATTGCAATCAACTATTTACTTGAGCTTTAAGCTTAAGCAAAGCTTCAGAGGTATTTGAAACAAACTATTGCGTCTACTATGCGTATGTAGTGAGTGAAATGAAATACCGGTAGCCAACTAAAACTTGAAAAATAGTCGACAAGTGCAAAAAATACCACTATACCTGAAGCTCATCCATCTGCCTCTTCTCCTCTTCATATCCTTCTGTCATAGCCTCAATCTCTGCCTGCTTCTCCCCAATGTCTTGGTCGTATTTATCCAGCCAAGACGATAGCTGCGACTCAACCTTGAACCTCTTTGCTCGCAGCTCTTTCTCATGAAGCAAATGTTCAGCCAGTAGGGCAGCCAGTTTTGCCTGGGTACCTGACCGCACGCAATTGAACCAACGGCATTTATCTCAATATTTATAACAACTATTTCAACTGTTGAAGGGAATGATGATTACCGTAGTTTGTATCAAGAATAATGTGTGTCGTATGCTTTCCATATACAGCATAAGATATTCTTAATAGAAACATGTGACAAATTATTTATTAAAACTCAATTAAGATCCGATTCAACGACCTGATATTTAATGGATTAAACAATAGTTTGTGGATTACCTTCTTATTACCCTTGGTTATGTATATTATTTTACCTTAACTAATATATATATATATATATATTTTTACAATGTTGCTTAACGACCCCACCAACAGCTAGGTTATACGGGGGTACGAATGAGCGGATGATAATGAAACGATGAAGTGATGATAGGTGAAAGGACGTTTACAAAAATCCATGCCTTATGCGGGACTCGAACCCATGCCCAACGGTGACTTCAGTTACTACCGCTAGCGATAATTGACTTAGCCACCTGGGCAGCTTAACTAATAGTCAGATGATACTTGACCGAGCGTTTGTAAGGCCTGCTGTAAGTTATAACGTATAAATGGAAACCAATAATATTCAATATTACAGTAGGTGTGTAATTTATGTACCAACTTTTTACATCCGTGGAGAGTATTTCTTGACGGGCCTCGGAATTCTTGCATTCGTTCACCATATATCTTTCGGACTCATTACTAGTGCAATCAAGACAAATTCTTAATGGTTATACATGCATATTGATTCAATTATTAGAAAAATAAGACATATCCAGGTATATAGGAAGAGGGAAATGATCTTTTATTAATTTTTCTGAGCCCACCTCCACTCCATGTGCTGTGAGGTAGCTAGGAGGATCCACGTAGATCTTGACCCTCTAATATCCACTTGAATCAATCAAGCTCCTGTTATTTTTCAATCTTACATCCTTACAAATATTATAGTAATAGATTTTTTTCCAAGTGTAGTCAAATTGAGTCTTCGCTTCGGTCATCAAATCAACTCCCGTGCTAGCGTAACAAGCACAGATTTACTCGCTTTGTAGACCCTTAGCTTACACTAAAGAATGACAAACAACCAAACCAATAGCTTTTGATAGTCTTTAACTCACATTGTGTTCTTGATCTCAGCTCTTGAATCATGAATGACTTTGGCAATTTTAACCTCTTGCCTATGTATAAGATCTTTCTTCGAGCCCACCATGGCCGATGCTTTAGCGCGTTGCTTTTCCAACTCTACCCCCATTGTTATTATCTGAATCTTGGCTTTCTCATTACGGCGCCAAGCGCTCCGAAGCTCCGCCTACATGACACATTCAATTACATCACGCTCTTATTGTGTGTTAGAATAACCAAGATTTAAATTCTGTGTTATATGTTTTATTTTATAGCCCCATTCCCCATTGTAGTCTCATGGTCTTTTTCTAAAGCAGCGTGTTAGTGTATCATCATTATAAATGCCAATTTATTATCAGTAATGAAAGTAGGGATAGGTGTTATTACTCAACATTAATAGAATATAGTATGTATTATGTCACGTGTTTTGTAACACGATCAGTAGAAATGTAATGAATTATCTTCTTACATGTTGATGGAATTTCATTTATTTGTCGTATTATTCATAAGTGTTGATTCTAAGCTACTCCAATTGTTAATACTACCTCACTGTTTCCAACTATCTCATTGTGCCTCTTACACCTGATGAACAATTAGAGAGTATTGTATGTAAATACAGATACAGAAAAATGAATACATGCAGAGAGTATATTATGTGAATGGATTTGAAATTGTTCATTATTATTGAGTTTAATGACGCTCTGTTATGATGACTAAGATCTATTGCCAATGGTTTTTAATAGAAAGAACTAGGTCTAAAGTATTAGTAGACCTATTACATTTTAAACATTCCTTCCAATCATAGCTGTGTTAGTAGTGATGTTCACAGTCCACAGAATGTTTTAATCTATCTTATTCAAGTGATTTAATTTATAAGAGACTATTCTAGTTTTTACGCCTTAGCAAACTCACATCTCTCATGCGTTCGTCTGGAGGTGAGACACCTAGACGAAGAGCTACACAGTTGCGCAATTGACACACTTGGTTCAGAAAATGCAAGGCTCCAGGAGATCTATCTTGTTCGGTCTCCAGTACCAGCTTGCGAAACCTGAAATACAGTTGGAATCATGGACAGGATGTTAAAGAGTAAGTGAAATAAGCTCATCTGATACATATTTGTAAGCCTGAAAGTTTTTATATTGGAAATAATATTGAGGTACGGTATGAGAAAAATGTAATTTTCGAAGTATTTAAATTAAAGTGAATAAGTTGATTCAACATCTTATATCAACAAAAGAAGAAGGTAGGGCCTAACTATGGGAAAGAGACAGAAAATGTTGTATAGCCAACGTTTAAAAATGAAATATGCTGAAACAAAAACTCCTACTCTAATTCAATTTGTCACTCTGAAAAGCGAACGGAAGCACCAGCTAGCGTGAAACAGATGAGCTGTGATTGGCTGAAGTATTCAAATAGGTACATTACAAGAGAAAAATAAATACTGTACTAACTTTCTAAATATGTTGTGCATGATACACCGGAATAACTTCATGAAGGCTAGACGTAAGGAAATGTACAGTATTACCGTTGAGTAACATTAAATTTGATTTGTTTTCTCATACTTTGTCTAAATTACAACCATTTTGTTATTTTCAAATAACATTTTCTGGTTCTAAATGTGCTATGTGCGTAACGTGAAGTTGGCATCGTCGTTTCCTTGATGCAACCATAGAATTCTTAAAATGAATGCTGCAAGTTTTTGACTCTTTGCAGAAGTTAACATGACCGTTTAAATGGATAATGTCAACTATTCAATGTCGTATGTTGCTTATTTGGAATTTATTATATCAGCTGCGTAACAGTCTTGTTTTTCTAGTAACGAACTTCATTCATCACAGCGGGAAGATTTATCATTAAAAAGCTACTTGTTACACAATTAATTTCCGATTGCAAGTGTGTGGCAAGAATTCAAACCGGTATTAAATCCTCATAGCAAGAATGTGAAATAGTATTCGAGGTAAGCTGCTTACCGTCTTTTCTTCACCCATTAATTATGTTATATATATTATGTAGAATGTTTGTATGTGTGTATGTATAAATGTACACACATATATATATATATAGGCCTATATATAAATAAATAAATATAATATACATGTAGGCCTATATATATTATAAATATATTATAAATATATATATATATATATATATATATATATATATATATATATATATATATATATATATATATATATACATGTATATATATTATATGAATATATGAGAAATTAATCGATGAACACCCGTACGCTAGTAGCGAGAGTTAGGAGAGATTAATGATTGGAACTTTCGTTTTCAGGATACAAGTATATGCACATATATCAAATATAACCACAAGCCATTTTTCTTAGTACATATATTCATGAATTGATTGCATATTTATGGATATTCATCACATGAATTATTATACGTATACCATAAATTGACTATATTTTCTTCATTAGACATTGCACATTATACTTGGACATACGGGCTATAGATGTTGATAGAAAATCATACACAATAATAGTGCCTCAATACTTTGTGAATGTGGGCTATACTCTAAGACATTGTCATTTACAAATCTATATGTTACTAGGATGGTGATGATGATTATGATGACTAATAGCTAGTTTATTTGGGGTTCCAAATGAACATCAAACAAGCATTACTTATAATATAAACCGATGTTAACTAGTGCAAACTGGATTCAGACCCACACCCTACTTGATGTCAGTTTCAATATCAGGACTGAACAACACAAGTAAAAACCCATTGACATCTAGTGTAGCCTTACATACTTTATAACTTGAAATCTAACTTGTACACTTCAATCAATCAATATGAATTGTCACATATAGATTTCAAAAGACATTACCTAATGATACTGAATAAAATATACTGGTAGCATAAAATGAAAATAATCGTTATAGGCATTGAATAAAGTTCATATATGGGGTAAAATTATCATTTAAAAATGTTAGTACTATCTCATGACTTCCTAAATTCAGATTTTTATGGCATTTCAAGATGAAATATGATGCTAGAGAATAATTTGAACAAGTCTTCATAATTAAAATTGCTACAAATGCTTGTGGAGCAAGCTCATTGAGGAAGCTACTTTAGTTTGAATATAAGAGCTTCTTCAATGAATCAATGCATTTTCTTTTACCTAATGAAAACATTATAATAAATGGGAACTAGTGTCACCTAGGTTTAGAGTACAGCATTTGCATGATTCGACAGATGTCCGGCTCTTCTCTCGGATGAAAGGGATTCAAGTAACCAATGCTGCCCCAAGAGTTGTGATGATCATCCTATCATGTGCAAATAGATACCAAAGTAATAGCAGTGATAGTACAGTGAAACCTCTATGTATCCTTCCTGGTTTCAGGGCGGTTTCCTGTTTTCATAATTTATTTTTACTCATATACCTAATGTTGAATGGATGGTTTCTTTTTCCAGTTTCCTTGAAAAAATAAATGATATTAAATATACATGTAATTGAATATATGATACTCATAGTATCGTATATTTAATCTTTAGTACCACGTGACCGTCCATGAGTGTATCCGAGGATGAGGGTAGCTGGAGCGGTTTGAGAAGATGAGGTCAGGGTCGGAGGACTGGCTCACAGGAGTATAGGAACCGGGAAATCCCACTCGAGGCCTCGCAACATATTGAAGGGCTGCGATCCCAACACCATCTTAATTATCATATTATTAAAGTATGTTACTAAATTGTCCATCTGTTACTGACATAGTTTGAGACCTTTTCCTAAGCCCAAAATCTCGAGAACGCGTCAACCGATCGCCATGTAACCAACGCAAAATACTCGTGACAAGATGGGGGTAGGAAGTAGGGAGTCAAACCATTTGACACGTCTTTATATTCACAGAAAAATGATGACCAGCTATCTAGTAGAATTGGTAGAGAGATAGTATTGTTATTGTACAAGTTAAACCTTGGAAGAGGGGGAAGGAAGGGGGGGGGGGGGGGGTGAGGATACCTGAAGAAAATATGTTAAGATATAACAATAGAAACAAATATGAAACGATTATTCTCGTCAGCTTTTAGTCCATAGTAGATGATGAGTTATTGAAAGTACCGTTATAGAGAATTCAATTGACGATCCATTAGTTCTTATATCTCGATTCATTAGTTCTAATAGTAGGATGTCTCTATGGCATAACAATCGCGAAATCTTTCAAGAAAATCCAAAAAATCTTTTCAACAAAACTGATGTTCCATGGAGAATTTCCAAATTGAACTTTTATGGAAAACCCACTTGTAGTTCAGAGTTCAAGCCCCGAGCAGTTTTGAATACTTGAATAATTTGAAGGAAACTATATTAAAAAACAACTCATAAATTTATTTATTCAAAAACACCATAATTGTAAAACACTTGAACAACTACCGATGTACCTTATCTTTGTGAATCATTATTCCATATTTGGCTGGCATTAGTGTAGTCCTCCGTGACGGTGCTGTTGAATATTTCAAACACTTCGCTACCAACACTCGCTCGTCTGGTGTCAGATGTGGACGTAGTATTTGCATATTATCAGCAACAAGTGCAGGCAAGCTGGCCTGACAACATTAGCAGGAAGGATTATTTTAAATATCATTACTTTACGATTAAAATATAACTTATTTGACAGATTTTGTGATGTAAACCAATAATTGACCGTGCAGTAGACCTACAAGCACTTTGCATTACGAGTAACTAGATAAGCACAGCGAAGACTTTCATTTCACTTTAAACTTTAAAAAATCGCTTTTTTATACACCACACAGTCAGATGAAGTAACCAACCGACTTGAAACTTTTCTGGACGTTGCTGTCATACCAGAATAGATATCCTTATTGTTCAAGAGCAAAATCAGTCGGAAACGTTTTTTTTGTGAAATATTATTGAAACTTTCAAAATTTCTAGTACAATAGCATTGGGTGAAAGTTACAATGTTCCAATTTTATCCGATAGAATGAAAAATCCATGGCATGTTATACATAGTTGTAATACATGTAGAACGGTACCGAAACCAAACGAACCAGATTTCTATCAACTTGGTAGAAAAATAAGTTTCTACCAAGTTGAAAGAAATCTAGTTAGTTCAGTTGGCCAAGAAGTTCATTATGATATGTTTTTCAATTTATGCTACTGATTATGCTAGCTCTAATAGATGGATATTCCATCCATTTTTATTTCAATTACAGTACACAGGTAGCTCAACAAACCATAAGTTGAATTTTTGTTCTGATGGCAACAATGGCCTATTCATGCCATTCTATTATCACAGCTATTTATCGCATTACATATTTATATTTCACTGTTGAACCATATGGACATATTTTATTCTATATAATTTGATTTCATATTATATTATGCTTTCAATAGTTATTAACATTAACACTATCCATCTCTATACTATTTAATATACCACTTAATCTTCACATCTTATAGAGACTTATTATATTCAGACAGTATTATTCAGACTTACTCAGTACTAGACTAATATGTTCACTTTAATTATAAAGATACTTTTATTATTCTTTTTTATTTGACTGTATACTTATACAGCTCTTAGTTATTGAACAAAACTATGTAAATATTACCATCTGCCATTGGAAGGTAACCCTTTCCCACGCAGACCGAATAAAGATTTGACAGCTTGGGTTGAGTCTATGATGTAGTATTTGATGGCTTCAACGATTTCCATGCTTTTATCATGAAAATAGCTCTTGACACAAACCATATTGTGCAAGAGTGGATATAAATACAATAATCATGTATTTTGATAAATACAATCTTGAAAAGCTTATTATCATTAATTTATTATTATTATTATTAGAATTTATTTTTATTTCAACTTTAGAGCATATTATATCATTTACGGTTATTTTATACATTGATAATGTAGGATGAAGAGTATGTAACTCAAATATTGTTCAATATTTTTTCATTTCATTTCCATCTGGGAAATTTGTTATAGCTGGATAGGAAGATTGTTCCACCTTCGGACAGCTCTACCGAGAAAGAAAAACAAACCTACATCGGTTTTGTAACGACCTAGATATAGTTTGAATGAGTGGTCTCTTCTACTCAAATGGCCTGGTTTTTCAGTGTAGTTTAAAGCTGGCCTTCCATGAACGCGGTATTCGCTTAGCAAATTCGCGAAGCGGTTTTTTTAGCCGCCATGTTGAAAAAACGACCAATCATTGAAGAGAGCGGCGCATGGCGGCACGGTATCCAAGCTAAAAACAACGCTTAGCGAATTCGCTAAGCGAATACCGCGTTCATGGAAGGCCAGCTTAAGAGATCTCTCCAAGCAGTTCCCCTGAGAGAACCTTTTATTGAGAGAACCAATTATCATCATTATTATAACTTGTATTATGACTCCTATTATAATATAGTATTAGTAGTTTGTTCTTACGGCCAGCTCCAGCCTGCATATTGTTTCATTAAGAACATGAAGGATTCTGTCACTTTCAATAGCAACTTCTACATCAAGTTGGCGGATTGCTAATTTTGATGGACTCAAGTCCACTAAAGATGTTTCTTGAACAGGCATTTTTTTACTGTTTTCCAGATAGGTCTACTTCCTACATTCTATAAGCTCAATTTAAAAATGTATTCAAGTATTAAAGTTTAGTTGTGATAAGTTTGAGCAGCTTGAAGTAAATGTCATAATGTAAATGTGTTGTTGACTGTCATTGTCAGCAGTGATTGTCAGTAACAGCAAAGCCATCTAAATCTACTTCACACTTTGCATGCTACCAGAGCCTGCAAAGTCGATCTAGGTGGCTTCGTTGTTCCACAACTGCTAATGTCAATGCAAATGTTAATGGCAAAGACATTTGCTAATTGATCGTCTTGTCATGGTTACTCAAGGTTGGTGGTTACAGCACATTAGCACTGGCATAAATTATTTAATTTAATTAAATAATTAGCACCCATAAATCTATATATTGGGTGGTTCAATAAATGTCTAGATGGAAGTGCATTATAAAGTTTAGGTAATCTCAAGCTTGGTGACCATGATGACCATCAGAATACAACCAATACTGACAACAGTATCACCTAGACTTTTAACATCTATGGTTTTAATTAGCTACCTGAAAACATACTTGTGCTCTATGGCTCCCAATAGAAAATTATTAATGCTGATGAGACGTTTGTATGTTATCGACCTGCCTTGGGACCTGAGGCTTGAGAAAGTGAGAAAGTAGCCGACATTTAATTTTTCTCTGAAACTGCTTACACAATTTTCATGAAAGTTACTAGATAGGCCTAATACATATTTCCAACATTGTTGTCCTTACAACTCAAAATTTAATTTTCATTTGATACAAATGTTTACTATTTTGAATTTTCTGCAATGGTATTCTTATGAACATTTTGGACTATTTTCAAATTTCAATCATTTCATTCATTCAATGAATTACTCAAAATCTACCCGACTGATTGTTACCTAAAACTATGGTATATAGTTCTATGTTGGAAGATGAGGACTGACGTATGGCTTGTCTTGCGACCAGAGGAGCGAGTACAAAAAACAATAGTAGGGCCTACAACTTGATTTGGACCAAACCGAACTTTTCGCTCTCGCCTGTCCAGAAAGTGCATAGTAGACTTGGTGCATAATAAAGTGCATAGTAGACTTGAAAAATGTCTCTATTATAAGGCCTTGCTTTACAGCTTCTTATATGCTTATAGCTTCTTATAATTATATGTATAACTTATATGTTATATATAACATATAAGTTATACATATAATATGTACAGTACCATAACATCGGTACACGACTTTCGTTAATAATAAGTATTATTGTCAAGTTTGTAAACTTTATTTCATACATAAATTATTTTCACATATGTAATTAATTATATTCAACTTGACCTAATAGTAATAGTAGTTAGTACATATCCTATACTGATAGTTAATATTAATTAAGTTGAATAGCATACAGTATTTAAGACAGTTATCGTAGTTAAAGTTGTCTCAACAACGCCACCAACAGCCAAGTTATTTGGAGGACAAGACAGTTCACACACCAAATAAACCAAGTACCGTATAGTTACTAATAAGACAACAAACTTTCTACAAGCACTTCAAACAAGATACATTCCTGATAGTATAACAAAATATAAATGTACATTTTGGATAAACAGACCTACAGTGACACCAAAAGCGTCGCTAATTTAATCGTATGTGATTAGCTGTTGTTTAACCAGTACCATATTAAGAATCTACCAGTGGACAAAATATCCACGTAGTTATGAACCACACGGTAGGCCTATACACAATTAACAATTCGGAGTAACGATTATAACTGATTAGCTGAGCCGACCAGATGTTGACTGGTCGACACTTCAACTTGGCAGCAAACCATTTGCACAACCACAGATTGAAAAATACATTAAAAAGGTACAGTGAAGCCTATATCCATCATTTTTCAAGGGACCAGAAAACATGAACCATCTGTGCAGGAAAACGATCCAAGCATTAAAAACAATGCTCATTGTACTTATACAGTACTGGCCAAGATATGTTGAATTGCCTCTAACGTTTTTCTAAGAAGTGGTTCAGCTGATTGCGTTTGAAAACTATACAGTAGGCCTATGCCAAGTTTCATGAAAATTTTGTTTGTTTGCTTTCGGTTAACGCACCATGCATTGTAAGATGAGCGAGACGTTTATATGAAATACACTTGAAAACTCTATATTTCTCAACTTTCTATATAACATACCTTATGACTTAACACACCTTGCCTTCAAAACTCTCAAGCCTAGAATGCCGTAAATTATCCATCCCGTGATACTGAGTAACTATTATTTCTAGTTATTTGATGTGAAAAAAAAATGATTAAAATATATTTCTCATTGGCTACGCCAATCAGGATAAAACATTTGTAATAACATGCATTTCCATATGTTTACATTCAATAAAAATTGGAATTTTTCCAAGAGATTTCTTCACATAGTTCTATAAACATCATGTGGGCACTTAGAGGGACAGTGTTTGGTATTTCCGAATTCCCCCTAATCAACAGCTCACTTGATTGGATGTTGTTTTGTAAAAATAGTGGGCGGGTTAATCCCAAATTGGCAATCAATTTGTATATATGGGGCCAGAGACTGTAAACCTTCATACCTTGATTCACGAGTAAGGCCTATTGATACGTGGTGGTTTCGGTGAACGACATCAAACACCAACTTACATCAGTTTAACACAGAAGAGATAATACTTGCGAGTGAATTTCCCGAAATATATAACACTAAAAAAAGATATTAAACACGAAACCAATATCTTCCTGAACGCGCGCACGAAATTATTAAATCATGGCTATTGAGCAAAAACAGTATATTTTCAAATATTAAGGAAAACAATACTTGACAAGGTGTTTGTTTCTCATGTGCTACTTTACTTGAATGCTTTTCAGACCAAGGCCTTATGAGTATTTAGCAAGAAATTTGTTGCTGCACTGGTACCGGTACTACAGCACATCTTTGAAGTGTCATATGTCTACCGAGCGTTTTTTTACTAATAAACATCTTCCCGCACGTCGGGCAACCGACGCTCTTCTCTTTGTCTACGTATGGTTTTCCATCGCACTTGTGAGCTTTCAAGGACTTGTTGACGGCAAAACGTTTATTGCACGAGATACAGAAGAAACGTTTTATATCTGCATGCGTCTTCAGATGTTGTTTCAAACCTTCGCGAGTCCCAAATGTCTTCTCACACCTGAAATAATTGGACACTTGATTACACTAAGCAAATTTACCTATGAATATAAAGGTTTAAAAGTAATACACATTCGAAAGGAATCCAACCTCCATCTTGTAAATTCAGTTAGGTACAACGAACAATAACTGAAGTTACACAAAAACAATAATGGCAATAGCAAATACTAGAAAATATACCGTCAAATTGATGAGTAAATCATAATGTCTCTCTTCAAATTTCAATCTTTTGTAACAGCTCCATTGTAGGGTACAGGTGTGCATAATCACTGTTCCATTTGAAACTCTCCTAACGGTGTTCCATGTCGCAATCTCAGTAATATGTCAATCGGTGGAGTTGTTGCCAAGATATTGTTGTGCCAACATTTCTATATGAAATGTGAGTGCGCCATTCACATTAAAGTCTGACGTAAATAGAGGCACCTTAAGAGGCACCCTTCATTACATCTCGACACCAATGCGCAGTATTGTTATTAACCATTAGTCCTGTTTCCCCTTCTTCACCCTTCTCTTCTCACAATCACACATCCACCCATGATGCAGGTCCAAGATAGGCTACCATCTACTGATTTATCCAATGGCATCATAGTTTACACTAGCATACCCATGGTAACTCAAGATTCAAATTTATTCTTTGGGACTTTTTTTATCACGTCCTATCGGTTAGACTTCGCCAAATGAGAGAAAGCAAAGTTTGAATGATGGTCATAATCCATCCCATACCCTCCAAACAGCTAGTGATGCATTTCTATATATTTCCACAAAATTGCAGAAGATTATATAATATTTCAGTTGGTAGACTAACTTCTTTTGTGGCTACTTGTATAATTTATGTATTTCATCCTGCTTTATTCTCAGACACAATTTACAGTTAACCCCAAAAATATATTATTTGCGTTATAATTACTTGTGGCACTTCTCGCATCTCTCGCCAGTGTGCACCACTTGGTGTTTCTTGAGTAACGACGGCTTTAAAAACGACTTCGAACATATGAAACACTTGAACGGCTTTCCTTGGTGATGTACTAGAGACTTGTGCTGACTGAGTCTTGTGCTGTGATTGAAACTCTTACCACACAACTCGCATATGTGATTACGTTCTGATTGGTGGATAGCCTGATGAACCTGTCAACATTATACTCAAGTGATACATCTACAACTATTCAAAGTCAAACTTGAAGACTAATTATTGATGCTATTGATGGTTATTGAACCATTGAAAATTGACATGATATTACGACATGTACCTTGAAGAACTAGGTCTAAACCTGTATATATATACTGAACAATTTATTTCGCTCAATTCATTCTGTGATATTACAAATACAAAAATATAAACACACTTGGGTAAGCCTATAAAATATTTAAACACTAAACACAAATATGCCTACTTCCAGAATTCGAGATATTTCCAACTAATATTTCTGCAAGTTCAATTTTAGAGCCAGTTTTTCAAAGTCCCGTTAGAGTGGTCATCAGAAGTTAACCTCCGGTTGCGCGATTTTTTTCGTTTTTAGACCTGCCGTCAGCGATAACGCACACCTGACCGACGGTTATCTACTCACAAAGATAAACCCTGGATTGGGTATTCGTTTAAGTGCCCGTTGCCTTCTAGGATACAATTTTGCATATGCATTTAAGCACAACCAATCAGAATCGTCATTGTTCTGGTCAGGTTCTCGTTAGAACAAACAGATAACCGGGAGTTGAAAAACGATCCTGTCGTTACAGGTCGGGGTTAGACATAACCGTCGGTCAGCTAACGCAAACCTAACGAGGACTATTGAAAAACCGGCTCTAAAGTGATAAATTTTGTGCACAAAATAAATTAAGTAAGATACGTAACAATGAATTTGATCAATCAGTATGCTTAACTCTCATTCTTTGTTGGTTCTATACAAACAACTCAAGTGACTCATTAGATGAGCGTAGCGAAGATTTTCATTCCATATACCGAAAAATTTTGGGCTTGGTTTTTATGTTTGTATGTTTTTTTTTTGTGTGTAATTTTGTACGCGGCATACAGGTCAGGAAAAAGTTTCAATCAACTCGAAACTTTTTTTACAAATTGATGTTATACCAGAATAGGTTGGGATTGTTTTTCAGAAAAATCGGTCAGACGGTTTTTACGGAAAAAAAATGGAAAGTATGGAAATTCTCCATAAGAATAGGCCAGGGGAGAAATACTTGGAAAACATTTTTTTCAAAAGCTCTCAAATTCATACTGAACGTGGAAAGATCTATCATACCTATTTTAAGCGATTTATGGAACAATCAGATGTGAAATAAGGAAGAAAACGCATTTTTAATGTACTTTTTTACACATCAATAAAACAATTAAGAAAGCAATTAAGAAACTATTAAATGTGAGCAACAAGTGTCACCAATAAATTAAAACGTTTACTAGGAAAACGCAGGATGTGCGTTGTACGATGAGCGAGATGCCTATATGAAGTATAATCGAAAACTCTACAAACTTTGATCATTTGAAATGAACTTCATCTAATGTCAATGAATCTAGAAAGCCGTGACTTCGACAATGCAACATTTTTCAACTAATATTTCTATCTTTTCGACGAATAAAATACATTTATTATATTATTTTCTCCAAAACGGCTGGTCCGAATATCAAACCAAATTTTTATTCATGTATATTATTCTTGTGTTCACATTTGTGGAAAATTTGAATCATATTGAAGAGATTTTATTTTTCATTTTTTTCTGCTCAGCCAAATCTTATGGGGTTTTTAGAAACTTCTAAATGATGTTTCTCAAAAATGGTCCAACCGATTAGACCTCAAAACTATACAGTTCTAAGTTGGATAAGTTTGCATATAAAAAAAAAGTTTCATGTCGATCGGTCAAATCCTGCGACCTGTGCAGTGTTTACAAACAAACAAAATAACAAAAAAAAAAAAACGCACAGACAAAGCTTCGTAAGACTTGAGTGAAAATCTTCGCTACGCTCATCTAAAAATCTGTGATGGATATGAAGAAGGCACTGGTATAATTGTTTGGAAACCAAGGTTTATATACCAACAGACAGCAGCGGTTCTTAAACCTTTGAAGTGATCCATGGCCTGTATATGTACATTGAGCTGACAAAATGTTCTTAATTCTACATTTCCATACTTCTAAGCTCATCTCACAACGCATATAAGGCGTTTTCCTAGTATTGTCCTATACACCTTCACAAATTTTACCCCCAAAAGACTATGCCACGATAAGAGATATATATCAAGGTATGTATGAAGTGTGCACTACTGCACCAGCAGTTTGGTTTGCAGGTTCAAAATTTATGTGCCAATAAATAATAAGAACAAAACATTTGAAATATTATTTACATGTGGAATATAATATTTAGTATTTAGGCCTACTCTCAATCTTATAGAGGATGTTGTTTCAAAGTATAATTTTGATCAGTACTGAAAACAATAAGTACAGTGGAACCTCATATGTACATTTTTCAGGAGACCACACTAAGTAAACTTTGTAGAGAGAAAAATTTACGAATGGAACTATTCAACATAAGGACCATGGTTGGGATCAGAAAATAAAACTCATAGAAGTAACAAATGTATAAACAAGAAAACTTATGAATGAGGTTCTACTGTACGGTACCGTAGTTATAATTGGAATTATTTTGTTGGTTGCAATTTCTTGAACATCAACTAGGTAGGCTCACTGGATTTTTTTGTAAATTCTATACCGAACGTGTTTGATTTAGCTGGTGCAGTGTCAACTATATTGAATTAAAGAGAAATCTTATAAGAATTCATGCAATGATTAGAATCGTATGCTAGTAGGGCTTGAACCAAAAGTAAAAGTCTGTTTCTGTTTGATTACACCTGTTAAAACCTTTGCAATATCACTGGGTTGACTGGTTTGGGCAGGAAGAAAAGAAACTTTTACATTTGGTTAAAATTGTACACAATATAAGGCACCAGAAGAGTATATACAGAAGTAAAGATAACTCGGTTGTATGGATTTGGGTATCCGACCAAACCACATTCCATTGAAAAGTACCCCGAAGCCAATGTCACACGACTGAGTCGACTTTATCCTGGTACATATATGCTCTTCAGCGCTCCCCATGATATGTGAAGTAGGCCTAGGCTTTATTATCGGTAGGACTACCATCAAGTTTTCCCATTTTTTTGTCTGTTTTTCATATTGTTTTATACTTCCAATGTTTTGAACAGAATTAATGCAAATTGTAGGCCTACCATTGGAATAAACTGCTAACCAAGTTAGGGTATTATTATTATTATTATTAACTCAAGCAGTTGCGCAAAAATGCACGGTGGCAAGTTCCCTACCCTTGATCACGACGGTTTGCCCGCCTCTCTAACCTTCTGCCGGAATTGTTTTACCCTTATTTCATCCCCCTCAAAAACACTTCTACCGAATTCATTCCAGTCCCTACCTGTCCTATTTATGAAAGAAAATTAACCCACATCTAATCTAGCACCCTTTACAACTACCGCTCTTATCATGTCTTCTCCTGCCCCCATACCCTAGCTCATTCCTTTCAATCAAGCTATTCAATTCTCCCCAGCCCCCTTCTCCTTCCATCGCCCTGAAAAAATTACACAACCGATCCACTTTTCTCCGTTTTTCCAATTCCTGCCGGCCCAATTCGCGCATCATCTCATATGGACTCTCCAATGTTCTTATCCTTCTTCCCCTTTCATTCACTACCCACCTCCACCTCCTAACCCTACCTGTAACCTTTCTGACTGCTATCCTCTGCACCCTTTCTACATCCCTTATCTCACCTACCCTATATGGATCCCATACCGAACTTGCATCAAAGGACGCACTAACGTAAAGTAGGCTTTTTCCTTAATCTCCGTACCTGTCCCCTAAGCTGCCTCATCACAAAGTTTAATGCATTAATTCCCTTCTTTGCTACTCGCTCAATTTGACTCCCCCACCCTAAGCGTCTGTCAAATACTACTCCTAAATACTTATAGTTCTCCACTGATTCAAGTGGCCTCCCCCTACAGCATACACTACATCTAGCCTTTCTCTCCTCCTACCAAAAGTAACTACCTTGCATTTCCCTGCATTTAGCCCCATCTTGTTTATCTGTACCCAATAATCTAGTACTGCGAGATCCGCTCAGATAGCTTCTACATCCTCCTCCGAATTGACTTCCCTATATAGCACACAATCATCCGCGAACAACCTTATTCTCGAGTTAACAACACTACTCAAATCATCTATATATAAGTCAAATAATAACGGCCCTAACAAACTACCCTGTGGAACTTCTGACGTCACCTTAACCTCACTTGAGACCTCTGTACCTAGCCAAACTCTTTGCACTCGATCCTTGAGAAAGTTTCCAACCCAGTTTACCAACTCGACATTTCCCCTTGGACACTTTCAACTTCCCCAATAGCCTGACGTGATCTACCTTGTCGAAAACCTTCTCAAAGTCCAAAAACACTGCATCAATACTCTCACCCCTATCTACGACCCCTGCTATCTCTTCTGCAAATCCCAACAACTGTGTCTCACATGAATAACCCTTTCTGAACCCATGCTGCACCTCTGAAATACCCCTACGTTCACCCACTTTCTCCAATACTCTCCTGATAATGACCCTTTCCATTATCTTACACACTTGTGACGTTAAACTGATTCCCCTGTAATTATCTACCCTGCACCTTGCCTCTCCCTTTGAGATTGGTACCACCACTGCTTGTTTCCAATCTTTCGGCACTATACCTGTTGTGAGTGAAGCTTGAAACAGTCTTAGCAAATAATCAACAACCCCCCAGCCTGCTAATTTAAGGAGATCGTTTTGCACCCCATCTGCACCTGGCGACTTCCCATTCTACAGCTTCCTCAGTACGTTCCACACCTCCCCCCTTATGAGTCTAACCTCCTCCCCATCCCCCTCCACTTCCTCCATATTTCCAGCCACATTGAACACTTCCCCATGAAATGTATTTAAAGCTACTGCCTTCTCCTCATCTGATTTTCACTCATTCCCTAACTGATCGACTAAAGTTGGCAGCTCCCTACCACCACCTTTCTGACTTGCAACAAACCTATACATCCTACTCCAACTACCCTGAGTGTCCTGTTCATTAAACATACCCCCCACGAAGGTTTCATTTGCCTCCCTCTTAGCCTTGTTTAAATCCCTTCTAATATCCCGTACCTCCTCCTTACCCTCCCCTGTTGCCCTCAATTTCCTACTTACTTTTCTACCCTTCCTTTTAAGCCTCCTAACCTTACTATTATAATAAGCAGGATCTGCATTAGCCTGCAACACCTTATATGGGACCAACTTATTTCTAACCTCCTCATATATTTCCCGAAAACCGCACCACATGCCTTCAACGTCGTACTGCTCTATTTCACACCACTTATCAAACTTTTCCTCATAACAATAGATCTACAGAATAAAATTTTGAAGTAACTTAATAGGCTACCTGTAGAGAGAACTTAGATGCATATCCTTTATCACATTGGTCACACTTGAAAGGTCGTTCTCCTTTGTGAGTGACAAGTTCGTGTCTGTTGAGTTCACCGGGTGAAATATAGTCTTTACCGCAGAGAGTGCAAATGTAGCGTCTTGGAGGCACGTACTTGATGATGGGCTCACTGGAATGGCATCGAATATGAACCTAAGGAAAACAATGAACAGGGAATTTGTATTATATGACAAAGTCATAGAGTGTAGGCCAATAATCAATTCCTAGGTTCAGCGCCACGGTATCACATACTGGCCAATGGGATTGTTGAATGATAATATTTATAATAAATATCATCATTACCGGTATTAATGAATCCATTTTGCAATTAAAAATCAAAATAGAATGTTTATAAATTAAAAGTGATTATAAAATGATTATACCGTGATAATTTATATACCTGATAGGCGTAACTAGTAATAATTCTTAACGCCTAATTTACACGGCCAAGGTTCCGATCAATGGCTGAGCTCATGCACCCTCATGAGCACCCTTGAGCTCATGCCCTTGATTGAAAAAGTGACTGAAACATTGAACAGGGCAGTTATACGGATCAACCATGCTACCAAGGCTTGATAGCCTACAGACGTCATAAAAAATGTCAGCTGTTCAAGAAACGGCCATATTGAATTTTCTCCTGATTGGTCGAAGCAATCACGTGACTTCTCCGCATGGGACTTGCTCAACGAAAGATGCTTATACAATGGATTAATAGTCTCGGCTGATTGGCTGGTTTCGGTCAAGCCTTGAACAAAAAGGGTGACATGCAGGGTTGACGTCAACTCTTCACGTGAAGGGTTTTTCGATCAATGGTACCGTCCACACAAGTCAATGGCTTGAGCTCAAGGGTTGATGTCAAGCCATTGATCAGGCGCAAGACCTAGATAGCCTACAGATCCCAATTCCTGATAAGTCTATCTTGAAAACATATTAAAGGTAGTCTCCACACAAATGGATTTCCAAGGTTGATATGTTTAGATAAATCTACGGTAATGTTATAGTATGTTGTAGTCAAATTTGACTATAGAAACACATGGAAGGTATTATCTTCTTACTTTTTAGTTTATGTTGGTAAAGAGTTACGTACACTTGTCGCAACAACCAAAGACCGGGTGACGGGAGAGGATTCTTGAGCACTTCAGACTTACGTTCATGATACCTGTTGAAACGGCTCTTGTTAAGTTCTATATTTCGGTTTTAAAGGTACCCGGGTAAGAGAACAATACTTAAATCCAACTGGTATCAAAAGTTGTAGAGCCTAACATAGTTTGGTAATCCTAAAGCATGGTTTCTACTTTCTACTCCGAATTTTTCCTCGTCGTCCGAGTTATGCTTTCGAATCAAAATTTGGATAAGTGGGTTCCACTACGGTTTTTCATCAATGGCCACACTTTTTTGATTCCCAAACTTTTTCAAACCCATGGCTTGTTTAAATCTAGAACAATTTGACTGGCTTTTGGATGATGGCTTTTGGATGCAGTGATGACGCACTGATCGGACGTCAAATGCAGCGCCCAGTGTCGGACTGGGTCCAAAAGGCCTCGGCGGCAACAAAATTTAAAAGGGCCTCTTCGGCGTACGCCGTCTAGTCCCAACCACCGGAGGCAATTTTTTTCTCACATTCGTAATTTGAGCGATGAAATAGATAACGCTCCCATTACAGCTTAGAGTCTTCATATAATTTATTTGATACAAAGCATGTTTCTTATAGGCTACAACAACTTACTTGTATCAATGGTATAATAGCTACCGTATGTGAAAAAGAGTTACAATCAAAGCCATCAGTATGTGATATGCCACATTTTTCTTATTTATTGAAAGAATTAAACGCCTCAGAATCATAAATTAAAAAGAATCTTGAATATACAATAAACTTGAACATCTAATTCAGTACCCAATGTACTGTAACTCTATATTTCATGACACCACTGTTAAAACTACACACAAGAATCGTATTACCCATTCCTATTGTTCCATTTTGAACATCAAATAACCAACAAAGAAAGATCACAGAAAATATGTTTTCTCATGATAATAATAAGAGAGTATAGGCCTACTGCCGGGCTGAACTGATGAGGTATAACCATAGAGTAATGCAGTTTTTCTATGGCTAGGATGTTTGGGACAAGTCATATTTTTATTCCGATCTTCAATTCAAATTTAATTGACATATAGATATGTTTTAGATGTTCCTTGTCCCAAAAACTTAATTTTTAATATACACATATAAATGCATATTTGGCCGTATATTTTAGTTTAGATCATACTTGGTCATTTTTAGGGTCATATTGTCATATTTTACAATTATTTGTTGAAATATCGGAAGAACACAATCAAGTAGTAATTCACATTCAATTTATCATCTCGTGTCCTAAAATACGCGGAATTCAATTCGGTCTAAAATGATTGAAATTTCCGTCATTTTTTGAATCACGTATTTTATTATATGTTGAAGATGTTGACAGTCGGTCAGTAGCAATATGTAGGCCTTCATATCAAATAATTCCCTGCAGTGTATAATAATTCAAAGTACAATTTTAATATTATGTATCGTTTCGAATATCGTCTTGCATCTCGTAACTTTGTTCACAAATAATTTGATAAAAAACAATTATCATTAAAACATGCATTTCGTCCACTTTTATGGTCATACTTGAATTTTTGAGATCATATTTCCATTCTTTTATGTCATATTATGTTCCATATTATGTCCTATGTCCTATTTCCCAGTTATTTAGGTCATGAACATCCATAGCCCTAGATAGGCTCATAACTAACGACAATTCTAAAGCTGACTTCCCATTGGCTATCAAAATTATAATTTGTAACTAACAAAAAAATTTAAATACGTAGGCCTAACTAACAAGCAGAACCATCAAAAATTTATATTAGAGGAAAAGCTCGCCTTTCAAGATTCAACGACAAATTCAATACCATTTTTTCCGGCGATTTCACTTTAAAATATCAAAGATGATTTTACAAATAACTGCAGTGGCCACTGGCCAGTGTCATGGATTGTAATTGTCAAGTATAATGAATATGTAATGGTGAATAATATAGAAAATAATGTGGAAGAACCGCAAAAGAAGATCAAAAACGCACCCGCACGTCGCGTAATTTGAACGATGAAACAGTACAACGCATTATACCGGTAAGTCGAAAGAGCAACTACCAATACAAAATAAACTGAATAGCGATTTGATTTACTTGCATAAGGGAGGCCCCCTACAACATTTCTATTAAATTCTGTAACTCGGCAATCTTGGAAATGAGCGCAAAATATCAAACATGAAGATATTATGTACAAAGCACAATAATTGTACTGTTGCATTTTGTTTATTAAAAACCGGGCTCGCAGAACATGAATGATTCAGGGGCCTCCATGCCAGCCAAGATCGAACATTGTGAACGAAATAACAGAATTCACTCATAACCTTCAAACGCCAGTTGCCGACGCCGATCGAAACATAGAAGTACAACATCGAGCATTCATTTCCTACGAAATATGATACAAAAACATTTCTTAGTCCAGGCTTACGTATTAGAGATTAAAACAAAACACGTGCACCTCCCATCACATTTCGCTGTAGTTACAACAGTGTCGGGTACAGGCGGGCCCAGACATAGAGAAACAACATTCTATCAGATTTTGCCATGTATTTTAATATTTTCATAAGTTAAGCATTAGTGCAGACTTGTATATTTTGGGGGCCTCACTGGCCAGGGGCCTCGGCGGCATTCGCCGCCTAGCCGCCATGGCCAGTCCGAGACTGGCAGCACCTGCTGAGTTGACCGGAAAAAATGGTACGGTAAGACATCACTTGACAAAATCGTTTTGGTTGAATTTTGTCTGATTTTATTGAAGCTGAACTCAATAACCTATTCTGACTCAGTCTCACTTCAGTCACATTCTGGCTTGTGAAGGGAATTTTGGTCCAAGATTGTGAAGGAAGTCGAATAAACTATTCATAAGTGGAACCCTGCTAAACAATCTTTTTGAAACTTTTTCGAAAACCAATATTCAGAGACGCAACTAGAATGTAAAAAATTGTCAATACGTTCCATAGAGTGGGGAAAGAAATTGAATGTCACAGTGAAGATTCAAATTAAATTCTAATACCGGTATTGAATTTTCTTACCTTAAGTGACTCACGTCGTGAGAAATTTTTATGGCAGTGTTCACAATTGAAATTCTTCTCTTTCGTGTGCACAACTTGATGCGTTTTCAACATATAACGTCTAATAAAAGATTTTGTACAACCTTTAAATGTACATGAGTATGGTTTAACAAGACTGTGAACAAGAACTTTATGTTGAGCCATCAACGTCTTGTGAGAAAATTTCTTCCCACACACATCACATGGAATTGCTTCCTTGTTATGAGAACCCATATGAGTAGTGAGTGTCCGTTTTGTTGTATAGTTTTTATTACACACTTGACACTGGAACACTGGTTCACCTAAATGGACACGTCGTTCGTGGGTTACAAGCACTGCCATACATAGAAACTTTTTCCCGCAAACGAGACAAACTTGCTTTCCCTTCTTATTAATTACTGGTGCTACAAAGTCTGACTTTGAGTCACCTTCCTTGGGCTTTATTCCTTCAACTTTCACAGTTACACCTTCCTTTTCTTGTTCTCCTTCATCATCGTTATCTTCAGAACTCGACGTTTCGTCGCTTTCTGAAAATGAATGCTTTTTTCTTCGTCGCGACCGCTTTTTTCGTTTACTCTGGGGTTTGCGTTTAACCACTTTTTTCCGTTTTGGCTTCTCACGGTGTGTCCGTTCATGGTGTATCAATGCAATAGCAGAATCGGAAATTTCGTTGCAGTAAAAGCAGGAAAGGTCTTTGTTACCATTATGTATAATGCGTTTATGGTTAACAAGTAACGGCTCTTCTTCAAATCTTATGTTGCAAGGCTTACAGAAAAATCCTAATTGGGAAGATTTAGACGTGGAAGGATTGATTTCTGTATTATTGGAATATCCAACTGGAGTATTAATATCAAAGTATTTATCGCTGCTGTTGGCTTTATCATCAAAGGAATCTTGGTAAGCTTCGTACTGGTAATCATCTCCATCACTTTCATTATCCCAGCTGAACGGTTTCTCGTTTTTCACTAAGACCTCGACTATTGCTTCACACTGAACATTATTTGTAGCTCTATAAACGTTTTTCAGGTATTTATCGAGAATTGCATCAGACCTTTTGCATGCTTGTTTAAATTCATACCAATTGTTAATTTGGTCAAGACAGAGGCTGCATATTAGTGAAGGTTTCTCATCTCCTGATGTAATCTGGAAAAAGGTAATAAGAAAAATATAATTAAAATTACCTTGACAAAAAATAATTATGAAGGCCATGGGGTTATCAAACTTCTGTAACTTCAGCCCTCGATCTACATAGACCTACACTACCGGTATTCAGTATTAAACTTGTATACTTAACAGCACAGAAATTGGGAATGGCTATCAATCTTCTCGAGTCAAAGTTTTTTCATGTGTAGTTATCGGTTCTAGACAAGTTTTGCCTGATTGCTGATTTTATGATATCAGAATGTTTTCATAATTTTGACCAACCCCTACATGTGCTTTTTACATGCTTCACCATGTGCGATGGGTCTACTCGTTTTTGTTCACATGGTAACTGATGTAAACTGTACTTTTTTAGTAAGCTAATAGTTTCTCTACCGACCAGCAATCCTTCCCCATTCAGCATGACGTCAAATGATCCGTATCATTCATACTACCATTGACAATTGTTGATTCACATGTACAACGGGCAAGTGTTGGTACAAATTATTTGGTACACATTATTAGACATATATTTTAGACATTTCTATTTCAAACTCTGTCATTCCTCCCGTGTGTAAGACCCAATAGATAAACGCCAGTCACATTTGTCTCTTCACACTGCCTTATTGTTGGCTTAGACTTTCAGGCTAACTCCACCAAACTGTTTTGGCATGTTCATCACACATTTAAGATGCGATTTGGCACGGTCAAATCTTAACCCGGGATGGTACTCAATCGTTTTTGCGTTACAAGGGTACCGTACATATAATATGCAGCGCTGATCTGTTTTGGGGTTGCATTAGGTTAACTTCATTAGGATTAGATCCTATAGGATTTATTCATGAGTTATGGTTAGGCAGGGTAAGGTTAGTGTGGAATGGACATCCTACCCAACCATAACCTTCACCTAACATAACCCTAAAATAGAACGCCACGGCTTACTAGGCCTACATAATTACCGGTTTGAGGCTTTGGCTAGGTCGATTTGGCTAATACATTTCTCGACTGTGTGATATAGGAAGACAAGACCTTGGGCATAAATATACTTGATGCCTTCGGCCCTAGTCCTAGACCTAGTCAATTTTAATCCTAAAGGACAATGCAAAAATATGCTCTTTATTTAGAATTCAAGTCAACTATCGCCTAGGCTTGGCATAATTACAATGGACCTATATTTCCTAAAACATAAATTCAAATTTCAAAATAATAAAAAATGCAGAGAATTCAGAAGTAAACAGTAAACAAGTGTTTGACACTAACCTCAAGTGACAAACATTCGAAGATTTGAATGGGCAGGACTGCTTCGAATATAGACGATAAATTATCATTCTCTCGGATACAGAGGCGACAAATTTTATGTATATCTAATCTTACACCGACCTCAGTATCCATTTTCTAATTAAAACTGACAACAACAAATAAAATAATTAATCATAAACTGCACTGACGCTAGTTACTCTCGTGAAGTAAGCAATGGTAGGCAAAATGTGTTCGAAGTGTCAATTTTCAACCACTGACCAAGGCCCAAGTGTTACCAACCACCAAAAAATAACTTTGTTCACGAGACGAGTTATTTTATTTTGCCCACAAGTGAGAACATCTTTGAACTTCGCTTTGAAGTTTGAACTCAGTCATCAGTCGAGTCGAGTCTAAAATGCAGTGGCACTTGGTAGGCAGGTCATCAAAAATATCTTATGCAGTTATGCAGTTGAATAATATGCTATTGCAATTATTGCTATTTTCACTGCTCTCAGTTAATGCAAATGGTAAGATATTTCATTCATCTCTTCGCAATTTGTCTGTCATAACCTACAAAATTAATACCACATTTTTGTATTTTTCAGAAATTACTTTGAATCACCTTAAACCACTAACGAGTTCAGAGGTACAAGAGAATGCTGCTGTCGGAATTATTGAACGACTTTTACCAGAACACATCAATTTATTCAAAATTTCTGTTGACCCTCTGATTGGTCCAAATGATCGAGATACTTTCCAGGTTTGTAGGATTTGTTAAGCTCGGTAAGACTTAGCCATAAATTTCACTCCTACTCTTCCTGGAAATTTTGCAGTATGTCATATCTTTATTAGGGTTATATAAGGCTACGTTATTTGTTTCTGCCGCACATGTACCGGTAGCTCAGTTGCTAACGTATTGCGATCCATGAGAGGCATATTGAACCACGGTTCGATCCCCGTCACTGATCGTCTTTATGTGGGTTTTTCGTAGTTTTCCTCTGTAGTCTAGACTATTATTATTATTGAAACTCTTGCAATTTCACATCTTGCAATCGACTAATGCCAGGATGGTTCTTACAATATAGGCCGTGACCGCTTCCTTCCCTAGCCTAGTTGCAAATTGGCAACCTTTGAAGAAACTTTCATCTCATCATCGTAATCATTCATGTGACGCCAGTGTTAATGTTATCATTACAGTGTGTCGTTGACCCAATATGCATAAAAATAAATAAATACATGATCTGTCAAGGTTTATAGGGTTTCTTGCTAAAGACTTAAAACTGTGGCTTCAACAGCAATTTAAGATGAAACAACTTGTTTCGGATGTGCCATGCTGTACCATTAAGTATATATACTTAATGGCTGTACTGCACTTTTACCAAGTCAGAAGTTATAATTTGTTCGAATTGAAGGAATTTCACTTCGTTCATCATCAGAAAATATAATTTTCAATTTTAGCCTCAAGACACCATCAGACCTACTGTGTGGCTGTGTCCACATTTATTTTAGATATTAGCTAGATGTTTAATAGTAAGAAGTGTACTCAAATCTTAATTTATTTTACCAGGTTACAAAACTAATAACCACTGATGCTGTGAGCATTGTTGGAACAAGTGGTGTGGCTGTTGCTTGGGGGTTTCATTACTACTTGAAGTACTACTGCAATTGCCACATTTCTTGGGATTCTGATCAGTTGGACTTGCCAGATAATCTGCCTCTTGTCAATGTGTCTATTACTTCACCTGATAGGTAAGAATAGCCTGTGAATGGTCGTTTGATTAGGGTGGACATCATTTGAGTGCCTCGTATAAGTCATCTTTGAGTGTTAATATTCACTGATTACAATTCATCTTTGACTTATTTTGCAGTGAAATACTTCTTTGTGAACAGTCAAGTACCAGGCCTATATGGCTATAGAGGAGGAGTGGGGCAGGAGTAGTACTCAGAGGAGTATGATCTGAAAGTATCTATTAATAGATTTATGTCATTCAATTATTTGTCGTGGAGGTTATTGTCAAAAATGAATCTGTATGGAGCGCAGCTGACTTGTACAAAATAGCTCGTACTACACTGGTACGCCATGTACAGAAAAATACAAGGCACAATCAGCTATCTCGAAGTACTAAATGAATGATTCTGATATAAAGTACCGGTACACTCTATAATGACCTATTAACTATTAGAAAGTAGGTGTTAGAATACTGAATTCTTGAACCTAATAAGCTGCTAATAATGCAGCGTTTCGGTGATTCGTTATACAAGTTTGAGGTGAAGTTTGTGCATGATTAAAGCCTGTTAAATGCTGAAGACCTCTTCAATCTCTGACCAAACATTCGATAAGTTCAAGGAACCTGATTCATTCTGTTTTCAAGTTTGGCTTTACGTCAGGCCAATCGTGCCAAATAAAATGGAAAATAATTGGCTTTAACTTTACTCAGGGCCTATTATGTAGGTACCTGAAATTATCCTTCCTATCATCATAAATCTTGTATATTGTGACTTTGTTTATTCAAATTATGAAAATATTTTATAATGTTGTCATAATTGAATGATGCAGACATTTAACTGCAGATATTTGACCAGTGACCACTCCTCCCCAAGGGATGCCCCCCCCCCCCCCCTATAGGAGGGGGCTATATTACGGACAGGTGTCTATCATTTTATATCAATCTATTCAAACACAATACAGTACTGGGAATAATTCAATATGAAGAGTTGAACTACATATTGAATTGTTTACTTTAAATAAATATTATTTGACTGTGACATGAAATATTTTTCAAAACCCGACCCACTCCTCCACCGTCTCCCGTAGCTACACCTTACAAAATGGTAAAAAAAAAAAAAAACGCATCGTAAAAAATGAATTTTTGGTGTATGTTATAGCCTGAATTAAAAAGAGCCTTAAAAATATTTTTCAAGGCTGAAACAAAACAGGTATGGTCATACTGTATGATCTGAATGTATTGTGCCTACCAAAGATCTACCACTGATTTTTCAATTATTATCGTGTGACTTTCTATTTCGCAGATTCCGTTACTACCAGAATGTGTGTACTACAAGCTACAGTTTTGTCTGGTGGGATTGGCAACGCTGGCAACGAGAGATAGACTGGATGGCCTTAAACGGTTTCAACTTGGTTTTGGCATTTACCGGACAAGAGGCGATCTGGCAACGTGTGTATCGTCAGCTGAACTTAACAGATACGGATATTAATGAGCATTTCAGTGGACCTGCTTTCTTTAGCTGGTTAGTTCACGTATTTCTGTATTCTAACTGTATGTAATTTCATTTCACATTATTTTGTAGGTATTGAAGAGATCTATGTTCCTCCCCTCTTAAAATGTTGATATCTCATAAGTCATACTATTAAAAAATCCCCTGTCAGGATTGTTGATCGTGGCGGGAATCGAAACCTGGTCTCGTGAATGGTGGTTCAGTGTGCCGTCACTCAATCACCCTCTTCAGTCAATGTTTCCTCCTATCACAACAGATAACTGTTGAATTTTGTTGTTCTGTTCACAGGAATCGAATGGGTAACATGCGAGGTTGGGGTGGTCCTCTGTCAGATGCATGGCACAACTCATCTCTTAAGCTGCAGCATTCTATCCTTGACCGCATGAGAGCGCTACGCATAGTGCCGGTGCTACCAGCGTTTGCTGGACATGTACCCAGAGTATTTAAAAGGTAGGCCTACGTCACCCCCATTATTCTGGTCACCAACCACCCCTGCCGTGGGCGTTGAGAAATCACCAATAAAATAAAACGTACAGCAACATTTACTTGGGACTTAATACTTGGGCACAAGGGGTAAACTGGAATTGAAGTTGGAAATATACACCCTGTGTAATCGTGAAAAGCTTAAAAGATTTTTTTTCAACATTAGAGTGATGGTCCAGTATCGTGAGACAATGTACCGGCTGCACGCAGCTTGCAAGCTTGCCTGACGACAGTTCTACTTTGTTTGGGATATAGATGAAACATAAATCTCGTTGCAAAGATAAAAAGATACACAAATACAGTACCGGTAGTAAACACTGCATTAGTTATGTACAGAGTGGATTGGAAAAATCACTTCAAATAAAACAATTATTCTGCAGTATAGGGGTTACAACAAATTGGGACAAAAAAGAGTTCGCATTATGAAATGTTCAACATTGTATTCCCCATGTGTAGGCCTATCTGTGCTCCAGAACCATGTTTGATTTGAATTATGGTAATTTCTTATAAACCAATTTTGAAATCTTATTGTAGGTCTAATAAAAAGTAGTAGGCCTAATTTAGAAAAAATGTAGATGTTTAAAATTCAAAATTTGTTCTTGATCTGTTTGCAGTTTGTTTCCAAATGCTGAAATGACCATGATGGGAACGTGGAACAGTTTTGAGGATACATATTGCTGGTAAGCTTATGTTGTTGTTCACTGATTAGCAATCTTACTTAGGCCTAAACTTATCAAATGAAAAAATCGGACATTTGATAGCCCGGCTTATATTCAATTTAGGTAAGGCAGAAGGTCCGTTTATTACATGTTCATTTATTTTGAATAATTGAATTAATTCCAAGTGAAAACCAAGATGAATCTCAAGTCAAATTGAGTGACATTTTGATTTCAGAAAAACAATTGTAACAGGTCATCGCTTGGCTGTAAATTTTAGAAAACTTTCACGTGGCAGTATAGTATATAAACACATTGTCTCGCTATATTTTGAAATCACGGGTGGCGTACATTTGTCGATGGTTGCACAAGACTACAGTTTTGTTGTTCATTGAAGATGCTAGCTCTTGCGAAATGCGATTTTTCGAAATCGTAAAAGTCTTCAGCCAAGTCTTGTACAGCAGAGCCTTGGCCTCCTGTCCTCTAACGTTATGTTCGTGTTCCGTTTTTCAGCCCTTACCTACTTGAGCCTACTGACCCATTATTTAGAACAGTAGGCAATTTGTTTACTAAAGAGGTATGTTCAAAACGTCATATATATGTTCATGTTGATCTAATTTTTATATAATAGTAGGGGGCCTAATAGGCCTAGAGAAATTTCACTACTTCAAGCCAATCGTACTATGTGAAAAGCATTGAACAATTTGTATATTTCATCATATTCAGGCCTATATATTTTATATTATTTTTTAAACTTTAATTCTGTCAGATATAGATAGGATTGGTCTGTCGATGTTTTATTGCCTAATAATAATGGCTTCATCACTTTAGATGAGTTAGGTTCAATGTGAGAGTATATTAGATCCCACATAGTAAGTGTGCTCTTCCAGCAAGTACCGTAATCTGACACCGTAATCTGACAGTGGTAGATTGCAATATTTAGGATGTTTCCCATAGCTTTGCAATTCGAGGTTAAATATTAAAAAAGAGTGAATATATTGCTTACAACTTTTGTTTGATTTTGTTGCTTAGCTTATTGCCGAGTTTGGAACGGATCATGCATACAACTGTGACACCTTCAACGAAATGCTACCACGTACAAATAATATTACCTATTTGGCGCATGTAGGAAAAGCTGTTTTTCGAGCAATGACCGATGTTGACCCCAAGGCCATTTGGTGAGTGACAACTAGGGATAGAGATTTATCAGAAATTCAATTCTCTAAGTAGTCGATATCCTAGTCGGTAGGCGTAATTTTTATCCTCTCAATTTTCACTCGTGAAACTTGAAGATGACGTTAGTATTGTATCATTGTATGGTATGAAGTCAACATTCATTCAGTCATTCCAGAGCTTTGAATGTGAACAATTAGTTGTAGTTTTTCAGTATTGTTTTGACGTGAAATTGATTTAGATTTTGAGTTTAATACATTAATCAGGTTTACTGTAACTTGAGAAATTAAGGACAATTATGAATTTTAATTCATTTGAAATTCAATTTGTTGATTGTAAGACTAATGCCATGAAATTTATATTTTGTTTATATTTTGTTTTTAGTATTCTTTTTTATTCATTTTATTTTGGAGTAATCTAACATTAGGTCAAAAAAGTACAAAGATAAACGTAATATTTGAAATTTGATGCTGGTCCGGTACCATAATGTTTCTACATCAGTCATGAAGCATGATACATTTACGTGCTATTTAATTATTACCATTGATTGCCGGTATTTATCAGGCAGCCGCAATATAATATTCAATATTCACCTTTTTGTGATTGTATTAAATTCTATGTATTGACTATTAAATAGTATCAAAATTTATATGGTAATATTTCCTTCAACAAATACATAAACCTACTACTACTTTGTTGGTAGATTGTTAACATTTTTGTTGTACTTGGTAATATGAGAGAGGTAAAAGGGAAGAGATGGCTCAGAGATGGGAAGAGATGGATACTTCTGGGATACTTACATATTACGTGGGTGAGTGAGCCTTCTGTCTCTTTAAAGGTATGTAGTGGAAGCAGCTGTGCAAGTGGTAGAATAAGGGATAGTGTAGTACTGGTGCTGGTAAAATAGATGAGACTATTATACGATTTATTAGGGGTTGTGCGAGTCTGTCTAATTTCGAGTTTTGATGTCAATCCCATACAAACCTTACTCTACCTAACCAATGAGATCTCAATGACCTAACCCTAACCATCACCTAACATAACCTTAAAATAGTTCAGCACAGTGTACTCTATATTTACCCCTTTGTTTATTACATTTATTATTTTAGTAAAGACTCGGGCTCAGCTCGAGAACCGTGAACCTCATTCAAACTCGACTCGGACTCGAAAAGAAAAACATGGACTCGCACAACCCTATGAGTTATTATTATAGGCTCAACTGGCCCATCGATTGTACGAGCAAGACTGGTAGTACTGTGCTTGATGAACTCTCATCTGAGCTCAATAATATCCTCCAGTCGTGAACGTTTCACATAGAACATTAGACGTGAAACATTTGACGTATATATGTGACAAATATGGTACAATATTCTGTATCTTCCTCTATTTATTTTAAGGCTGAAACAGAATTGGATGTTTGTCCATGAGTTTTTATTCTGGGGAGCCAATCAAGTTCGAGCTTTCCTCACATCGGTACCACGAGTGAGTACATGAGAGAGAAGTGCAAACATATGGACGGTGCATGACGTAATTATTTTTTTACGCATGGTTAGCTCCATACATTAGTTGGAAACATTCGTACTTAAGAGCAGACAGGCATTCGAGATAATCACGTAGTCAATCATGCTCAGAGTTCAGCACGTGTAATTTATCAAAATTCTGTAATAGCTTCAACCTATTCATTTCTTCAGCTACTAAATGAAACAAAAATCACTGGGATTTTTTGAAAACTACGGCCGTACAAGTTCACGATATAAAAGCTTGCATTCCTGTGTTTCTAGTGCTAATGCTAGGAAATAAACGAAACGAAATATGTCGTTCATATGCTGACTTCGTAGTTTATGTATGAAAGTTCTGTATCAACATGAACCTAGCTTTTTTCTTTATTGATGAAATGAAGAAATTGTACGTGTTTTAATATCTACGAGTGTGAGATCTCACGACGTGAGAGCTGACACACGAGCATCTTGAATATAATTGATCGGGAGAAGTTTAGAAATAATTAGATCAAATTTCATTGTAGTTTTTAACGATTTATGCTAATTTAAATGTTTCATATCTGTACTTGCGCTATTAAGGGTATATTATTTGCTAGTCCTACATATCTGTAACCTATAGGTAAGTTTCATTATCAGTTGGCTTCTCATTCACACTAGTGTTTTTCAGAGCTTAGAACTTGAGAAACAGTGCTGATGAATATTCAACTATGCCTGGCTTGAGTGCTAGTTGTTGTGTTGTTGTAGTTGTTGATGCTATAATGAATAGAATATTGGTTCTGAAAAAAGTGCTGACTAACCTTTAACTAAATTGTGTTGGTGCATGCAGGGTGCTTCAGGGATGGCTATTTATCAACGCTCCTTCGTTCTGGGAAGATGACCAAACCAGGGCCTTTCTAGAGAGTGTGCCAAAAGTGAGTGACATGATTTGTATAAGACTAAATTTTTCTTCAAGTTTTCTACACTTATGAGATCCATACTCACAATAGTGGTATAAATCGTGCTGAAAAACAAGATGCCTACAGACTGTATTGTACCCCGCGTAGGCGCCCTGTAGATCGACTGCTGTCTTGATATTTTATTATTTTGTTCTCACAAAACACATTTTAACACATAAGATATATGAATTGGGTAAAAGGGAAAGAGAGAACAACAGCTTACCAAGGTTCACAAGTAGATAGGCCTATTTATGGTGATGGACAGATCTGATAGAACACAGAGATGAAAAACACACGAGATTTTAGACGTGTCGATGAATGAAGAGGTAATGAAGGTGAGGGCTGCTTGTTACAAAAATCCTAAAATCTAGTGTGTTTTTCATCTCTGTTTCATCTCAGGCTATTTTTCTATACAGACCAAGTCATTTAACACATAAAAGTTTTTCATTTATACAAAATGCTCACCTAAATCGTAAATTGTAGGTAAACATGTGCAGAACATTACCTAGTGGGGAAAAAAACAGTAATTCACATAATGATAAATATTGTAGGTTGGTAAGAAATTATTTAACTTGGACATAGTAATTAATTACCGGAATTATAGTCATTCATATAATAATATCCTTAATCTTACATGTCAATCTGCATGGTAAAAATTCATTTCCATTGAATAGTAGGGCCTAAATATGATTCTAAATGAAACGAATATGATCAAACACCAGGATTTTTTTTTTTTATAAAACAGATTTTTTGTATTAGTTACACTGGCAAACATCAAATATATATGAATTATAAATTGATTAAAACCACAATATTTCAGAGATGCTGTGTCCTCTGGCTTCAGGTTTTAATGATGAAGCATACTAAGCTAAAGACCAAGGTCAAAGCATATGTGATATATTGCGGTTTTAATTTAATATATATATATATATACTGTAGCGGAGTGTAGCCTATATATAATATATAATATATATTCAGGTCTGTCAGTGTAATTGTTCAAAACGTTTGTTTCGTTGAATATGATAATATGATCTGTAGAATATTGTGAGACATATAGGGGCCTACCGTGCATTATTGAGGACTACCTCAATTTCGTTCCACATGACTGTTATGTCTCAATCGTCACATGAGCACATCTGTATTATGGTGATATGCACATAAGTCACGTATCAAACTCTTTATTTGAAAACTTTGAAATTTCACTGCCACCTAAGTTTTGAATTGAGACATCTTGCTCCTCCTTGTAAGAAGCCCGCACTCCACTGTACACATGAGAAAGACAATCTAGCCATCTCCGTGGCTCAGTCAGCTAACGTGCACCATGCTGGAAACTGAAGTCACGTTGGGCGTGGATTCGAGTCCCACATAAAGCGTGGGTTTTTGTAAATATCCTTTAGCCTTTAAGTTATCATCACTTCATCGTTTCATCATCACCCTCTCATTTTTACCCCTGTATAACCTAGTTGTTGGTGGGGTCGTTAAGTAGAAATATAATGAATGAGGCCAACCTAAACGATTGTCGTATTAAGTTCCTTCTTCCCAGGCCTATAGAACTTTCTATTGCAGAGATATCATAGAGTTTTTTTTTTTTTAATTTCCCGGTCTTTATTTCTATTTTACGATGTTGACGCCATCTAACTATGACAATAAAACGATTATTGGTGATTTACTTATTTTATTTCAAGAGTAATGTATAGACAAGTCTATAGGCCTACTGCCTACATAGATTTTTATATTTTGTGTCAAGACCACCTTGAATCTTGAAACAGCTAAGAAATGCCTCGTCTAAACGGTCTTATGAACTCATCCTTTGCCTTAATTGGGAAATAATGATTGTATAATTAGATTTCAATGTTAATAAAAAAATATGTAAATAGCTCAAAGTATAGAAATTAATAAAACAAATTAAATAATACTGTAATTCAATATCAACAAAATACTAATACAGTAGGCCTATAGATTTGAACTTTATATACAGTGCCTTTTGATTATGCCACTTGAATTTTTATTTTAATGAATACAGTGAAATATTTGGTGTTGAATTGGCACTGTAGTTCGATTTCAATGACCATGATGACAAAGGATGTCTTGACCTAATATATCTTGACCTATTATAATTTAAGTGTCTTGAAATCTCTACTGTTGAATGAATTATTATTATTATTAAATGTATTTGCATTGTATATCCACCAATCAGAAGTGCATTGAGCAAGTGCACGTGAGGCTTCAAATAATCGTTCTTTTCTTTGTTCCAGGGTCGAATGATTGTGCTCGATCTTCAGTCGGAGCTATTGCCACAATATGAAAGACTACACTCATATTTTGGACAGCCTTTTATCTGGTGCATGTTGCATAACTTTGGTGGCACACTCGGTCTCTATGGCTCTGTGGACAATGTTAATAAGGTATCGTCCAATCTTGAGATCAAACTTTAATTATCACCGAGGACTATCGAGTAATTTGCGTTTATGCTGCAAATGCTGACTTGTGTCCTTTAAAATTGGTTAAAGCTCTATATAAAAACTGAAAATTATATGGAGACTTTAATATCAAGTATTGATTCATCTATATCAGAATTTGCAATCTGTATCGAATCAAATCGAAAATTAATTTGAGATTCGAATTCGTAAGTCTTGACCATATATTATGGGTAGTTATGAAAATGCAATGGGGACGGCCTAGCTCTTTTCTGTGTTCATCTAGTAACATGAAAATTATTATTTTTGTTTCGGTTATTTACAATTTTTTCAATCGCTATTGGTCATCGTTCCGATGTTCATGCAATTCGATATCAAATCGATCAAAATAGCGGAATCAAATGGCACGTTATTAGAAATCAAAGAATGAAAAAACATGGGTACCGGTAGCAGATTATACGCAAGAAATATATATTCAATACAACAAACGTTTTTAAACAATTACGCGACAAAGTCATGTGCATGTACAAAGTACATAGACAAAGTGCATGTACTGTACATTTGAAAATATTTGAAACCAAAATTATATCTCTACAACCTTATTAACTCTTAGCTAATCACACTCACCAAGTTAGATTAAAGTAACAAGTTATATAATAGAATGTAGAATGCCTCCCAAGTTTCATCACAATTTGTTTTTACTCAACATTTTTCTTCAAGTAGGCCTATGGTATTATTGAATCTTTTCTTACGCTCATATAATTAGTTAAAATTACCTTATTCAACATAAAGACAATAAATATTTCAAATTCGAAGAAAAAGGGAGATGTATTTGACAGTGGTCAATGTTTTAGGGAGTGTTTGAAGGTCGCAGTATGATCAACAGTACAATGATTGGCACTGGACTGACACCTGAAGGTATTAATCAGAACTATGTGGTTTATGATCTGATGAACGACTTAGCCTATCGAACAAAGCCTGCCAACTTGACAGTTTGGTTTACGAATTACGCTCGGAAACGATATGGCAAGGATGACCCTCATGCTAATCGGGCCTGGCAACTACTCAAGGTGATTGAAGATTATGTCAAATATTTAGGCGTACATCAAAGCTTGGATTAAAGCTATCGTACCGATGGATACGCTACAGCATTCAAGGTTATTCAAGAACTGTGTAATCAGCTATACTACAAAATCAAAAATGAGCTTTACCACGCTACAAATTGCACCAGTTTCATCTACCGGTGTATTGCAATAGATGCCAAATGTTTAGATACCTAATTCTTCTTCATGCATAAAAACTAAAAGGCAATAGCATCGCTGATGTTACAGTTGCGTATCCATCATTACGATTGAGCTGTTTAATCCAGGATGAATGTCACATGTTGTCTATTGTTAAGCTTTTTCTGTTCGACGTAATGTCAAAATAAATAGTGCAAAATCAGAAATTGTTGGAAAAATGAGATTGAAATTTACCTCCCATGATTATTTTAGATTTGCCATGTTTACATTTTGTAATTAATTCATATTTAAATAATATTAAAATATGCCCCACGCCTAATAGTTGAATAATAATTGAATAATAATAATTGATTTTCAAATCCAGATGGGAAGAATATTATATTTTTAACTTTGTTCACGGTACAGTCGTTGAAAACGTTTGTATGTGTGCTGTTCCCTTATTAGTTATTTATTACTTAGTACTATGTAGTTGATTGCATTTTGGGCTATCAGTATGGTTACCGGTTCATATTTTGAGCTATTTTTGTGAACAATGTTACCAATGTATTGTCTCATTGCTGACAGGTTTATGGATCTTTGGATTATTTGATTAGAGGTCAACACATTGATCTTCTCAAGTCTCATTAAGAAGTAAATTCAAAGGTACTGTCTCTGAATCGTTTGAACTTACGTTTTTCAGTCGAGCGTATACAGCTTTAAAGGTTTACAACGAATTCGAGGTAAATACATTATTTGTCGCAGACCAAGTCTCAAGCTGCGACCATTGGTAAGGTCAAATATAAACTACATATTCAACTTTCTAGCTAGTTATTATTTTCATATTTAACCTAGTGTAATATTATCAAATTTGCCTGTGAAAGTAATAACTATATTAACTATATTAGTTATTAACTATATTAATAATAAATGATAATCATGTTGTTATTATCAAGGCTATATCCCAAGTTCATATTGTCATTAATTATTTATAATAAGCCACTCGAATTAGTCATTTGTATTACCGTATTATTATTGTGTTTTGCCTTTAGTTATGGTATAACCCGTTGGATGTAGCTGCATCATGGGATGAGCTGATACTAGCTTTGCCTGCATTGAACAAGTCTCCTAACTACCAACATGATGTTGTTGACGTTACCAGACAAGCTTTACAGTTGATCGCTGCAGGCTATTACACTCTCTTTGTCAGTGCTTTCAAGAAACAGGACGACAACAAATTTCAGTGAGTTCAGTTCATGTAAATCTGTTGGTTGCACATTAATGTGATGTGATCATACTCGTAGGTTTTACCATAAAAAGGACAACACTAAAGAATCAAACAGGAGTGATTGGTGATGGTGAGGAGTGAAGCTTGTTTCATGAGCAAAGTTTGACATAGAGCCTAGGGCTCTGAGGTTCCAGCAGAAAATTGAATTAGCATATCCCAAATTGAACAAATTTTGTCAATCAGTTATATAACTAGCAAAAATCAAACATACACGTTCAATTAGATCATTCTAACTTCTGTGAGTTGGTGAAATGAAATATTTTGTACATATTGTTTTTCATCAGGAAGTATGCGTCACTGTTCCTTGACGTTTTTGACGACCTTGACATTTTGTTAGCCTCGAACAAAGACTTCTTGCTAGGCTCCTGGCTGAACGCTGCTAAGGGTCGAGCATCTTCACCGCTGGTAAGTCTTTTCCCTCTATATTGAAATTCAATCATTTTATACTTTGTTTTGTATTATATCATATATCATTGATATCTAGTGATATATTGTTAGCAGGTAGGCTATTTGTCAAAGTACTGTATTTGTTCTAATTGTTTGGTTATTACTTATTATAGGAGAGCCGAGCGTTTGAGTTCAATGCCCGCAACCAGATCACTCTGTGGGGTCCTCGGGGTGAGATCAAGGACTATGCCAATAAGCAGTGGGCAGGTAAATGATCCATAAAATCTTATTGATTACAGTTTTCAAATTGTATATATATATTTCTTGTGTTTATAGGCTCAGAGCCTCATGCACAAACTATTGGTGCAAAGTTACTACTCGGAAAAGATGGCAAATTTACGGCCAGCAATTAAGTTACAGAAATCCATATGCACAATTTTACAACCGCGTACAACCACCGGTGTATGCGTGACTCGGCAAACGATCGAGTTCTTCTCACACGCCAGCCCGCTCTTGAACATTATTAAATTTAATTTAGTAAACAAATGAGGTATTGCATGCAGACGGTTCCAGTATAAATGAATTCCCTAGGAAAGTATTTCAAATAAAAGCAGCAGAGTTAGAACTTTTGGATTGAAAAATACATAAGTGACATAAGTATCCACGAGCTTTGTTTGTCATTCAATTGCTTGACATTTCTTGTTACACGGTGGCATTGGATGTTGTTGCGTGACAACAAGTACAGGAACTACAGGGCAGACTCGAGGCGTATGATGACAAGGATCATGCTGAGCAGGGCAGCGAGTAACAACAAGAAACTTACCTGTAGGCATTGGATACCTGAAAATGGTTTCAAGAGTGGAATAGGAGTAGGGAAAAAATAGTGGAATGGCTGTATCCACGAAAGAAGAAAGCGCGAATGACCCGTGCTCTGAAGATGTGTATTAGAAGGGGAGGGAGGGAAACTTTCTTTCTTAGATATCAGCAAACTGATACTGGTATTACATGGACTAAAAAATGTATTGGATAGGAATAATATTTTTTTATACAGCTTATGCAAAAAATAACACATTTTGTAGCATATTGGATTTTTACGACGATATTAGTTACATTTCATTTTGAATTGCATTAAAGAATTCAAATGCTTCAAATGCGTTTGAGAAAGTATCGTTGTAAGAGTGCAAAAAACTTTGCCGGCATTGAGATTCAAACTAGCAACTTTAGAGAGTGCATTGTCCACTCGGCCATTAGTATTGCACGCTAAAACCGAGAAATGCCATCTGGGTTCATCAGGAGCGCAAGGCGATATTAGGCCAACTATTATCATCATTATTACTATATTACTGATCGGTGTATGTGTACTTTTTTATCACTTTGCATTTTCTTCAAACGCTAACCACGTGAACATTCAGGAAGTTATAACTATTTCCGATTAATGTAGCTGAAATGATATGTCATGTAGGTTTACCCCCCCCCCCCCCCCCTCCCTTTACTCAAAACAATGATAATCCCAGCTAATCTGGCCAAATGGTCACCCTAGCTTAGATGTACCGTTACATAGTCTTATATTATAGTTGTACTGTGTGGTAACAGGTGTAGTATCACACTACTTCCGACCACGTTGGCAGTTGTTTGTCAACGCTTTAAATACCTCATTGCTCAACAAAACAGCATTTGATGAAGCGGCGACAGGCAAAAGGATCTTCCTGGAGGTGGAAAAGCCATTTACCTTGGATACATCCATCTTCTCTGATCATCCCCAAGGTAAAACTTTTACAGTCTATTGCATATTGAATCAATTATTTATAAATACAAAGCATCAGGGGCCCTATTCTCGAGTTCTAAACACATGCGTTTTGGTGCCACGTGACCGCCATCGCGTACGCAAATCGTACGTTTTGAGTCAAACCCAATTCTCGAACACGAAAACCAATCGCGTAATACGTTATACCCGTGTGTTTTAACCCGCCGACCGAAACTCGGCGTTTTGATCAAAGCGTATGTGCGTTGTCATAATGGCGGCATGTGTTTCAATATCTCATGTTCCACATCCGACACGAAATATTTGATATCAAACTGAATATTCACTTTTCAAGACTTGAGTGTGTTTGTGAAGATTATCGTCATCGGCGAGAGTATTTTGTACATCGGAATTGGAAGGTTATCAAAAAGGAACATGCAATGGTAAGTCTAACCTCAAATTTTATAACCTCTGAAAAAGTACATCACCCTAGGCCTAGTCCTAGGGGATGTATACAAGTATTCAGGATAGGCATACATCAGTTTTCATGTGAAACATTGAAAGAAAGAAATAGTGAGCCACTCTGCATTAACTGACGATTTATTGTCATGTTATTGGGCCGTAGAACTAGCTTCAACCATAGGCCTAGCCTCAACCATTGAATTTGTAAGACGTAGGTCTACTTTTTAAATTACGTCAGACCACTAGGCCCTAGCACTGTAGCCCTAGGCCTACTTAATAAACCTATACCTAGGGCCCTACTTCTCAAGATTGCAAGCTCCACTACACACTAGCAGAAATTACTTAGGTCTATGCGAGTAGAGCAGCGCCACTCAGCCGGCTCGGTCAGTTAACGCTCAAGCCGAGCGTGGGTTCGAGTCCCGCCTAAGGTCATGGGTTTTTATAAACATCATCAAATTATTAGGCCTACGCGCTCATTCGTAAAGACCAAATAGCCGAGCTGTTGGTGGATCGTTGGACAAACAATAATCATCATCATGAAGCATGTTACGGTATCCACATCGATTGTCCAATCTCGGCAAGCGTCACAAAATTGTCACTTTCAATTTTTCTTTATAGTAGCTGCAGTTCTGCCATGTGAGATTGGTTGTACTTTTCAGACGCTTCCTTCGTTTACAAGAAAGGCTACTGGAGATCTTACACGATGCTACTTGCTGGGGATTTTGGCAGCCGTAGACGGGTACCAAACCATCGATGACATGGGACGAGGACTAGGAATCAGCGATTGACATGCCATCACAATTCAGCAGTTAAAGAAAATTCCAAATTGGATGGACACCCGTCGTGTGCGTAGAACAAAACAGTGTTACCGGTACAAATTGTTCAAAATGTCAGTGGTGGGCCTACCGTGGTACAGCACAGATAATTTGTGAAACGAGTAATTTGTCAAAATACTCTATTTAGTGAAATAATGGTGAACTCAAAGTGTACTTTCACAAAACAACTAGGCCTTACAAAGATATCATAGGCTAAGGGTGTATGAAATATGTTCAGGTGAAACTAAACTGTAACTTTTTCAAAGAAGTGTAAATCAGTTTGTGAAAAGAATAGAATCTTGTAGAGCACCCGTATTTCACTTAGCACTGTTAATAATTACACAGTTGTAGAAAATAAAATTGATGGTGACTAAATGAGTGCATTATTATAGAATCTTCAGTGTGTAATTCGAAATTATTGAAATTATCCATAGGCCTACCTTCGCCCTTCGCTTTGCATCAGTAGCCTAAAGCCTAATGCCGCTTTTACTGACTTGCGTTGTGAGCGACGCGTTAGAAGCGTCAGTCGCGCTGGCCAATCAGCTAACGTGATTCGCGCGAAACGCGAAACGTGAGTGGTCAGGGCGACTGACGCTTGTAACGCGTCGCTCTCAACGCGAGTCAGTAAAAGCGGCATAAGAGAGAATGTCAATTCATTTGACGGCTGTCCGCAAAACGGGATACCAAGATGGTACAGCGTAACAAAATCAATACATGTGTAGATGCAGAAAGGTTTTACGAAACTGATTACAAAAAAATCCTGAAATATTATAGAACATCATCAAAACCATGTATACCGGTATACATTTTTTGAAATGCTCATAATAATATCTTCATTTGTGCGGCGGGGCTTTTCTTCCACCAAACCGCTTCAGTCGAGAGACCGGATTGACCAAGTAAAACGTTGAAAAATAATCATGTCAAGAGTCAAACGTTTAGTTGGGTTACAAAATTATAAGAAGTACAGTACGTAATGTGAGAATACCAAATTGTATGAAAATCGGATTGTTTTTGTATGGATGAATATGCATTGTTCAATGACACAATGTGAAGATAGATTAGGGCCTAGTTTGTATCACGCCAGTTTTATTGAAATGTCGTTCTACCAAAAACCGTAATGATAAAATTTCGACGATTTGTTTTTTATTGTCTCGAAACGGAACGTAGCCGACAAAACATACCTTCCGTGCGAACCAATCTTCTTCCTCTTTTCAGAATCTGCCAGAATCTTCAAGTCACAAGAACAATTAGTTTATAATATAGGGCTGCAGATATTCAATAATTGATGTTCATGATAGGTACCAGTAAATGGAATAATTGAAGTTGAATGTATTTTATTGCCGTTATTAAAAATGAAAACTACAGATTTTCAACCAATACTACGCCCGTTGCACGGGATCGGCCATACTTTTGCTCCGCAATATTTTTTCGGTACGACATTACCTAGATGTAAACGCGTCGTAAGAATAATAATAATATTCAAGTTGATTAGGCCTAGTAGTGTAAGCCTTAGTAGGCCCTATATATGTGATTATATTTAGTGTTAAAAAAATTACATAATTTTCATGAATCTTATTTCATTCAGCAAACAAATTTAGTGCGGGTCAATCGTACACGTTCGTTCAATATACTTATGTTCCGTCGTTTAGGGGGCGGCGGTTACCCACCAGAATAATAGCCATCCCAGGGAATAATAGGGTAATTGAGTACAACAGAATTAGGTCGTAGTTATTATAAAGTCAATTATTAGGTACAGGAAATGCAGGCTTGCTGCACATTCAAGTGTTGTGATGGAACAGCGTCCAATTCTTCGACAAGTTCACTAGCAGGCATCCAACTGTTGACAGAAACCATACAGTTATAATTAGACACGCCTGTATCAGACAAAGAGTACTAGAATCAAATTAATTATATATATCTTAGCTACCAACTAGTCCTACCGCTAGGCCTACATGTAGAGCCATACCGTATGTTTTATTTTGGATATTCCTAGTTACGGTAAAAGTATTTTGGAATATTTCCTCTTATTGCCTCATAGCACTTTTTGAATCTTACATGACTGTATGCATTTACTATTCAATTATGAATAGATTCGATGGTAAGGCCTAGGGCTTCGAGCTACAAACTCAATCTGCCTAGGGACTAGTAGAATGTTATTGCTTAGAACTAGCCCGCCTGGGTAAATTATAACCTCAAAATACTAGAAAACTTTGAGGTAATTGTACTAATGAATTGGCTTTTAACGATAGATAATATAAATAACTAAACCAGATTATGGTTACAGTTAATAAACTCTGAAAAACAATCTTACCTTGAAATTATTTTGACAGCTTCGTTGTCTAAACTCGTTTTTACATCGTTCAAATCAGCTGTTGAGTATCGAAAATGCAGCCGCATTCTGATTGGTTATAAACTACAGTGTGTCTATTTCCACGATCCACGATCCACGATTATCGTGGACCCAAGCTCCTAAGGACTATTTCCACGATTTTTCTCCTAAAAAGTACTCGTGGACCCAAGCGCATAATTCCTATATCCACGATTATCAGTCTGGCAACATGGCACGGGTGGAATCGTGGACGCAAGGTTACAAATGCTATTTCCACGATCCACGATTATCGTGGACCCAAGCTCCCAAAGACTATTTCCACGATTTGTAATTCCCATATCCACGATTATCCGTCTGGCAACATAGCACGGGTGGAATGGTAATCGTGGACGCAAGGTTTAAATGCTATTTCCACGATTATCGATTCACGAGATTCCTAAATGCACGGAATTTGGGTAGTTGTGGATGATTTTGCTAGAATTTTCAAAGTTGTAGAGTATCCACGTTCAATAATTTTCACACGAGTTTTTTTGGTAATCGTGGAAATAGGAATTCGCGTCAGTCTTCGTGCCCATGATTGAAATCGTGAAAATACGACGATGCTAACTTTCGTGGGCATGCGCATCGAAAGATACTAGGCTCGCGATAATGTTACCAAATATACGATCGCGTGTGCGTGCTTTTAGATAATCGTGGAAATAGTTCGAGATGCCGCGCGTCCACGATGATCGTGGAAGCAAGCCTCAATGTTGCCAGATTTACGATGGTCTGCACGAGCCTCTCGATAATCGTGGAAATAAGGGTTAGCTTCTTGCGTCCACGATCTAGATCGTGGAAATAGTTGAAGATGACGAGCGTGCACGATGATCGTGGGCCCACGTCACGATGTTGCCAAATTTACAATGGTCTGCACGAGCTTTTCGATAATCGTGGAAATAGGAATTAGCTTCTTGCGTCCACGATTTAGATCGTGGAAATAGCTCCAGATGACTAGCGTCCACGATAATCGTGGACGCAAGCCACGATAATCGTGGAAATAGGAGCACCCTATAAACTATGCTATTGGCACGCTGTGATGACGTAGTTACACGTTCATCTGTATCGCCACGGCCCGGTAATGGTGTGCCGTGTTGTTACTCATAACGCAATGGCTTCAACGCGCATTGTCTTTGAGATGTGTCGAGAATTGGGCTTTTAGTGCGGGAGCAAAACCAATGCGCGTTCAGACCATATGCTTTCGCGCGTATGTGCTTCAAAACGTACGAGCTCGAGAATAGGGCCCCTGGGAATAAAATGAATTCAATTTCGTGGAGCACATTTGCGATCTGAATTTTAAATTGCATTGCCCTTGTAAAATGAACTTACCTAACTTTGTTAGAAAAGTATTTAGAAATGAAAAATAAAAAAATTGCGTTTTGAAAACATTGCAGTTGATTGTGCGCCCGGTTGAATCTTCAATAAATTTACCTTTTTATTTATTTGTTTATAATTTTGCACGGTACAACGTTGGTGAAGGGGGGATGGGAGGTATGATGTTGTTTGTTGGCATATAGCCAGGAGACCAGACAGAGGTTGTTGGTATTTTCCACAAATCTTGCTGACATATATGATACTGATGGAAATAAAGGCATATATTATAGATGAAAATATTCATTTTGCATCACCAAATCAGTGAAACCTCTGTATATATCATTTTTTCAAGGGAGAAGGATAAAATCGTCCATGCAGGAAAGCAGGGAAATTTAATATTGGTTATGGGTGGGAGTAGGGTGGGACAAAAATGGTAGAAGCAAAAAATTATGGATCCAAGGATTATGCATCGAGGTTCCACTGTAGATAAAACTCGTATCTCAATGTTGCGACACAAATATTGAAATGCTTTGTAAGTTTTTGTAATTGTATTGTATTGATTATACTTATTTATTAATTGTATTGTAATTGTACAATGTGATATCGCTGATTTATTCCTCACTATGTATTCATAAGGAATTATTTGGTGAGTGATGATTGAGTGCTTGTTGCTTGTGTTAACAGTTCATGGCAGAAATAACAATTAACTTTGACTTGCTTGTATCATTTTGGTATTTCTGCTTAGGAACTTGGGAAGTAGGCCTGGAAATATTTTAATTTTTCACCCATTTTAAAAACAGGAGAAAAAGCAGGTAACATTGTTGCTTCTGACGTTTGTTATCAGTAGGCCCACTTAATAAACCACCTCAAGTGAAGTCCACAATAACTCCATTCAGCTTCAGTTTTTTGTGTGAACTATTCTGAATGGGTATTATTAAATAACTAATAAGCTAATCTTAGCTTGTAATTTAAAAAACAGATACTGATCATTACATTAAATGAAGGAAAAATGTTGTTTCCTGGTTAGATAACAATCCTATAATAAGTTTATGTTTTGTTAAAACCAATTCATATTGACTTAATTAAATGTGTGCAATATGCAGTCATTGACAAACATTGAGTGTAATACTTTCACTTTTAACCCAATTATCAACATTTATTCACCAGGTAACAGCAGTGAGATTTCCGTAGCAATTCACCAGCGGTGGCGAAACCAGACGAGAGTTTGGAACGCCCTTCGTCGGTTCCAGTTGCCACCACTCACAGCAAAAAGTGCAGAGTATCAGAAACGATCGACAACTCCAGGTAGCGAGAGTGATGAGAGCTACGAGTTGAATGAGATAACCGATAATGATGAAATTGATGATATTACTGGTATTGATAATCCTTATCATGCTTATGATTATGATCAAGCTAATCCTCCTATGGTTATCGTGGTGTGATCGTTGGATGAGAAGCGTAAGAACTAGAAACATGGATTTTACTCTATCTGTATATAGGATGAGTTGATAGGTTTGCTGTTTGATTAATGTGTTGATTATTGAAATGTAATTGAATAATAAATTAAATTGAATACAAATTATCAATTTTATATCACTAATATAATAACATTGATTCAAAAACAAATTTATGGTTGCAGTCACTAAAAATGGTTTAATCCAAAATTTTAAATTAAAAGAATCTACATACACTTAACATCTAGGTTTTTCATAGACTACAGTATGCGTGGAGTTTTCATAGACTATACGTATGCACATGGTTTACTAGTTTTAGTGCGTGCATATAATGTCAGTATTTTTTCTTCAAGATGCATCTCAAGGTATAGCTTGATCGACCACTTCAAGTGACCGCAACTGTATAATATCAAGTAATGCCTTTATGTAACACATTTTGAAACCAAGTGCCCATCAGAAATATCTGGGTAATACTAGGGTATAGAAATTTTTCAATCACATTCCTCCTGTTTTGCCGTGGCTCATGTGCCAAAGGAGAGATACCTCTAAGAACAATTGCACCTACCGTACTTCATATTTCACGTTAGTATATTTTTACTGGACAAATAGTACCTCAGTACTATACTTTTCTCTCTTATTATAAATGCCAGTTGTATAGGCCTACAAATAAAATATAGACATAATGATTTTGACGTATTTTCTACTGGATTGTGTCTAGGGCAATGCCACTCGTTGGAGTCATTTCTGATGATACGGGTGCCAGGGTATGAGAATAAAGTACTGTATCCGGGTAGGTTCAAATTGTGGTTCAACCAGATCCATCGAAGGCATCACCATAGAGTCCTTCCTCTATGGCATGACTGATCAAATTGTACGCAGTATCTATATGCCTCAAATGTGTAAAATTTTGGTACTAATTTTATTAGTTCTACAGATTAACCCTGTATTCACCGTAGTTTTTAAATGAAACTTTTGATTATATCTTACTGTACCCATGTTGTGTCGGTACGATAGCTATAATCCGAGCTGAAATAGATGACAATAATATTGACTTGTACATCTACATCATTGGATGTAGCTGGCAGAATCCAAAGCAGAAAGAGATTGAATGTGAATTGGGTACGAAATAGGAATTGGGTAAAAGAAGAAGGAGCTTATGAGGTTTATAAGTGGAAATACTCATAGTGGAGAGCCGGTTGATAGAACACAGATGATTAAACAAACCCTCAAGATGTTTACAAATCACTTAATGTTTTGGGTTGCTTGTAAGTAATGGTGATGAGTGACTGATCATGATGACAAAAGTATGCTTTGTTCAGGCATAGAGGTTCAGGTAGGTGTAGGATGGTTGGGGAAGGGGCAGGGGTAAGACTGGGGGGAGATGTGTAAAAGTAAAAGGTGTACAATAGAACAAGAAATCTCCAGGTATGATGGACTTTGGTGATTTTGATGAACTTTCGTGCTCTTTCCAAGAAAGTTGAGGCGGGCATGGGTGGGTTCTAGTCACGCATCAGGCATAGATTTTTTGTTAATATCACGATTATTCTGGCTGTTCGTCCCAGGCATGCAGTGGGGCCAAGGCGGTCCTGGGCGGCGCCCTGCTTTCAATCTTGAGATAGGGCCCTGATTTTTGGTAATCTGTCATTTCATATCTAATCATGGGACGATACATACTAAAATAAAATAATAGTAATGATAACTAAGTTGGGCCGTCCCAGTTTGCCAGCCACGTGCTAGAATTACAAGTACCAAAACTTACGGAATATAATTGTGAAAAAAAAAAAATCCTTGCGGGGCGTAGTGAGGGCCAACCCACCACAAATTAGGGATCGCATTGACTGCTATTTGCATTACATATCGATCTTTATGCAAAATTTTGGGGTATACCTAGGTATACCTAACGTTATTTTCACGACAGCACCACTGCTGGAACAGACGTCGTGATGCCACCGCCCTGGTACTTTATTTTTCATGACTACAGCACTGGTTGGTCCAGTCAGTAAGTAAACCATAATCATATCAGCAATAAATTATTCAGGTAAGATTAGTATTATAGAATAGGGTAAGAGCAATAATCATATCAGCAATAGACCTACATTAATAAATGTAAGATTAATATTTCTTTCCTATACCATTTTAAGTAGTTGTACATTTATCATCATTATTCTTATTCTTACTGTATGGTGGTGGTTTTTAATTTTTACTGAATTTAAACACGTGAATGATGGGGTTTAAACGTTATTCCAAAGTTCTATATTAATCAGATCGGCCATTGTGAAGAAAACAATTAATATGATATGTTTCTAGATCAATTCTATTAGAATTGTCATCAGATGAGGAGAATAATTAGAGCTGCATAATAACTCAAATGTTCAACAGGTAGGCCTACAATCAATTGAGGCTGCATAACAAAGGCAGTGACTTGGTTTAGTTCTTAGCTGTCAAATAAAATTGAAAAAATATGCAATGTTTACCACAATTTATTGCATAATATTCTTCGCAGTTGGTAAATTTCAGTATTCTGATGCCCTTCAAATAATCCATCAGAGCTGGTAATTGAGTAAAATGGTTTTCCTAGTACAATGTTATCTCTTGAAACATTTCTTAATTACTGGATGTAGGCTCATCATGGATCCTTGTTTCCAATGATCAATTGGTAAAAAAAAATCTACATGCACCTGTAACACAAGAAAAATGGATAAACATATAATGAAAGTTGCACTTTGAGTGCAGTTATCGAGGGGTTAACAACTCCTGAAATCAGGTGTACACTTGCCCTGAAATTCCATTGAAATCCCTGAAATCACCTGAAATCCCTGAAATCACTTGAAATCACCTGAAATCAACTGAAATCACTTGAAATCCCTGAAATCACTTGAAATACCTGAAATCACCTGAAATCTCTGAAATCACCTGAAATCTCTGAAATCACTTGAAATCCCTGAAATCACCTGAAATCACCTGAAATCTGAAATCAGGTGTACACCAAATTTTCGAGTTGTAAACCCCTCGGCAGTTATTACAAAATCTTGAGTACCGGTAGTAGATTGATTTTTTTTATTGAAATTAATTGAAACTTTTGTGTTGAAATCAAGTAAAATCCTGCCAGAATTATTTTCAATTTTTCATCAGTTCAAAGTACTCAATAATTGTGAGATACAACAAGTTTCTGAAGAAGTGTTTATTATTGTCTCATTATTTAGAGAAGGTTAAAGAATATTTAAATAATATGGATGTGAATAAAATGTATGTATGAATTTTGATTGGAAACATATATATACCAGAAAATACGCACAGAAAATTGTTGCCGTTGATTCAAATTTTGTGCATAAATAAAAAATCCCTAGTTATGCGTACGTTGGCACTAGATACTTTGGTTGGCACCGAGGTGAATCAACATACACAAATAACAACAAGTAAATCCAAGATGGTGGGGAGCCATAGAACCGGAGCTTGATGAAATTTAATTCGTGGTTTATAGACAGATTATCACTCCAAGTATTTAATTGTTTATATATCTATAATATCAAACTACATACTTTCAAGCAGTCAAATTTGTAGTGCAAGTCATACAAGGTTTTATTAATCATTCAACAATTGGGACAGTCGTTTCGAGCTGCATAAACATACCTAGGCATTGAACTACAAATTCAATGACATAGGGCAGGGGCCTCTAGGTTTGTTTCAATTACAACAGGTGAGTAGATTGATGAATTAAGGCCGAAAATGTCATGCGATGTTGTTAATGATTACAAACAAACAATAATTAATTCTAATGAAGTGAAAACTTTGACAGTGTTTTAATGCCCAGGTCTATGCATGATTGGCCCAAGTTCGGCCTCTCCATCGTTTTTAGGCCCTGTTCTACTGTAGGCGCCTAGTATAATATGAATATCGCCTCCCTTGATTTGAGGCTTGAAATTGACAGTTTTCTAGATCAACTACTACATATAGCTTGTAGTTTGTTCATTGGACCGAATATGTACTTGGCCTTTGCGACTTGTCATTCTAGTGCAGTAGGCCTAATGATAATGGGAGTACTTCATACCACGGAACCGTGATGTCTATAGTAGCTTACACGTGCCACACCCCGCTGCCGGTACAATTTTGTTGTTTCTTTGAATATTCTATAAAAACTTTTAGCGAGGTTATGGGTCAGTAGGCCACTAGGCCTAAATTTTTTCATCCTCGGAATGTTTGAATTAACATCATAAAGTTGATCTATAGCTGTGTTTTATATGGGGGAGTAGTTCGTAGAATCCACTATAGACGCCACAGCATTGAGTTGAAATGATAATAAAAAAGTAAATTGCCTAAGCATAGCACACGCTGGTAGTGTTTGCAAAGCATACTTGAGATCTTTGGAGAACATCTGCGTTCAGCCTATTAACGAAAGCACTACCTTTACCACAAAAATATAAGAAATCGGCATTTTCAAGTCGACTAAAATTCAATGAAACACCCAAAATACGTACACGTTACGCCACTAATTCCTCAAATACTTCACCAAAATTGGGCCTAGGCCTAATTAATATAATTGACATTTGTTTGAGGTCAGCCAAGCAAGTGGTTTCTTTGTAGTGTGGGACATTTGATTGTAAGTTGTAACATTATTGTGTTTAACATTGTTAAATTGTTTAGTTTAACTAGATAATACGGGTCCATTATTATGTTATGTTCATGCTGTATTCTTGATGTTTCTAGGTTGGCATGAGTGAAGAAATTACACATCCCGTCACAATGAGTGCTCTGTGCAGGTATTGCCTGGCAAGGAAACAAGATCTTCAGCCAATTTTCGATGGCAATGCTGCATTACTTCGGAAAATTAACGACATCATTCAACTTGAGGTAATTGCTACAGATAGCCTTTATTATCATTAATCTTATACAGTACTGTACTTTGTATTTTACTACTGAATAAAAAAAATACATAATACAGCAAACCCACTTCAAGTTGAAATTAAAAGAACCCAAAAATACCCATTTTGTATTAGGCCTATAAAAGTTTGAATTATCGAAATTCAACATTGAGCTTATGGGTTGAAGCTCTGCTGCAATCAGAACTATTGTTTGAATTTGAGCAAATTTCAAAATTTGATCAGAGTTTGAATGATGGGAGGATTACTGTCTTGATTATTTATAGGCATACTGGTAAAATATAAGCAGTATTGCAAATCCATTTCGAAAACTTGTGAACCAGTATTGTAGGCCTAATTTGAAGAATTGGGAGGGGGGGGGGGTGCTGGAGATTGTAATATGTCATTTAGGTTAGTGGGGGAGGTTGGGAAATAAAATACAAATAGGCATCCTCAGTGTCTCAGTAATTTTACCTCAGTTTTGGAACAGATAATGTGACCTCAATTATTATATTGTTTCAGATAAATCAAGATGATGGTCTGCCTTCCAACATCTGCCAACAATGCATATTTCAACTCAACACGGCGCATTGCTTCAAGCAAAGATGCATTAGCTCGGAGACAAAACTTAAAGCCTTCGTAGCGCAGGTAAGAATTGAGTGCTTGATGTATGTAAAGGGCTAGGCCTTTTAATGTGTAGTAACTGTATAGTCATAACCTAATCATAAACGTGTTCGATTTCTGCCATGGTCGACAAGGTTTGGTAGGTATAATGTGTGAATAAAACTAGTAGGCCTAGTGTCATACTGTAATATACGTCTTGGTTTTATATGTTACATTTTTGCAATAAAATGAGATTTTCATCTAGTTTATTCCAAACAATAACGTTCTAATCCTTCTCTTATTGTGAATACGATTCAATTTAAAGTATAATGGAATGTTCAACCAACTTCAAAAAAGTCCGTTATGATGTCTTTATTATTATGAAAGTCTACTTAAACTAATAAAATATGTATGAAAGCACAATTTTTCAAAACCTTCCCTGCAGGGCAGGGTGGGGGCAGTATGCACCTCTACTGTCTCCCCATACCATACATTAGTGTCTTTGACCCTTTTCCACTTTTCTTATCATCTCATCCATCACCATTACAAACAACATGGTCGACTGCCCTGCCTTACGCCACTCTACATCGAACATATTCTTTAAAATGTATTATTCACATGATGGTAGGCCTATGGGTATATAATACAGGCCTATATCAAAGTGTGGTAGGTGTAGATAGATCTTTACAAATGTTACTGCTATTGGTTATTTCTCCTCTACTTTGCTATCTAAGAGAAGACTGTTTTCAATTTACGGCTGAATTGATGAAAGATTGCTATGGTTCCAGATGAGCGAGTCTGGCATCGACAACTTGATGGATTTATTCCCGAGTGAGCATGTGGACAATGAGAGTGATAGTGAAACAGAATTTGACATTCCATTGTGCGAAGTGGTTTACACTGATCCACATGGAGGCAGTGAATCAGTTGAACAAAAGCATTCAATAAACAGAGTATCAGAGCCTTCAGTAAGGACTCGCACTACCGATTCATTTGCCAGTGATACGAAGGTCAAGATAGAAATAGTAGATCATGGTGCTAATAAGCCAGGTGAAGTCATCGAGAAGAAGAAGAGAATACGAACCACAAAACTAAAACCAGAACCTGAACCGGAAGAAGATAAAACTCTCTCTGATGAAGCTGAAAGTGAAGACGACATAAGAAGTAACCATTCCGATCCATCTTACGACGAAATTGAACGAGAAACTGAACTGAAAAAAATTAAATTAAAGAAACAGAAAGCTGCTCAGAAGAAAAAAGAATCAAAAAACCTACCTGTTATTTGTGAGATTTGTGGTAAATTGTTTAAAAAAAATCACTTGTATTATCACCGTAAACTTCACACGGCGGAACGACAGTTTGTGTGCACATTAGAGACTTGCAAAAAGTCATTCAAGATGTTGAGTCACTTGAAGCGACACACGAGACTGCACGACGGGGAGAAGTCTTTTCTATGTTCCTTCTGTGGAAAGTCTTTCATTGACAGTAGTAATCTACGTAATCATGTACGTAATCACCGCCAGGAACGTAATCACCCTTGTGTGACGTGCGGAAAGGCTTTCGCTCGGGCTGAGACTCTCACCAAGCATCTTCGTAGTCACACAGGGGAAAAGCCGTACTCCTGTGAGATATGTCAAAGATTTTTCCCGCGGAAAGACTCTTTGATACGTCATTTAAAGTCTCACCGTGGCGAGAGACCGCACCAGTGCAACGTGTGCGATCGGAGCTTCACTCAATCATACGATCTCAAACTTCACATAAGAAAACATTTGGCTAGACAAATATAATAATATTATAATGTTGGCATTATTTTAATAGGATGAGCAATGCGAAGACTCTATACATCTCAAATGCTTTGTAAGTCAAGTGGATTGCCCGGCTACTTAATTGTAGGTTTCTGTATAGCTCAATACGTTTTTGAGAAGAGTTGAGTACCTAATTAGGTAGACGTAATTAGGTACAGATGAAAAAGTTCTGAATTGAAAAATATGATGTGGTGATTTGAGCGAGCTTGCGTTATTAAAACCTTTGTAATTTTAAACTTGCTCGCTCACCCATCAATGTTGCGACACATCTATCATTCTCCTAGTTCGCATATTGAATGATAAGTGATACGTCCTGCTCACTCTCTCAAGATAGTAGGTCTACATATTTGAGAATTTAAGTTCGAGTTTAGAGAGAAAATCACGAATTTTGAGTCCAAAATAGTTCAAAAATAAAAAATGAATTTGTAGGCCCTATTAGATATTGAGTTTTCAATCGGTTTTGAGTGAAGTACAAATTACTATAGAGCGACCATATTCAACAGGACGTACGTTTAGTATACACCGCCCAGTTACAAAAATGAAACATGTTTTTGACCGATGCTACGCCGAGATTCGCATATCAGTAGCGACTTCCGGACCCTATAATCAGGAAAAACTACGTTTTATATTCGAAACAATACAGATGCAACAAAACTAGAGAGAATTTTTTTTTTTTTTTTTTCTAGACCTAAATATAAATTTGAACTCGAACTCAAAAATTTGAGTGCTTGCACACCTCTAATATATATATATATTTATATATTAGTGATGCCTTCGGGTACCCGGGTACCTGGGTCGGGTACGGGTAATGCATTACCTGGGTAATATTCTGTTACCCGGGTACCCGTCTAGGTTCCGGGTAATTGTGCTAACCAGTACCTATAATATAGAACATTACTTTTATAAATCACTCAAGCTACCGAGAGAGATTCAACTTCGCATTCTACATAAGTTTTTTCACCTACCTTCCCAGCCCTTCCTCAACTTCTTTGAGAGATTTCTTTGGGAAAAGATTGAGGGTGAGTAAAATGTGATACCTACATGGAGCTTATCTTATTAATTAATTGGTAGCCACTAGCCAATAAGACAAACAATTACATGAAACGTCAGAACCACGGAACTAGACAGGGGATGACGTAAATACGTTTTTTTTAAATTACCCGGGTAATTTCGGCGGGTACCCGGTTCCTAATTTGTTACCCGAAGGCATCACTAATATATATATATATATATATATAATATATAATAATAATATATATAATAATATATATATATATATATATATATATATATATATATATATATATATATATATATATATATATATATATATATATATGTATGTGAATATTTATTGTTTCAAGCATTCTTTCGCTTTTTTACAATATAATTATATAAGTTCTATTCTATTAATTCTAATATATCAATTCATTTTTTACATATAAGGCCAAATTAACAGGTGAATAAAAAAAATATATATATATATATATATATATATATATACAATTATATATACATATATACAGTATATATATATATATATATATATAAATATAACTATGTTACACAGTATTATTAGTCTTCTTAAGCATCTTTTACCGATTCCGGCCATAGACAGAAAATTTTGTCACCCATTGCGTTTCACTCTGAAGACGTTGTCCCCATGAAGGAGAATTTACCAATGTTGGTATTATAGGTTTTCAATTCCACCTTGTATTTATGACCCCCCCTCCCTAAGAATGATGACGGTTTTACTAAGTTAGTTAATTCTCTCCAAGCTTCATGGTTCGATAGTATTTTATAGAAAGATACAAGTTTAGTCATTGTTCTTCTCACGCTCAGTGGTTCCCATCCTAATTCTTGGATCATCTCTGTTGGGCTATGTCGCCTGCCGTATTTTGATAAGACTTTCCTTGCCGCTTTCCTCTGCACTGATTCTAGTAGATCTTTTAGACCTTGCTGGTGAGGATCCCATGCCATGCTAGCATATTCCCTCGTGGGCCTCACTATTGATTTATATGCCATTTCTTTTACTTCCATGCTACTAGATCTTATGTTTCTCATTACAAAATTCAGGCGTCTAATACCTTTATTTACCATTGTTTCTGTTTGAAGTCGCCAACTTAGCTTGTTATCTAGTATCACACCTAGATACTTACAGCTTTTTGCATATGTTAGTGGTACTGAGTTCACTGTAAAGTCGAAAGATAATTGATTTATTCTACGTTTATTAGTGAATTTAATTAGCTGGGTTTCACCTTCATTTAGTCGCATTTCGTTAACCTTCACCCAGTTGCATATCTTTTGAACATTTTCTTGAAGGTTAGTGCATTCACACACGCTTCTTACTTCAGAGTACAGAATGCAATCATCTGCAAATAGTCTTAATTTACACGTAATGTAATGTCCTATATCATTTATAAAAATCAGAAACAGGAGAAGGTCCCAGTACACTACCCTGCGGCACACCTGATGTTACTCTTAATTCTGTTGAGTAGCTATTTCCCACTCTAACAATTTATATATATATATATACTGAGACTAGTGATCGAGTGGCTAGCACATGAACCGTAATTCAGGAGACCGGGATTCGATATCCGCCATGGTCAATCATTCCGACATGTGTTTTTCGTGGTTTTCCTCTTTCGTTTGGGTCAGTACTGGGATAGTTCCTCAAGAACAGGCAACGACCGACTCTTTCTCGCTATCCAAAAAAAAACTAATGAAATAAAATAACCTTTCATATCATCATCTCATATATCATTCAACGACGCCAATAGATCGGAGTCTATTGGTGACTAGATAAAGTAGATACTTGTACTATGTATCAGAAAAGTGCATCGTTAAACCCAATATAAACAAATAAAATGAACATATATATATATATATATATATATATATATATATATATATATATATATATATATATATATATATATATATATATATATATCTATATATATTTATATATATATACAGTATATATACCTAATATATAAGCTGCCTTTGTGGCTCAGTCAACTATTGCACTGTGTTGGAAACTGAAATCAGGTCGGGCTTGGGTTCGAGTCCCACATAAGGCGTGGGCTTTTGTAACTCTTTTCACCTATCATCACTTCATCATTTCATTATCACACGTCATTAATATCCTCGTATAACCTAGCTGTTGGTAGGGTCGTTAAGCAGCATGATACATGTATATGTATATATATATATATATATATATATATATGTTAATTCTTAAATTTTCGCGGACATATATTATGTTATCGTTGTTTTGGGGATATACCCGCTTAAAAGGCAGTGTGGACCGCGGCCCACACCCTGTCGCAACACTTCGACGTTTCGAACAGATCGCACTGCTCATCTTCAGGACCAGAACCTGACCGGGACAAAGAAAAACGACCGACCCAAGAAGAAGGCTCGAAAACCAGTGACAAAGAAGTGTGCTGCTGTGGTTGCTTATATAGTCTCTGTGAACAAGCTGCACAAGAGAATCCACAAGTCCGTGAAGCTGCAAAAGTCATACCTACCCTACCAACCAGATATTATGGTCTATAAGGAAGATAAAATGGCTACTGAGATCTCAGAAATGTTAATGGCTTGTATCGGGGGGCTGTGTGGAGAGAAGCACACTATTTCTGGTTCTGCTTCTGGTGACGGGACCTCGTTCGTGAATGTTATAGGTATTGGGAATGCTCACAGTAGATGACCTGGTACTGTCGTAGCTTCCTTGGTTTTTAACAGCGTTTGTTGTGGCTGTCAAAGGGGGGGGGGACACTCAACTTCGCTTTCACACAGTACTTCCTAATTATTGGTTTCCACGTGGATGGTAATCTTTGAGTGTCATCTCTCTTGTTCAGGCTACCGGGTCGCTTCTCGATCTCTATGGCCTCCCGTAAGATCCGAGGGACAAAAAGTGGGACTGTGGCTAAAGTTGAGGCGTTAGTGAAATCTATGCAGTGACCCTCACTTTTAACGTGTTGCGCCAGGGCAGACGTGCTTAGTTGTTGTTTGACAGCACGGGCATGTTCCTCCACTCTAGCTGAGATCCGTCTGTTAGTTTGACCTACATACACTCTGTCGCATGAACCGCATGGTACCTGGTACACACCCTGTCCTTCGAGTGGGATAGCATCTTTTACGCTGCGTAACATCGTGTTGATCTTGCGGTCCGTACGGAAAGTCGTTGTGATGTTATGCTTGCTAAGCAGGCGACTGACTTTGTCCGTGGTGCCTTTGATATAAGGTAAGTACGCTGTTGACCGGGACGTATCTTCAGCTTCGTCAACCACTTACCTATAACATTCACGAACGAGGTCCCGTCACCAGAAGCAGAACCAGAAATAGTGTGCTTCTCTCCACACAGCCCCCCGATACAAGCCATTAACATTTCTGAGATCTCAGTAGCCATTTTATCTTCCTTATAGACCATAATATCTGGTTGGTAGGGTAGGTATGACTTTTGCAGCTTCACGGACTTGTGGATTCTCTTGTGCAGCTTGTTCACAGAGACTATATAAGCAACCACAGCAGCACACTTCTTTGTCACTGGTTTTCGAGCCTTCTTCTTGGGTCGGTCGTTTTTCTTTGTCCCGGTCAGGTTCTGGTCCTGAAGATGAGCAGTGCGATCTGTTCGAAACGTCGAAGTGTTGCGACAGGGTGTGGGCCGCGGTCCACACTGCCTTTTAAGCGGGTATATCCCCAAAACAACGATAACATATATATATATATATATATATATATATACGTGTCAAATTATGAGATACCCTCCATTTTCCCGCCGAATATAAGTTTATTGATTATTAGATAAATGCAGGATTAATTCAAAATAGTTAACGGTTGTCATATTACGAGTTATCGTCCATGTTCCTGCCAAATATTTTGTAAGTTATTTAATTATTTGGTAAATGTTGAATGTATATATATATATATATATATATATATATATATATATATATATTTGTATGTATATATTGTAGTTTGCCTTTGATACTCTCTTGAGAGTGTAAAGTGACAATCTACCTTAACAAGAATCAGCTTCTGAATATATTGCTAATTTTACGTACTTGACTCACCAAATGGTATGTTGGTTCTGATCTAATATGTAAACAAACAATACATACGTATAGTGATGTGAGCTGAGAATATTCTCGAGAATATTCTTCAAAAGATTATGCTCAAATATGCTCGAGCATAATTAAAAAGAAAATATCATTATTCTTAACTATATTTCCAGTGCAGAACATATTTAGGAACTACAATTTAAAAAACTTAGTCCGTCAAATTTTACATTTGTACATGGTAACCCGTCAAATTACGGTTTACCGGTACCATGTACCTGCCAAATATTTTTCAAGTTCATCAATTATTAGGTAAACGCAGGCATAATTAAAAATATACGTGTCAAATTATGAGATACCCTCCATTTTCCCGCCGAATATAAGTTTATTGATTATTAGATAAATGCAGGATTAATTCAAAATAGTTAACGGTTGTCTTATTACGAGTTATCGTCCATGTTCCTGCCAAATATTTTGTAAGTTATTTAATTATTTGGTAAATGTTGAATGTACTAGTAACTTACTTGCGTTTTTGTTCATGTACTACAGTGCATGCTTGTTCATCCATTTTTTTTTAATAGCTGAAATTAGTAGCAAGTACATTTCCTCAATTATACCGTTTGATAATCTGTGACCTTATAATTGATTTGAGTACAGAGAACTATTGTTAGACGTAAATCTAATGGACCTACAATAAGTCAATAACACACATGTATGTGATTTAGGCCTATATGTATACGGTACATAAAATCATAATTATAGAACGTGTCAAAAAAAGGCAAAAAAGTTATCGGTGAACCCTTTAAAAAACATTTTATGGAATATGCTCGAAATATGCTCCATCATGAGAATATTCCCGGGAATATTTTCGAGAATATTCTCAAAAAGAAAATGCTCGAGCATTTTACATCACTACGTACGTACGTACGTGTGTGTTCTGCGTTTGAACTGGTATTTTTACTGTTGAATTTCAAGAATCATATTTGATTGTCCTTAACTGATGTATTAGCAACAAAGTGCACTGCTAATGTTTCTATGAGTAAGCTCTCTCACAAGAATGATTTTGGTGAAGAATCGCTAATTACCGTAATGCTAACTGAAATCACCGAGCTGTGTTGCAGTTTCAAGTTGGTCAATCCATGTTGAGACTAATTACTTTGTTGCTGATAGGAATTGAAGTGAAGGCTTCTCATTGTATAGGATTTATAAGTTACAGGTGAGAACACCAGCCAACTTCATAGAATAGATTTACTAAAAGCAATGTTCCTGAATGTACTTTGAAATCAGGTTTCTAAGTACATTTCAGGCTTGAGAGTACGGTACGTCCAGTCAGGGACTCTAACGTGGAACGTATTTTGATTTCACTTCCGATTGCAATTCATAAAAAATTGTGATTATACTTTTTTAGCAAATCTACGTATCGATTCCAATATCTAAAATCAATCATTTAGATTTCAATTTTCAGAAGCAAATATATCTACTTCGATTCTGATTTTTATCGCAATAATTTCGATTTCAAACTGTTGTTTCGTCACTTATGAAATTTGAATTATGTTCTGATCTAATTACAATCCTTCAGTTCAGTTCTACAATCCTTAATACTGACATCATCGTGTGCACGTCTTGAAAAATGAGCCGCAATTCATGTTTTTTCAAAAGTGATATGTAGGAACAATGCTTGTACCTAGATTTAATCTGTGGCTGCATTCTGCAATCAAGTAGTGTTCAGGCATTCCCTTCTTGTGTGGGTTGCGACAATATCTGCGCCCTACAAAAAAAATTATTCAATAGTTCAACTACCCCACCCAGCTAGATGAACATACAATTATAGCCACTAGTGGCAGGTCACTATTTGTAGTCCTAAAATACTTCAACTGTACCGTATCCCCAAACGAAGAAGTATTTAGGTACGGCTAACTAGATTGGAAAGCGAGAGAGAATGTAGAGTATCCAACGTACTTTAATGTAAGATTAAACTGTGTACATTTCCAACATAGCAATGTCTGTCATCAGCAGTGGTAATTTTAGTGAAAACGTGCCATTTGAAACATATTGTTCTGTAAACAATTCATTACTTTTATTAATAATATTAGTATCAGTAACCTCGATTTATTGATCGTGTTCCTGCTTCTAATCTACCAATCATTTTTTTCCCACCGTACTTCCGTACAACCAATATGAACATTCCTGCATGACTGTACCTTGTTTTTGAAAATTGGTAGGTGAGGTTGTATCTTTTCTAATCCTGTCACTCCTAAGGCCCACATAATTCAATGATTTAAATCATAGCGAAAAGACTACAACCTCCACAAGTAGCTCAGTTGCTAGCGTGCACGCTTCATGTGGTTGGGAGGTTCGATCCCCGGCGTCATCCATAAACCGAGTTTGCCTTATAAAGCATGTCGACCATTTCGTGCGGTGTACTGAATTAAAATCTCGTTCATTTTCATTTCCCAGTAAAATGCTTTGGATGACTGAGGAAACTGTTTTGAATCTATACAAATTGGACACGATAAGTACAGAATAAACCGCATAGTCTCTATAATTGGTTATAAATTTAATTGAAATGGTGAAAAGGTACATCTCCTTAATATACCTCTAATATGGGAGAGCTTTTTACATCTAGAAGTGAAACAAAGAAGAATGATTGAATATATTTTATTTCATTTCATGGACAATCATAGGCTAAGAACGTTGTTTTTTTAGTTGATATAATTATCAGCACAACTCCTACAACAGTGATGAAACTTTTGAAAAGATGTTCGCATGTGGAAAAGATACTCAATTAAGGCTACATTGATTTAAAAAAGACATCTACACATATTAGCAAATTTTCATCAATTTTATAAATTTTGATCTTTTTCTACATCTTGGGTAATTTCCCCATTCCCATTTCCTTTACCTGTAATGCTAAATAGTTGTGCTACATGAGCCTTGACGTGAATTGATCATTTTCAGTAGTGAATGATGGATACTTTAAAGGTTAAACATTATATTATTCTTTATAACTTATAACTAAGATACTTCCATTTTTGATTCCTTTTGTTTTCCCAAGCTGGCATTTGAACAAATCGGACTACTAGACGGTCACGTAACCATGTCGGAGTTATTTTGAACAAAAAGTGATAGATCGTGTAACGCAGGGGGCCGTGTACGTAATGAGACTTGGGATTACGAGACGTTAGAGCATCCTTGAATTTGGCATGTAGTGCAGTATCATTGATTGTGTTTGGCTTGCGGCTAGGATCGGACAATGCGGATAAGTACAAATGGAAAGTGTGGAAGTAATCTCCGTAGTGTTGTTTATCTTCAGCAGTCATTGCTGCTTCCATTTCCTGTGCGTTTACATTGTGGCGTGCCATAATGTTACTTTTGTCAATGAATGAACCTAGAAATAAGAAAGTTTATATTCAGTAGGTTTCATCAATTTCCCTGTCTATGAATTTGTTGGAAAGGATAATAAAATGAATGTAAGTGGTTTTTGAACAAAGAAATATTCATTGGTGCATACTGGTACACTATACACTAATAGGTTTTCTGCTACTTGGGTGTTTATAGAGAGTGTACATGTTAGAAATTGCAGTCTTTAGTAGGTGTGGCAGAACTGGGTAGCTGGAACTAGTTATTTCATATAGGCCTACGGTACCTTTTACCTTTTACCTGCCTTTTACCGGAAGTCGAAGTCACAAAAAATCTGGGGGTGTGGATCGATAGCAATTTAAATTTCCAGCACCATGTAAAGAAGATGGAGTCAGTGCTCCTATGCAAAGCTAAATATGCTATATACCGGTAGGTATAAAGACTTACTATCCCCACAAATCAAACTTCAACTGGTCGACTCACTGGTACTCTCAAATCTCAATTATTGTGACTCGACATATGGACCCAATATTACCCAAGCTATGAGTAATAAAATACAGTGCGTTCAAAACTCCGGCATACGCTTTGCTCTAAGCCTAAAACGCTGTGACTGGGAACATATCACTCCCTATATAAATAAAATTGGCTGGCTGCAGATGAATGAACGTCGAGAACTCCACCTCTGCACAACAGTCGAAAAGATATTAACACAAAAACAACCGCTATATCTTCATGACAAGCTACCAACAAGAGGGGATCTGCACGCAATCAGTATTCGGCATAGAAGCAAACTCAACATCAAGCAGCATTCCACTTCAAAATTCAAGAGTTCCTTTTCCTACCTTGCACCTTACCTGTACAACAGTATTCCAGAACCTGTAAAGACTATGTGCATATACTCGTTCACAGAAAAATTAAAAACACACCTTCTTGCGAACCAATCCACCAGAGAAAATGTCAGGAAAAACTCAAACACCTTCAAGACAGACGAAAAGAGAAAGAAAGCTGCAAGAGAGAAAAGAAAAGAAGAGCTGCTTCAGAAGAAAAAGGAAGCTAAGCTCATGACTGCCATAAATTATAATTGAAATATCTATACTATTAACCTATGTCATTAAATTTTAAGTTTTTATTTTTCTTAAAGTAATATTTTCTGTCCTTTACCATTTCTTAGTCATTATATTATTATATTATATCTAATTTTCTTTATTTTTTATCTTATTGTTTTTTAACTTCTATTTTTATACAAGGTTATATGGTAGAGCAGTCCCTGTAAGTCAGCTTGCCTACTTTCACACTGAATATCGCCTTTTTTGTAGATAGCGTATGTACCATATTATTGTATCCATGCTATACCTCAAAAATAAAGTCTGTTTATTATTATTATTATTATTATTATTACATGAAATTTGTAGTCCTACTGCTTTATTCATATTGATCTTCATAAGTAGTAATATATTATTGTATATTCAATCAATTTTTTTTCCATATGCAGAAAATGTTGTGGAGGGGACGAGGATGTGCGAAGTTTGGACCCTAATGGGTATTCCGCATTGTGTTAATACAGTGTAGATGAAAAGAAAGGTGAAGCTGAATACTTATCCAAAATATGAGTAATAGTAGTAATTATCTCAATATACCAGGTACGAAGTTGATGACAGGTACGCCGTACTTCCCCTCCTCAACGCGTAGACTGTCAGCCCAGCACTTGAGTGCTCCCTTGGTAGCGCCGTATGTGGCTAGTCCTGGTAGCGACGCAGCAGCACAGTGGCTGCTCACTACTATTATTCGACCTAGTGCAAGAAAAGCAATCATCAAACATGAAGGCAGTATTTATGCTGTGACAGTTGGTATTATAGATATAGATGATCATTGACAATTTTCTTGTCGAAAAGTTGAAATAAATAAATTACTGCAAGCATAAAAATGAAAGTGCAAATTACTGAAAGAATTAATACATATATATATATATATATATATATATATATATATATATGTGTGATAATTAAACTTCTTGGAAATGATCCAATATCGAGGTATGATATTTTAGCCATGTCGTAAAAGATACGTCTCGACCGGGAATTGAACCCGGGACCTTCAGATTGCCGGTCCGCTGCTCTCCCACTGAGCTACCGAGATATTACTTTTATGATATACTTTTATGTACACAAGGACCTGTGGATATATGACAAGGATATATATATATATATATATAGATATAGATACAGATATATACATATATATATATATATATATATATATAGGGTATATATATACTAGCTGACTCGGCAAACGTTGTTCTGCCATCGAAGTGATTTGTAGTGAATGTTGGTTGTTATGCTACCTAGCGTGTAGCCCCGCAAATGGTGAGTAACGTTGAGTGACATTGTGCAACGCCGTCAATGTCAGGGAACAACGCCATTACTGGTGTTGTCCTTGAAGTGCGAAAATTTGGATATTGCTCATAGGAGAAAGCTTGGCAGAAGATCTCGTATACTTTAGGACCTTCTACCAGCCCTATCGAATGTGCGCGAGGAATTTCACGGCACTCGGTCGAGCCGTTTCGGAGAAGTTCATCCTCTAACATGTGACACGAGCTTTTTATGTATAAGATATTGTATTGGGTGTTTTTTTTTCATCAAAACGACTGTAATTATCCATCAGTATCATATTTTAACATATACAGTACTATATTATATATCGTCAAATTATAGGCTTTGTCTCGACCGGGATTTCAGCACCCGGCCCTCTCATTTATCTGATGATTGCATATACCAAGTAAGCTATTGCGACAACGTAATTAAGATGTGACAATAGTCAGATCATAGATCGCTAATATTTTCCCAAAGTGTAATGATTGCATGTAAACTTGTTCTTTTCCGTCACTCTTTGTTTTTAGAGCAATAATCGTTGGATGAGCGTTAACAAAGACTCAGACTTTTTTTAACGAAGATAAAAAAGATACTGTACTTGGAATATTTTTTTATTCACTTTTCACAGAGCAAAATGACTCACAAATTTTGATGAAACTTGGTATGCATATTTAGCTTGATAATCTGTGTTTTGGGGAACAATCAGTTTGACACTATGTTGAGCATGTTATAAGGGCTCCCACATATATATTTTTTCTAAAAGCCAGATCTTAACACAATTGAATACCATCAATACATCCACTGTATATTGATGTGGTTATTAAATAAGTTGAGCTATCAAATAATTGGCTTACCCTGATAACGTCTAATCATCGAGCAGAATGCTTTGGTAACACGCATTGTTCCTAGCAGGTTAACTTCCACCTGTTGCCGTATTTGTTTTTCGGTTTGCCATTCGAACTCGCCAAAAACCATGACTGCCGCATTATTGACGATGGCTTTCAGTTCTGTGCAGGAAAATGTTGATGTGATTGGTCAATGAATGTGCTGGCAGCGTGCTACCAGTAAGACTTACGCCTAATAAAACGAGTATCGACCGGAAGAGATGGCATATACTGTAGCAAGCTAGGTGGCGTACCTGGAATTACTATGTACAAAGAAGTATGAAGATAATTTATTAATAAGCTGAACAAATACTGAGTATTTAAAAGTAAACGTTTGCAAAATTGTTTTTGTTCCAAAATAATTAGGGGTCTTCCTTGATGTAAAAACGTCTGATTATAATGTATTTTTGATGTGATTTTTCTATTAATTTTGCTCACATCATATCAATACATTAATATTTTCTCTCCTGTTCAATAATAGTATCGAATGAGCAAAATATTTTGTATGGTATTGGAATTTTCAATTAATGTGTGACACTTCAATTGCATTTCAAACAGCAGTGTCTTTGTCATAGGTGATCACTGATCAGCATCATGTTCATCGTCATGTGAACAGAAAGGAGAGATGTTCTGAAATAAATAAAAGACAGTTCCGATAGGATCGAAAGTACTGTATTGTAAAAATTGATTCAATTATTGTATAGTTTGAAAAAGTATTGATCGCAATCAATATATTAATCATTGTTCTATATTGTATGTATATATATATTTTTTCATATATATATATATATATATATATATATATCAGTGGCGAGGCGTCAGGGCATGCAAGGCATGCAGTGCATGCCTAGTAATTTCTTTCAGTAATGCCACTTACACGAGATCATCTACTTTATATTTTATTTAAAAAAAAATCAGAGACATTCAATATTTCCGTGAAAGATGTGTGCATAAGTGGTAAAGTGACTCGAATTTTCAAGATCACCCCACATAATCTATATATTTTATGCACAGCACAGTACTAGTTTGTTTTCCTTATATCCCTTAACTGGATGCTATTTTTTCGATGTGCCAAGCAGTACAAAAATGGACAGCTTTTTCTCGACACGATACTCAACACTGTATGCTGGCCCGGACTGTGGGGGTGCAGGGTGGGTGGGTAGAAGGGACATTTTTTTTAAATGGTTAAATGGCTTGTTAAAAGTAACGTTTAAGCTACAACCTCTATTGCATGCAAGGGTTTGACGCATTTATGAAAGAAGGTGTCGAGCGGAAGACCCCCCTATTCCACACCACTAACGAGCGGGTGGTTCGGGGGCGTTCGTGGCTCCTGGGTATATTGTAGAAACTTTCTCATTCCCAATTTAAAGTCGGCCCGCAATATTTGACCACCAAATGTCAACATTGAATTGACGAGTTATAAAGAGAAGATGGTTTATTTCATGATGAGCCACGGACATTGTCTATGATTTATTATTTCTATATTCCTATTTGATTATTTTTTCCTTGGCATGAGCATACTAAATGTATTATTAATAACATATAAAAGTGGTCCCCTGGGCCTGATCGCGTAAAGTAAAGCAATCAAACATAATACAGTACATAGCATGAAGTTCTATTGATTGTACTAAGCATAGGTGGTTGGTATATTTAAAATAATTATAATATGAATTAAAATTATACGTAGGTCCCGTGAAGTGTTATATTCGTTCAATTTGAACGCATTCATAATCATGAATTACATAAGTCTTAACAAACCTTTCACAGTTCGACATTGGAAACACGACTTGAAGTGAACGAAAGACCCAAATTTATGGTACTCGCACTCGTAATAAAAATAAGTAACGGGACTGACCGCGGCCTTCTGTAAAGAATAGAAAAGCGGATGCATATTGCACATGTGTTAACGATAAATTCAAGAATGACCATTTTTGGGATAGGATATTGTGTCTTTAGTTCTCAGTTTGTGTTTTGTAAGTTGTAAACGACAAGCCAGTTGCCATTAGATATTCTCAAAGACAAGACGCTTAGCAAACTGTTCGTAGAGGAGTTCTTCTAACTTATTTTGTACATTTGTCATTTACATGTTATTATTGATTTTGACAACTTATTTCATTTCTCAACCGAGTTTCAAGTGATAGCCGTAGCACTATGAGACGAGCTCGTCTTATGGTTCAGGGATTTTGACGATATAGAGAAAATATTGCTCAAGACACTAAAAAAGGAATCGAAATCTGTGAAGAAAACCAGAAGGCTAGATTCATTCATCGACAATAATAACAACGGTTTGGTGAGTTAAGTAAATCAATTATATACATTCTTAAACGTTATTTTGAGCGTCAACGGTTTCAAAATATGGAAAATTTTCCCAGACCCCCATCCCTTACATGATCTACCCTATTGCCATCAATTTTCGCCACTGCATGCCTTCATTCAGAAGTCACGCCTCGCCACTGATATATATATATATATATATATATTCATATTGATATAATTCATGAAACTTATCATGAAACACATCAAAAATACATTTTAAAATGTGAAAAATGATAAAGTGGCATGGTTTGGTAAAACCGCTCTTCCGCCTAACGGAACCAGACAGAAAGCAGACTTTTTTTTTTTTAAACACAGTACATTACATAAAATGCATATGGAACACATATTTAAAGTTAGTGAGTACATTATTTGTAGGTGTCTATTCTAGTGCTAGAGTCATTTGGATATATAGATAACTAATTTTAAAAGAGTAATAAATATTATTGCAGTCATATTAAAACTGAAGATGTAGATCATTCGAAAAAATTAAATAAATAAATTATAAAATGAACATGACAGCTTTTGAAATTAAAAGCCTAAAATAAAATCTAGTAATTGTAGCTCATGGGTGCAGCTTCTTTGCTGTGATATTTTTAAAATCCTTGCTAATATATAAATGATACAACTATCCAAATTCAAGTACAAAGTAGTATTTACAAGTAGTATTTATCTCTTTTTTTTTAATTACATTAAAACTTGATATGCAATAAGGCTATATTTAATTATATCCACAGCCATTGGTCCTTCATCTCAGGTGACTGCTAGCAATCAAATTATTTTGAAACATTTACATCCACTGTAGGCTGGCTATCGCTTACTCACCTAACAATGGACTAGCCTCCAGTATCAATTTCACTTTCTCCACCGCTGTTTTAACACCGTCCACATCTGTCACGTCCATTGCCACCACGTGTAGCCTCTCCTCCCCGCATTGCTCTCTCAGCTTCCTGGACCCTTCCCCGTCAGCGTCCAGACACGCAGCAATCACACTCAACCCCAACCCGTGGGTAAACACAGCCAATGAAAATCCAAGCCCGCTATCACAACCACTGATTAGAACGACATGATTACCATTGATTTGATCATTCACCGGGATCTCTTTGTAGTAGTAAAAAGTTATTACAATTGTCAATATGAATCCCACAATGTAAAAATATTCACTATGTAGAAAACCGAAAAAAGTCAAACCTACACTTAATAACAATGTCAATATTTGTTTTGGTAAATTGAAGGTAGCCATGATTTACAAAATGTTACTGATATATTTTGTAAAAATGTACGGTTTTAATTCGATTTCTTACACTGGTTTTGACTTCGTGATAAACGACTTCTTAATTTAGATCGAAGAGGTTTTCTAGAATAAGCTCTTGCAGATGATGAACACCTTCCGAGAACAATGATGTAATGAAGTGTTAGTCTCGTGGTTTCCGTCACCAAATGTGTCTGGAGACTTTTTCAGTGGCGTCAGGCGGATCAGACGAATACAGCTGGCAACAGCCAAGCTCTATTATTGGCAGTGTTTGCTGCCTACCTGTTGAATAATGCTTTTCTTTCAAAAATAACAGTTCGGATGTTTCTAATCTGAGGTAAACTTGCGGTCTTGTGTGCCAGTCGAGTAGTAGGGTTTATGGCTGTAGGTGGAAACTGGTGGCAAAGTAGAATGTAGAATATATTGTACGATCAAGCAATACAATTGTAATAGTAATATTAATGTAATTAAATATCATTATGAACTTTAAAATTAAATTATATAGATAATAAAAATAATTATATAAATTATATTACTGATATAGTATAACATGGTGTGTACTTATTTCCATAGGTGTGAAATTATCCGTAATCATGATATCTAAATCTAGGATAATTATATTATTATATGATTCCTGAAAAAATATACACCAAAAGAATATCAAATCTTGTTTTTGTTTAAAAACTATGAAAATGTAGGGAAATTCAACACAAGCAACCATTTCTTTCATTTTCTTCAGATCTGTATTGTTGAACAATTTACAAACATCGATGAAAGTACTTTAAATATCATGATTGTATTTGTATGAAATTATTATTCATTGACAATGTCATTAGCATTCTGTGAACGCATAGGCCTAATATTTGAATTTTAAGGTGGAGTTTGCAATGTAATAGCTAGCCTAATAATTATGAGCGTGTCCCAGGAACGAAATGATAATGCGTAAATTGTAATTTACAAATAAAAAATAAGTAATCAGATTGTAAATGAACCAGGGTTGTGGAAAACTGGAAATACATTTTTTCTTTCGAAAAGGGGATCCACTGCGTTTTTCAAGTTTTATTTTTTAGTATGTAAATCTAAGATTGAATAATACTTACAACTTACTGTCAAATATAATGTCAATGTAACCAGGTCATTTGTCAAAAAGCTAATAAAACGTTTTTCACTCTTATGGATGACCACAAACCTCCTCGAAGGTTCAACTGGAAAAAAGGAATAATATTTTCTACAAAAATTATCATCTCATATTATACCACAGACAAGTCTGATTATAATAATGTATAATATTCTAAATATGTTACAACGGGAATAGCCTACATATATAGGCCTACTAGTGAATTCCTGCATACCACCCAGGATACCCATAGTCCTTAGACACCACGAGTTTTTTCAGTTATTTTGCCGGTACCCTAGACCAATATAATTACTACGTAAATATCTATAAATATCCATGTTCAGCTGTGCATTTTGATTGATTGCCGGTACAGGGAAAGAACAGGGGATTTTTTCTCATCAGTTTAGTATCAATCGACTTCAATGATTCTGCATTAGTTGATTCAACATAATTATTTATCTGTCGGAAGTACTTATTCTCACTCTTAGATGGACACACAGCAACTCTTCGAGAGGGAAATATATATATATATATATATATATATATATATATATATATATATATATATATATATATATAGGCCTATATAGAAAATAAGCTAATATAATGACTAATAAATGGGATAAGTTACAAACTATGCAAAAGTTTAGTAATTATTATAACTGAATCCATAATAGCTTGACATAATGAAATGAAAGGTACAAACCAATTTTATCTCACTATAACCACATAGTTATAATTAATGAGTTAATCAATTAATTAATTCATGATTAATGAATGTATCCCTCTTAAAGAGCATAACTTGATA